>CM021101.1:694522245-694666553 GCA_007115665.2 Sequoiadendron giganteum
TGGCTACTCCACTTAGACCAGTTATTATTAATGCTCCATTTCAGCAATGGGGTATTGATTTCATAGGTCCTATCAACCCACATTCTAGTAAGGGGCATGTTTATGTCCTTATTGTTGGAAACACAAGGGAAAACAACTGAGAGGGGGGTGAATCAATTGTCATATAAATTATATTGATTTAAACTTATTCTTAGATCTGATAATTAAACATGAAAGCATAAACCATCAACACATCAAAAACAAACATAACACCAAGATTTTTGCATGGAAAACCATGTTAAGGGAAAAACCATGGTGGAGGTTAATCCACAAGTTTGTACTCTGTTAAAAGTATAGAAAATGGGGAATGCACGTGCATTCAGGCACACTTCCTAGAGCTCACTACTCAAATACAAAAAGGCTTTCTGCCCAAAGGAAGACACACTTTCTTATAGTCATATTCAGATTAAATCCATCTAAAGATCTTGAACTAATAAAATAACATCTGCTAATGCCTGATTACAGTTATGATTAAGCACATGAAAACTTTCACACTTTACTTCTGCCTTCGAATGATCTGAAATTTATTCACACATAGCACTCAAACTTCACACACTTCACATCACACACACATCTGACATACTTTAAATGGTATAAACAACCAGTTATATATATCTGCATCAAGGATAACATCATCTACATGTCAGCCCAACAAAATATAGAATGAATACAAATTGTCGGCCCAAAACATAAATAATTATCAATGCGAATCAACCAAAGTCATCCACAACATAGTGAAGATCCAAATTACTATCCTTGAACATGAAACACCTTCAAAGATTATTTCTCAAAGATCCACAACACACTACAATCACCCTATCGGCCATGGACATGAAAAACATGAACACGCAACAAAAAATATTTGATCGTGAGCACACTGATCAATGTGAACCAACAACACAGATAGAACATGATCTAGAAACATCCACAAGAATCATGAATCACCATAGAAACATTCAGATCAACTCGGATTACCAGAATCACATCATCTTCATTCAGGAACACTAGCTATAGAAACAAAACAACTGTCGGAACACAAAAAATCATAACTCGATCAAATCTTCATGCGAACCTCTAAATATTTTAGTGAATAAAATGGATAGACTTGACAACAAACCCTTTAATCCGAAACTTTTCACCATCAATAAACTGAACTCTCCAACACACTGAACTTCACAACTTCACTGACAACCTGTAACTTATTTTATTACAATTTTCTCAATATCCTCGACATATACAACCTCAAAGACAT
The DNA here is from genome assembly GCA_007115665.2 of Sequoiadendron giganteum. NCBI lineage: Eukaryota > Viridiplantae > Streptophyta > Pinopsida > Cupressales > Cupressaceae > Sequoiadendron > Sequoiadendron giganteum. Next base: position 694,523,537 of record CM021101.1, read on the forward strand.
TAATGCTAATAGTGTTGACATCAATGAAAACCACATATTGACAACATTAAACACTTACAGAGACTGATTATTTTACAAGTGGGTTGAAGTAGTTCCTACCAAGCAAGCTACCTCAAAAGTTGTTTGTGAATTTTTAAAGGAGAATATCATTTCGTGCTTTGGGGTACCTCTCAAAAGTGGCTGATAATGCAACGAGTTTCTCATTAGAGGAACTACTTAATTTTTGTTTTGATCACAACATCATGATATCACACTCATTAGATTATTAACCTCATGGTAATGGACAGGATGAATCTTCAAACAAAAATATAATCACAATTGTGCATAATCTAGTTGACTCAAATCAAAAAGCTTGGCACATAAAGATATATGATGCTATTTGGGCTGATAGAATCACTCCCAAAAGAGCCATTGACACTTCGCCTTTTACACCTTTGTATGGTATAGAAGCAATCTTACCCATTACACTAGAGTTGTCTGCCTTGCAACTGGCATCCATGGTGGAGGATGGAGAGTTCAAAGATCCCATCGAGAAGAGGATTTTGTACCTAATGAAGCTAGAAGAAGTAAGGGTGGAGGTCGTTGACAAAATCACTCAACATCAAGAGAGAGTGAAGAATATTTTTGATAAGAAGGCTCGTTAGAGAGACTTCAAGATCAAAGATCAGGTCCTATTGTGGGACAAAAGGAATTAGCCTAAAGGAATGCATGCCAAGTTTTATTCCTTATGGTTGGGGCCCTTCCAGATCTACAAATCAAGAGGAGAGAGCACATACATTCTCTCACATCAGGATGGGAGGCTTCTCCCATTGCCTTACAATAGGCAATATCTCAAGCACTTCAACCCTCCGGGGGAGGAGTAAACTTTTTGTAAATAATTTATTTATGCTTTATCATTATGTCATAATGTGTTTCCCCATTTTGTGATGTTTAGTTATTTTTTAGGTGATTTAGGTAGTCTTGTTTTAGGTGATTAGGAAAAATCCAAGTATATTAGGTGATTAGGAAAGAGTCCTGACTACAATGCCTAATGTTAACTCACTGGTCTACCAAAACAAAGAGAATCTCGATTCTCCTATGCTATAAGTATCCGACATGGTCATCAGACGGAGCCTAATGTTGTACCCAAACCAATATTTTTGCTTCATTAAGGCATTTTGCTTAAAATAGTCTAAACCTTATAAAAATAATGTCAAAACTCAATTTTTGGGCAAATCAAGTATGGGCTTTTGGTTAGTGTGATGTTAGGAAGATACTGGCAAAATTTGAAATTTTTGAAAGTCAGGGTTTTTGGACCCTTGTTTTTAGGTCAGAAAACGCTAAAAGTAGAAACTTGTCAGAATTGGCTGAAATTAATTTTGATTGGCTTATTTTGCATCATGATCATAGTGGTGAAGTCGATTTCAATTAAAAGTCAGTTTAAGCTTGATGGGTAGTTTTCACTTTTTCAGGAGAAAAGTTAGGACCTCTGAGGTCGTCAATAGTAGTTGGCCAGTACCAAGTGTCAAAATCTAAGCCTGAAACTCAAAGAAAAACATTTTATGATGAAAAATGCTAAAAAAGATGCTTCTGGACAGAGGGGATTTTCAAATGGCGAAAAGTGCAAAAAATATTGTAAGTCTGGAAACACTTTCACTTTGTAATGTGGGAGACGCTTGTGCAATCAACGTGTAAATCAACTTTATAGTGTTTGTACATGTGAAAATGGTGAAATACAGTCACACACATGCATTAGCAGCAATAATGCTTCTACGTGGTCAACTCAGTAGTCGACACGGTGTTCTTAGAGCGTGGAATGGAGGAAAACATCAAGTCCAGAGTAGTATCTGCACCCCTATAGCTCAGAGGGGCCCTTCAATCTGGAGGCCAAGATTCAATTGTTTTTGGTTGCAAATATATTCATTCTCTTCAGTTTTTAGTCAGCTTTCCGACAAGCTATCAAGCGAGTCCATCTAATTCTCAAAACTCCAGCTATCGAAGGCAGAAGCAGAAGTTATAGAGAGTATACACATCACAAAGATTGTCAAATTTGTACTTTCTATGCCCCTGTAGCCCAGGGGAACCCTTGAATTAGACATGTCAGATGGATGAATTTGCAATTTCCATTTTCGAGGGATCTCTTTTGATTTAACCCAACTCTGCAATGCACTTATTCACAAGATCATTAGGTGTGCTGAGTGATCATGACAGTGGTTCAAACAAGCATGTAAAATGGAGGAAGTATAAAATGAAAATATCAAATTGTACCTTTGCTGGCTAGGGGCGTGTTGCCTTTAGGCCAGTTAGATGAGGTTTCTTGTAGCTATCATATTCATGAGACCTGTGAGGAATCCTTCTAGCTATTCAGTGAATCTATTTGTCAGCCTTCACGATCTGTCAATCACCTGTAATCAAAGAATCAGTGCAAAATGGAGACAAGTTGAGAAATGGCTAAGTAAGGGTTTTACATATTGCCTTGAAAAAGGCGCCCTTCTTCTAGAAGCACTAAATGTAGTCTTCTCTCTTTGACACTCCCAAGAACATCCCTTCCAAGTTGTTCCATCTATACAATAAGCCTGTCAGCACACAAATCGGAGCAATCCAGCTCTTGGTAGCGAGGGTCAAAGTAGGGAACTTGGTTGAAATTGACAAAGTGAAAAATCATGTTAATTTCTATTTCTACTCCTCTACAAGCTAGGGGTGCCCTTGCATTTGGGGGTCTTAATCCAACATTTAGGCCTTGCATATGCAGTCATTAGGTGTGTAATTCTTCCAGCTACGTGATGGATCCAACATCCAATCAATGATAGTTGTCATTCACCAACACCGAAAGATTGAAGCATCAAATGGAAAATTAGGAAAATGTTTAATTATGGAATTTCTTATGAAATTACTTATCTCCTTGAGAAAGGTGCCCTTCCTTTTGAGGTCACAACTCCCAACAGAAATTTCATCAAGGTTGTTCTAGCTACACAATGAATCCTTTAGCTCAGCTCAAGCATCACCCAGGCACCTGAAAATCAGAGTTCAACAGAGGCTTCTGTGACATTTTCAACAAGCTATAAAATAGGAAGTTAGCAAAAAATATCAACTTTTGAAGGTGGATGCCTAGAAAGTCAAACTTTGACTTTTTGGAATCAAAAAAATATTCTAAGTTGACCCAAAAAGAGAGATTTCATTTAACTCAATAAAATAATATTAAATCTTCAGTTTCAGTATGTCAACTTTGCTAAGGGAAAATTTCTTGAATATTTTAATATTGGTGCCTATTTTGAGACTTATTACAATTCGCATGTTGAGTTAAACTGGATATTTTAATATTTTTGAGACTCCAAGTCAGTTTCTGTTGCACGAAGTGGGGTCCAATCAGATAATTTCTTTTGAAATCAGGGTTTCTACTTGCTATTGTCACCATAAACCTAAGATTTTATCTATTTATTACAAGATGGTGTCCATTTCTCTCATAATAGGTTGAAGTGCAAGAAAATTTTCTCTTGTGCAAGCATTCAAAGGCACCATAAATATTGTTTTTTCAGATTTCCTTGTAAATACAGGTCCAGAATAATCAACAAACTTCAAACAAGCATGGTCATTTTGACAGAATCAGAAACATAAAACCTCTATCTTTTGTCTTAATTTCTTCTTTTCTTGTCTTAGGTATTCTTTGCATGTCTAATAACTCAACGAATTTTGACAATTTTACTCATCTGGGTTGGTTGTGTACTAATTTCTCTACAAAACCCATGTGTTTGAATTTTTCAGGAAAAATTACTTCAAAGCTTCAAATCTTGAAGCTTTGATTTTCTCAACTGAAATTTCTTTGCATGGTGGAGTAAAGATAGTATTTTTCAAAATGGAGGATCTAGGTTTGCTTAAAATCATCTTCTGCACAAAACCCATGTTCCAGATTTTTTTTAGAAAAATCTTCCCCCGCAGCCCCTAGTTGCTTTTTTTGGAAAAGTCTTTGCATGTCAAGCTAAACAACTTTATTTCAGATTTTTCACATTGTGGGTTTGTTTAGAACCAGTTTCTGCACAAAACCCACGTCTTAGAATTTTTTCATGAAAATTGCCCTCCGACAGGGTATTTTTGGCCTCATCAGGAGTGATTTTTGGCTTTCCGAGAAAAGTTGTCACAACATAGTCATGTTTACAGTCAATAGGAAAGTTTTTGAAAATGTAGTACACACAAACTAAGTTCAAGACCAAGTTGGTCTTAATTCATGATTTCATCGGAATGGCTAACACGGATTTGCATAAGGTGAATCTAGAAGTTGACTTTAAAGGGTCAAAGATAAGTTCATATGTACTTCAAAGCATCACCAAATCTGGGTTGCTAGAGGTGGCTTCACACCCTTTTTCATTCCATTGCATAGAATTCATGGTGTCTTGTGTAAAGCACTACAATTCTACTACCTGAGAAATTCAATCAACAGATGGATGGGTGATTTGCAGCCTCATGCCCCAAGACATTGAGTGTTGTTTTGGTATTCCTCAACATTCGAACAATCAAGTCATTACTATGGATCAATGTGAAAAGGAATTCAATGCTGATAAGGATAGGTGTTAGAACAAAATAGCGGAAAGGTGGCTAAAAGAAAAGAAAAGAAAATTAAATTGCCAAACAATGTGGGTCGCGAAGAATTCAAGGATGAATATGCGATTTTGATCACTCTTCTGAATCATGTTTTCAGTCACGTAGATGCTCAAAAATTTTAGCCTTGGATGTACTGCATCATTACTTAGATTATTTCCAGGTGAGAGCACTATGATTGGGCTTCTTTGATCAACGACTTTCTCCACAAGTAGATTACCAGTTTCCTGGTTGAGCATAAGTTTCATATGTGTTCATATGTTGTTTACTTGGTTGCTTATCAAGGTCAATTTAAAGGATTGAACACAATGGGGATTCTTAGTGTACAAAAATTTCATCAGTATTATGACTAGCTTTAGTTCATGAAGTCCGAGTGACATTTCAAGCATGTGCAGGAAGCATTCTTGATGTACACGATGAGGAGCCTAGATTGGGAATTGCATGTTCGTATCTCAATAGTTGCTAGAGAGGCAATGGTAGAATGGGCAAACTGGTTCATTCAGTTCCCTACATATACCTACATTCACATCTACAGATATACAAAAAAGTCCAGCCATGCTACCTCACTATCCTTTAGATAAGATGGTTTTCATGGAATTTCTGAGGCAATTACATGATGTTCACTCATATCTGCACCACAAGTGCAAGCCAACTGCCAATTTTCCATTGCAAATGGGAATCTACAAGTGCAAAACAACAGTTGACGCCAAGGTTGTAGGCCATGAGTTAGCAAGACTTAATCTTAAGTACCTTGTTGACACACGCTGATATGACCCTTAGGGTTTTTACACAACACGCCTTGGCGGTCGCTCTTGCCACAAGCCTTCTATGGAGGATTACTGGGTCAACTACGAGGAAAAGTTCAAGGTGCACTGATGTAGTTACAATAGGTTCACCCTCTCATAGATGTTTGTCTTCATGTCAGATGATGATGGGGTTACTCTTCTTCAATTCTTTAGAGAACAGGTTGATACACAACCACTTCTAGCTATAGATTGGTTTGCCAAGGAATACTCATCTATCAAAGATAGATCAAGCAGAGTTATTTAGAATAGTATAATCTACTTGGATAGCAAGAAAACAAGGAGGGAAGTTGTGCCAAGTACAAAGCCACCACTGGTGGAATATTCACTACCATCCTCATCAAAACCAAAGCAAAAGAAAAGGAGTAATCCTCCTAAAAGAAACAAAGTGTGATAATTCAAAAGGGAAGGTACTTGTTACAAAAAAACATATGGAGGTAGCCACAAATACAGTTTAGAGCATGCCAAAGCCAAAGGTACAACCTCCTTTTCCATCACCAACACCACAACAACCCCCAGTTCTGATTCACATTGACTTGGAATTAGATTCGCCACCACATAGCAATACCTCTACACACTCCCACTTATTAGGTTTTCATATGACTAGCACCGATCCTTCCAATAAGATTAGTCGAGACTCGTCTTGGCTCGAGAATCAATTGGGTAGGAAGAGAAGACAACAATCCTACGAACTAGACCACTCAGACTTTGATCATGTCTACCAGGATGCATCAGATAAGAGGATAAATAAACAATTTCATGTAGAGAGGAACACTGACAAGGAGATCATAATAGAGATCGCTACACCCCCAAAGGACAAGAACTTGAACAAAGTTGAAGTTGAAGAATTCAATGTAATAAAGGTCAACCTTGGTAAAAGCACACACCAAATAGAGGTTGATTTCCTCCAAGTTTCAATGGATAGCATAAAGGATAGAGTCATAAAATAAGGAGAAGAAAAAGAAACCCTCAAGGCTGGAATCCAACAACTTTGTCAATATATCTCTAACCTCATACATAACACTGAGAATGTCCCCACCTTGCTCCCGTAGATGCTAGAGCTTCCAGTAGAGAAAAAATAGCTTAATCAGTTTGTTGTATACGGGAAGCATCTCAAGGATTGGGAGGATGCTTTTTTCACAAGGGGTCACTTTGTGCTTGCAAAGTTATATCAATTGAGGTATAATGCCCGTGAACTCTATCTATAGCTTCAAGAATCAGAGTGAGATTTGTTGGTTGACAAACCAAGAAATGATATCATGATCTCTCACCTGAGGATGACATATGATTAAGTCACCGATGAAGAAGATAAGCAAGCTATTTTTAGTTGGAGAACACAATTACCATTCAAGGCAAAAATACAAGAGACAATGGCTTTAGAGTTGGTTGAGAGTAGAGAAAACATGACTAGTGCACTTCGATACGTGAGAAATTTTGTATCTCGAGTTCCTTGCTAGTATCAGTGTGAGGGTGGTGAGTACGTTGAGCTCATTGGCGTTTTTGTTAGAGTTGTAGGTGCTCATCCATGGTATTTTTCAGTGGAGATTTTGTTGGCTGTAAGTTAGATCAACTTATAATCATGTCAACATTATTTGATGAGGCGGTGAGGAGATGCTGCAAAGACACAGTGTGTTGTAGAGAAGTATCAGTTCTCCATATGGTGATGTATTCAACAACCTCGTGGAGGGGTTACTCACTCAAGATCACAACAAGTGAACTCTAGATCAAGACGTCCCACCTTTCTAGGATAGACATCACATGCAACAATTAACTCAACACCTCTTTTTGAGTTAACTCATTGTTCCACATCTCATGCAAGTTTATTTACGAGTTTCCTATGTACAGATGGAGTTTTCATTTAGTTGTCATTATCTGTTAATTGATGGTAGTTATCAGTTAACACTCTTTCAATAATATTTGCATGTTGCACATGTCCATTTAGTCTTGTTTGTATCGGTTAATTGATGGTAGCTTTCTAGTTAACTGTATAGTTTCATTTATTTAGACTTAGATAATAAAATATTGCAAGCTACGAGACTATAGTTGACTCAAGGCAATTTTAGGGTTCCTTACACCTTTGATGTCTATAAATAAGAGCTCTTAGCTCATTTGTAAATAGCTTTTGTACGAGATAGTAATATATGCTGCACCACCTTGCCTAAAATATTGTTGATTCTGTATCTGTTCATGAGCTTTTATTGTGATAATAAATACCTGTGACACCTTGCTTAAATGTTATGATCATGATGTTTGTTCAAACTTAGTTAAATGGGTTTTCTAGTTTGATCGTTTATTGTATGCGCATCTCGCCAATGCAATTTGTTGTCCTAGTTTTCTTACCTTATGTTATGTTTAATAGTTGTTCTTTCAATCTATACCTCAGATAGGGGTTCCTCCTCCTTGGAAATTTGGAAAGAAGAATTGTCATATAATTGTTGTTTTCAACAAGCTTGTTACTTATCTATGCCTTGGATAGGGGTTCCTCCTCATTGGAAATTTGGTAATTAAGTTTGTCATTTGATGTTATGCCTAATAAACTTCATTTTAGCCTATGCCTCAGATAGGGTTTCCTCCTCCTTGTAAATCCTATTGTAAAGTTTATCATGTAAATCACATTCCTTCTTCTTTTCCTCATGGTCTATTTTCTTGAGGAGATTGGATAGATTAGAATCATTTAGTTTTTAGTTGTAGTTAATATCTGCAAAACCAAAGAAAACCCTTAGCTGCAATGTTCTTGGTTTCCTTAACCTTGTGTCTCTTCCAATTGAGTCAAAAAGATAGGATTTAGAATACTTTACTTTTTCATGTATATCAGCAAAAGAGGGAGCTTCCCCTCCTAATTTGAAGAGTAGTCATTACGCGCTGTGCATAGCTATCCATACCAACTTGCACTCCAGAGGTGCTAATTGTTACACCAACAAAACCCTTGATGTATTTCTTCTCTTTTAATGCACAAATTGAACCCTTGAATGAAGTCTACAATCGAGCAATGATTTAGCTAGTCTTTCACAACCTGAAAATTGTGAAACCAATGAGAGTTTTCATTCCCAATGGCTGGAAATCTCTAGAATTGCAGAAACCCTTGGTTTCTCTCCTCCAACACCAAGAAAAATCATAAAGACAAATATCAAATGCTCAATTACTGATTCAATTTCTCCTTTGGCTTCGTTATATAAACTTCAAGAAGTTGATTCCCTCCTTTTTTCCTTTTTGCTCATTTTAAATAATATAATGTTTCCACTTTAGCCATATTAAATAATCTCCTTGAAGTTGGTGCCCAAGTTATTAATTATAAAATGGACCCCTCTTAATGACTAATGACCCCTCAAGTCATAAAGTGCAATTGTAACGTTATAATATAACTTTATAATATTAATTATTATTAAAGTTACCTTTAATAATAATCAAATGTTATAACTTAGGAAAAACTTCTTATTTCATTAGACCAACTGAATTTCCAAAATCGACATTGACAACATATCAACTTGAGGTGCCTTGTTGTAAAAACAAATACTGGCTGATTGACTTACTATAAATAGTAATTATGTGAAATTGAGTCAAATGAAGGCTAAGCCTGAACCAACTGAGATCTAAAGAAGAGAAATTTCATCAACTGATCAAGTGTCTACATCAATAGACCCTCTATCCAATCCCATTAGCCTACGAGGGTCCAAATGATAGGCTAAACCATAAAGAATGAGAACAAGCTAAAAAGGGGACATTACTAGATACCCCATCCCATGGATAGATGAGCTCATTGATGAGCTACATGGAGAAATCTATTTTTCTAAAATAGACTTGAGATCTAGTTACTATTAGATCAGAGTTAGAGAGGAGGATATTGAGAAGACAACGTTCAAATTCCCTTATGGTCACTTTGAGTTCCTTGTGATACCCTTTGGGTTGACTAATGCTCCTGCTACATTTCAGTCATGCATGAACAAAGTATTCAGTAAGCAGTTGCGTTTATGTTGATATTTTTTGATGATATACTTATTTATAGTAGATCATGAGAGGAGCATTTGAGGCATTTGGATAAGGTTTTGAGCATCATGGATAGTGAGTCATTGTTTTCCAAGTAGTCCAAGTGTGAGTTTGGCATGTTAGAGTTGCTATATCTTGGACACACAATCAACTCTAAGGGAGTTAGCGTTGATCCTGAAAAAGATCAAGGCTATTCTTGATTGCCCCCCCCTACAAATCTTACACAGTTGAAGTGATTCTTTGGGCTTTGCAGGTTCTATAGGAGGTTGTCAAAGGATTCTCTTGGTTGGCTGCCCCATTCACAAATTTAACCAAAAAGGGAGCATTTTTTTGGTCTGAAACAACAAAATAATCATTTAATCATTTTAAGTAGTTAATGAGCACATGCCTAGTCTTAGAAATTTTAGACTTTTCCAAGCCTTTCGAGCTTGAATGTGATGCATCGGGTTAAGGTATAGAAACCATCCTTATGCATACCAAACACCCAATAGCCTTTGAGAGTAGAAAGTTTAGAGGGGGTGAGAGAGCCTACTCCATCTATGACAAGGAGATGTTGGTGAACATGCATGCCTTAGCTAAATTCATACAGTACTTTTTTGCTTGGAGTTTTGTGGTCGAGACTAATCATAATAGTCTTAAATACTTCCTGAATTAGAAGGATCTCAAAGAGAGGCAACAAAAATGGGTAAGTAAACTCTAGGGCTATGACTTTGACATTGAATATGTTAAAGGGAAGAGGAATGTAGTGGTCGATGCCTTGTCTAGAAGGCCACATTTATGTTCAATTTAGTCATATCAGAAGAGTGGAAGGAGAGGATACAAGCTGATTATGCCAAAAATACACTTGCAAAAAACATTCTTGATGGTTCATTATAGGATGATAATTACTAGCTAAGGGATGGTCTTATATTTTACAAGGAAATAATTTGGTTAGTCTATGAATCAAAGATGAAAGTGCATATTTTAAAGGCTTTTCATGAAATTCCTATGGCTAGTCATGCTGGATATTATAAGACATATAGACAAATCTGTGAGAGATTCTCATGGAAAGGAATGAAAGATGACATTCTTAACCATGTTCGTGAGTGCTAGGTGTGCTAACAAAACAAAAACAAACATACTTACCCTACTAGTTTATTGTAGCCCCTACCCATTCCTACTCAAAAGTAGGAAAGCATATCAATGGACTTCATTATAGGAATTCCCAAGGTGCAAGGGAAGATTGCATATATGTGGTGGTGGATAGTTTGACCAAATTTTCTCTTTTTTTCCATATCAACAAGGTATACAATGGTGCAAGTGGCTGATTTGTTCTCCAAAGAGGTGTTTAGGCTTCATGGAACACCTAAGACTATCATTAGTGACAGGGACAACAAGTTCATGATCTTTTTTTGGTAGGAGTTATTTAGATTGTGTGGTACCGAGTTGATTCCTAGCACTAATTATCATCCCTAGATTGATGTAAAAATAGAGGTGGTTAATAAATGGGTAGAAGGTTTGTTGTACCCATAATAATTTTTTGCTTCAATAAGGAATTTTGCTTAAAATGATCTAAATCATATAAAATTATTGTCAAAAGTCCATTTTAGGTCAAACAAAATATATGCTTTTTGTGGGTTTATGTCAAGGAAGATACTTGCAAAATTTTGAAAATTTGGGTTTTGTACCCCTATTTTTATGAAAACCCCTAAAAATAAGACCTTCCCAGAATTAGTTGAAAATGATTTTGATAGGATAATCTGACTTCATGATCACACTGGTCAAGTCAAAATCACCAATTTTTTTGTTTTACTCTAGTGAGTCTATTTTCATTTTTTAGGAAGAAAGATAGGACCTCCGCAGCCATTAATGGCAGAATGACCGATACCAGGTGTCGAAATCTAAGCCTAAAAAGCTTCAAGGAAGAATCCATGGTGAAAAATGCCCGAAAAGATGCTCTGTGATGGAGGAGATTTTCAAAAGTGAAAAATGTTGAAAATATTATAAGTCTAGAGAATGCACGCCTTGATACAAGAAAGAGGCTACGTAGTCAATGCCTTAGCCATTTTTCAAGCACCCGTACATGCAACATGGTGAAAGAAATTGCTATTGTGAAAAAATTCACGTAGTCGACAATGGTGATCAAATTAGTCAAGCTACAATGGTGAACATGAATCACGAAGAGATGAGAACTTTCAAGGAAATGATGAAAATGTAGTCAAAAGAACCCCTACTAGCCAAGGGTACCCATGAATTCAAATGGTCAAAGGCAGTCATCAAGTTTTTTCTAGATAGTCATCTCCTTCATGTTTCTGTTGGCTTTGTAATGCATCATCAGGCATAGTCACCTGATTCATCAATCATCGACAAACGTAGATGAAGTCAGGAGATATTGAAAGCAAGTATCACCAAAAATGGTAGTCAAACATGGGAAAAAAGCACCCCTATAGCTCAAGGGTGCCCAAAAACAAGATAATTCGGATGCCAGTTTTGAGTAAGCTTGTCTTCAGGTGATCTCCTCAACATCAACTCAGCTTTGCAATGAACCTATTCACCAGTCTGTGAGACACATTAAATAAAAAAATCTCTTGATCATTCGAGCATACAAAACAAAGGGTAAATCAATGCATATCAAGGTAAAAGTGCCCTTGTTGGCCAAGGGTGCCCTTCATTTTGAGTCACCTGTTGAAATTTTCAACAACTACTTTCTTCAAGGCATCTACTCAACATCCTTTTAGCTCTGTGACCAATCCAGTTGCATGCTCACATGACCTGTCAAGCATTCACAGACGAAGATCAAGAAAAAACACCAAAGGTGAAGGCAAGATGAAGAACACAAAATTTTTTTGGTCATGTTAAGGAAATTACACCCTCCTAGAAATAGGTGCCCAACCTTTTGGGTAGTCAGATGTAGTATTTAAGCTCTATGACCTCCAAGAAGTCCTTCTCCATCTTGATAAATCTCAAAAATGACACCATCAACAAGATGAATAGATAAATCAAACATCTAACAACTGAGATCAAACTAGGGTAGTTTGTGAAAGTTTGCAAAGTAAAAATTATGTCACAAAAGGTCAAAGGCATACCTCAGGCCAGGGGAGCCCATACTTTTGGGACCCTTAAATCAAATTTCATAACTTGTGAAGCCAACCATCCTTTCCGAGACCGGACTGGTTATATATCCCATGTTTCAACACATTCACTAGAATCATTAGTCATCAGTGATCTTAGATCAAAGCACTGAAGGTCAAAATGGAAGAACTAAAAAGCATCTAAGAAAATGACTGTTTGATGAAAAATGCACCCTCTTGGGAAAGGCGCCCAAGAATTTGAGGCAGCAAACTTAGGTTTTGAGTTTTTCTGGTCCTAAGCACGCTTCTTTAGAGTTGATTCAACTTGGCAATGGATTTGTCAGCAACACTTCAAGATCAATCAAATAACCAGAATTGAGGATCAAACACAAACACTTCATCATGAGAAAGAATAAGAATATCTTCAACTCCTCAACTTGGATGCCTAAAGTCAACATAGACCCAGTTGACTGAAGTTGGGATATTTTTAAAGCCTTTCCATGTCTAAAACATCCCCAAATTGGTGGAAATCATCTGTGTGAACTCCAAATCAGGTAGATGAACTCCTCAATCATGTGTTGGCACCTAAAATTGATTGCTTCAACATCAAATGATATTTATCAAGCCTAGACATCATTATTCATCATTTCTCTTTGTAGGTTGAAGCTCAAGAACAAGCATTTTTCCTCTCCAACATTTTTTGAAGATCTGACAAAGGATTTTCTTAGTGTTCTTCATGTTTTCAAAGATAAAGTTGCATAGAGGGATAGTTCATCAAGGTCTACATTTCTAGGCATGATTTTCTTGAAGATCCAGAGAGGTAGTTTATAACTTCCAAACTTCTTCTTGTCTTTTTCTTCTATTCTTGTCTTAGATCTTCTTACATGTTTAAGAAAATAGCAGTTATTCACAGATTTGACCTTCTGGGTATGATCATCACAACTTTTTCAACAAAACCCATGTGCCAGATTTTTCCAGAATAAGTAGCCGGTTGCCCCTATTTTTAGGGTTTCCAAAAAAAAGTCACAATTTTTGAAAAACAAAAAAACTAGGTTTGTTTAGCTTTGAAGTGCCTACAATACCCGTGTGTTAGACTTTTTTCAAAAAAAATAGTGCTTCATTGCTTTGTTGCTTCTAAATCTTCTGCTTGAGAAATTCTTGCATGCGCAAGTAAAAGTGACTTTTTGGGATTTCTGATGTTCTAGGTCCACTTAGAAAATTATTACCAAGAAAACCCATGTCTCAAATTTTTTCATAAAAAGTGCTTCTTGGCAAGACTATTTTTAGCAGTTTCAGAAAATTTGTTTGAACAGTATTGTGTGCACAATCAATCTTCAAGGTTTTCAAAATGTAGTTCTCCCAAGTTGAATACAAGACCAAAACGGTCTTAGTTCAAGACTTCCTAAAAAATGATAGACACTGATCTACATCAGGCACACACAATGGTCAACTCAAAAAAGTTGGAAGGCATAGACCATTGCACATTACAAAACATCAAGCAATCTAGATTGCTTGAGGCAACATGAATTCCTATCACAACACAAAGCATAGAATTTGTAATAGCTTGTATTAATCATTACAACCCTACCACGTGGGAAATTCAATTAGTGGATGGGCGAGTGATATGTAACCTCAAGCCTAGGGATACCGAAAGGTGCTTCGCCATTCCACCATGTGTAGAAAATGTGGTCATATCTATGAGAGAGTGTGAAAAGGCATTCAATACGTTGAAAGAAGGGTGTCAAAAGAGGATGGAAAAAGAATGGATTAAAGGGAAAAGAGCCAACTTGTCAAATAATGTAGGATGTGGAGAGTTTAAAGATGAATATACAGTAATGATCACTCTACTCAACTGCATCACTGGTCAAGAAGAGGTGAAAAAATTTCAGGCATGGATCTACTATGTCGTCACAAAAATTGTGAGCAATAGGGAACATTATGACTGGCCCTCCCTAATTAGTGATACTCTCCACAAGTAGATGACCATCTTCTTAGAGGATCACAGGTTTCACATGTGTTCATATCTCGTATATCTAATAGCCTTCCAAGGCCAGTTTAGAGTGTTGAACAACGTGGGAAATTTGGGTGTGAAAAAGGTTCACGAGTATTTCTTGCATCTTGAGTTCACACAATTATAAAGACATTTCAAGTGAGTAAATGATCTCTCCCTGATGCACACCATGAGAGACCTCGATCATGAGTTGCATATACGCATATCACCTGTAGGTAAATAGGCAATGGTGGAGTGGATAGATTGGTTCATCTAGTTCCCCACTTTCACCTATATACATGTGTATGGGTACTCGGGGCATCCCACCATGTTACCTCGCTATCCATCAGATAGAGTGGTCTTCATGGAATTCTTGCAGAAATTGCATGAGGTACATTATCTTCTGCATCTCAAATGCAAGATGACTACAAACTTTCCTTTTGAGATGGGACTTTATAGGTGCAAGACATGAACTGATGCCAAGGATATGGGCCAGGAGATGGTGAGACTTAATCTTAAGTACCTCATCAAACGACAGTCATATGATCCTTAGGGTCATTATGTGTAGTACCTTGGTAAATACTCTTCACACAAGTCTTCCATGGAGGACTATTAGTTCAACTGTGAAGATGAGTTTGAAGTGAGAAGACATAACTATTGATGGGTGTTTTAGCACTTCTCAACATAGGTAATGCAAAGGTACATCACCTCTTTTGAAAGAGAACCTCCTACAATAAGTTGCATAAAATTATCCCAAGGTCTCTCGGGTGAGGTCATGACTTGCTTGGAATATCTCAGTTGTTTAAATATGATCTTGCTGGTAATCATGGGGAAGACCTACGAAAGTTAGGCTATAGGAGAATTGGTTCATTTTAATCGAGTTCTTAAGATGGTAAGTTACTTGCACAATTTCTGTAAGTCCAAATAGTAGTCTAAAACTCCCATTTCAGCTTGAGATTTGGCTTTACAATGTGCAATGAACCTTGTTCAAAGTCACTATTAAAAAAAAGAAAAAAAGGGCAGGGAAGTGAAGAGGTTTCTGGATCTGAAACTAGCAATGAACAATGATAATGGAGGTTGTTATAGCGGGCCAGTCTTCCAAAGATAGTTCCACTTAACCAAGAAAGTCTACAGTATCATGAAACTAGTGCAATCTTCTAAGGACTGCAAATTTCAGCTTTTCATTCACCATGAACATGAATAAAGAGGTGAGATTTAAGTGCAGCAATAATATTAAGTTCAGACTAACTTTGCATAACTATATATCATCAATATGCAACCAAAAGTATGAACTAAGAAGAGGTCAACACCACAACAATCTCCAACATCAATAAATGACATCTAACTAGTCTACTAAAGCAACTAAAACACTTAGAAAAGAAAAGTAAAACTATATAAATTCACTAACTAAGAGAAGAAGAATCATGCAACATGAAGTTGGAACTTAAGAATCCACCAAATCAATGAATTTCTATTAACATTCCAACAGCTCATGCCTTTACAACAACTCAACTCTCTTGAAAATGAGAGGAGAACCCCTATTTATAGTTTTCTAAAAGTGAAATAAATGGCCAAGATATAATGTCATTGTGTGGCCCAGATTCATTTTACATTAGGGTTTCACCTACCCCCAAATATATGGCAATTTAAAATTACATTCTTGTCTTCTAGCCTATTTTGTCTTCTTGTTGATTTCCCTTTGCTATAGTTACAATGTGAGGAATTATTCATCTATTATAGGCTTTCTAGATTCTTTTTGCAGTGTGGCATACTCCACGAATTTTCCGATCAAGGCCTGAAGCTTATCCCAATCCAAAATGTTAGATTGAAGTACTTAAAAGTTCAATTTTCTAGATCGGCAGGTGAGAGTGTCCCAATATTTGTCGCTCTTGGGTGTATTTTACTTTACCTATTTAGATTGGGAGAAGGCCCGAGTAGAAAAACCCATAAAATCTATCATGAGCTTGCCCGTAGTTCCATTTTCCATCTTCTTATGGAAGTAGGGTCTAATCTTCTCTGGATCGAGCTCAACAGTGGGCATTTCAAAGTCTGTCATTATTTTCAGATACTCCCCATAGGCTACTCTAGTTTCTTTAGCCCATTCAATATCTTTCTCCTCTTTATGGAGCACCTTCTCTAAAATTTCCTTCTTGTAATCAAGGCCTAATCTCCAGTTTTCCACAAGCAAGTGATCATCTTCCACCAGAACAAGCTCTTTTTCCAATGTTCTTTCAAGCATCTTCAGGATCGCCTCAATTTTAGGATATGTTATCCTATCTACCCCAGGGAAGCCAGTGAAAATATTATTTATACTCTCAAGATACCTTTACACCTCCAGGAACTTGTTTGTTGTCTGGACAACACATTGAATTCCCATGTTCCCATTGTAGAGGACTTGTTGGAACCTGTCCTTTGTGGCCTTTGTCTAGTTCTTTCTCTTCTCTAGATTATTGATATGCTCTTCTGACAACAACAATGGGGGAGTTGACGATGTGGTGGGGAGATCATCAGTTGAAGACCATTGTTGAATATAGGCTGTCAGATCCACCACCCGTGCCTTTAGCTCCTCCTTATAGGTCTTATCCTTGTTCATTTGGTGCACAATGATGGTGATGGATCTCTAAAGATGGTCAATTTTCTGCTCTCTTGTTGTTGTCCCCAGATCAATGGTGGAAATATTATAGCTGACCCCTTCCTCACCCATTACCGGGGTGGCAATTTGTATCATCCTCGATCCGGATGCATCCATGGTCAATTGAGATATGAAAATTGGTTTCTTTTTCTTCTTTGTGCTCATTTGGGCTCGAGCCAAGATGGCTTCCAACCTTACCTTTAGATTTGTTAGGGTCGGGGTCTTCTTTTACAGTTGCTTTTCAAGCCACTTGGGAATCAAAGCTTCCCCTTTTGGTGATTCGTGATCACCTTCTTCCTCATGGGCATGTTGGATTTGTATTGTCTTTTCACCCCAAGTTTCTTGTTATGGTTTTTCCCCTTCTTCTTCATTTGAATCCTGAATAAATATAGTTACCTTCTTTCAAGATTTAGTAGCCATATGCTCCTTAGGGCTGTCCTCCTTTTCAGGACTTCTCTCTTCTTCTTCTTCATGCCCATGCTCTTCATGGTGTTGTACCTCTGGGCCTTTTCTCATTTTATCCTCTTCTTCAGGCTTCTCTTCTCCTTTCCTTCCTTTCTCTCCCTCTTCTTGTTCCTCTGGAGGAGGCATCTCTTCATCGTGCTTGGGGCCTTGATCTTGCTCCCTTGTCAGAGATTCAGTGTCCTCCATTTCTTCATCAGTATTCCTTTCTTTTGTGGCAGGCTTCTTCTCAACCTCTTCTCCAACATCCTTGAGTTGTTGGGATAACTCTTCCTCGAGCTCCCGGTCAATAGTCTCCACAATGTATTTTGTGGTTGGCTCTTCATAATCCTCGTTAGAGGATTGCACTTCCTCCTCCTCATGGACTACCTCATCAATCACAAGGTGATGATATATGCTCGTGGTAGTCATTCGCCTCTTCTTCCAATTTCTTAGCTACCTCCTTCTATTTCCTATACAACTCCTTAGAGATTTGCATCATTGCTTCTATTGAAGGAGGCTCAGTAGGAGGAGGAGGGACATGAAGATTGGTTATAGCATGAGAAAGGGTGACTTACACTACAAGGTTTGCAAACATTCTAGAAAGCTCTGATGGCATATTCTGCATTTATTTGGTGGAAGATTCTAGAAGGGTGAGAGTGGGCATCATGGTTGTTGTAGTGGCAGTCAGAAGAGACAATGAGGGAGACATAGACAAGGAAGAGAGTGGGGAAGTGGTGGTAGATGAGGAGTCTATGGTTATGACTTGAGCCACAAGAGAAGTGGAGGTAAGGTGGATTGAAATTTCCACTGTGTTTGGAGAGGTGCCAACCACTACTTGTGAAATAAGTGGAGGAGTAATAGTGGCAACAACTGTTGTAGCTAGGACAACAAGTGTAATAGGTGGGGACTTTGGTTTTTCTTCTCCTTTGTGGAGTGGGTCCTCTTAATGGGCATCCTTGTGAGACTACTTGATTTATTTTATTTCCTAGAGGTTTCACCCTCCAGAGCCTTCCCCAAAGACTCTTTAGATTTAGGCTAACGCTCAACAACCTCTTTTCTCTTCTTGGAACTTGTATTGGTGGGAGACACTGAAGTGTGTCCAGTTGGGGTAGCATTGATAGTGTCACTGTCAGTTTCACCCGCATGTGGATCCTTGGGCTCTACATATGTTAGCACCACTCCTTACATTTTTAATTGGGAAATCTGCCCATCAATCCATTATCTCGTTCTTGCCTCAATAGGATTAGTTAAAATGTTGAGGTCATTGACCTCCTCTTCATTCTAGTCGATCAACGACAATGGTAGGTTGGTGACAATGCCATATCTTGGATCCACTACCATACTTTCTTCTTCGACTACTTATTCCGGCATCGAGAACAATTTTACCATCTTGACGAAGTATGTCGTCATACACATGTATTGCCGCATATGCACCTCCTTGTCATCTTTGGAATTAGCCCAAAAGTCTTCAACATTGTGCAGGTGGGCATATTCTAGTTCGACCATATTCTTAAGTTTTCCATAAGGATCCATTCAGGGTCGGGCAATGTGGAACTTTAGGTTATATTCATTCAACTCCTTGTCTAAATATTTTGCACATTAAGATATGTGGAGCTCATATAGTCCCTAGCCGAAGGAGAGGGGATAAGGAATCCCTTCTCTATGCTTGTCACTTAGGAGGGTGTGTGCTCACTACAGCTGCCGAGAGAGTTCAAGCAATATTGTCCGGTCATTTGGATACCGAGGCAACTTATATGGTTTCTTAGAGAAACCCTCGGGTCAGATGTAGGTGAAATTTGGAAATTGAATGAACAAAAAGCTGAATCGGCGGATGAAAGCGTTAGCATTGTGTGAGATTCTTCTTTCAGGGTTACCCCAAGAATTTTGACGATGTGGCCTATGAAGGCATCATTGACTCTACAGTAGTCTCTTTTGAAGTTCCTATATTGGAGCTAAGGGTACTTATTGTAAACCTTTAGCTCTCTTTCTGGAGTTGGATTTGGTGCCATAAATAATCACCTATACTAGGCACGGTTGACAAGAAAGTAGACAAGATACGACGTCATATAGAACTTAAAATTTTTCTTCACTGCCACAAACTGCTCATGCAAGTAGTCACTAATCATTCCTACCCAGTAGAATTTGGTATCTCCTCAAATGATCTCCTCAATGAAATAGAACATCTAGTCTTGAAAGAATGTTGCAGTTGGAAGGCCCATTACTCTGCTTAACAAGGTTACCAAATTATGGTAATCCTCATATAAATCACTTCAAAAGAGCTCCTAGGACACTTTATTTGCACTACCCCTCTTCTCCTTCAGCTAGTATTGGTTGAATAGTTTCTTGCATTTGAAGGGATCAACGTCCCACATGTTCTTGCCATATTCTTTGGCTGTTTGTTCCATCTCACTGAAGGTAGGGATGTGAAAGGTCCTCACTATTGACTTGGTGGACATGTTAGCCAACATATTTCCATATCTGTCTGCTATTCTTCTGGTATCCTCTTGGTACGCCTCCCTATAGGCCATTACAAGTTTGGGGGCTATGAAAGGTGGTGGGAATCTAACAGCCTTGGCCAATCCATTGCCTCTAATTTTTATAGTGTTTTCTATTGTGGGGTTGAGCCCGACCCTCTATTTAAATTCATCAATGTCTATGTGTCCCAGGTTGGTGTCTGAGATCTCCTTCCATTAAGTAGTGACCTTGGAGTTGAGGGGTTCCCCTTGGAGTTTGTACCTCATTTGATCCTTGTCCTCTTTACCTATAGGTGCTTTGGAAATCTTCTCCCCTTTGTCTTTCTTTGCAGCCACCCTCGAGGATTCAACAACTAGTTCCATATATCCTGATATCAAAGGAGTAGTAAATGATTCAAGCATAAAAATAGGAGGATCGCTAGCTAAAATCTTGCAAAACAGTGTTAGATCAGACAATTCATTGCTTAAATATTATAAAATCCTCTAAAAATAATCTTTCATCTTTCGTTTGGAGGAAATGGGCAATGCGGACCCAGTGGTGCAGACTTCCCTGGGTTGGCAGCTATTTTGGAGGTAGAAGAGACATACAACACTTGGAAGGTGATGTCCTACAAGCAACATTCTACCAAGTAGGACTTGTGGCTTCAGAGGATGGTAGACATTTCATGCTTGGAATTTTAAGGGTGTGGGTGAGAGGACTCAAAATGACACCAGGTGTCGACCATTCGAAATGATGTTGGTAGGATGGAAGTCCGACATGGGAGGCCCACATGGTCGAGTCCGTAGGAGGGAGGTGCATATTGAATTTACTTCGGCCGTGGGTTCAAATGGTAAATAGGAGTGTAGGTCCTACCGAGTGGAAGGATGTTATGTGAAGGTCATCCAAACGGTGAAACCCGAGCAAAAGTCCACATACGAAAGTCTGCAGGAGTCATCCGCATTGCTCAAGACTTTGGTGTTATCACCCAATCAACAATTGAGGATGCGGGACCCAATCGGTAGGAGGAAAAAATAAAATGGCCGTTCGAAATGATGGGGAAGCAACGACTTCTCATAGAAAGAGGTCCATTATTGTGGGCTTGAGAGGGTCGGTGGGTCAGTTTGGACTCGTGAACTTTGCAAGTTTATCTTGAGTGGTGGATGTAAGGGCGAGCCTCGATAGGTGAAATGATGGGTCACGTAGGCCATTTTGAAATGGTGGATCCGCTAAGCATTTCTTAGGTGGAAATCCATGTGGTCAGACCCAAGAGGGTCAAAGGACATCCCCTTTAAACTTGTGAAACTCTTAAGGTTTTAGCAGTGGCCGAGAAGAGGGAGCATCATGCGGATGCGAGCTCAACATGGTCAAGAGCCATTTTTGAAATTTAATGGTTTATGCGAGAAAGGAATGGAAATGAGAGGGATGCAGGCCTGAAGGGCATGATTTCTGCACCCAAGAACAACAATGAGGGCATCGGGTTTCGAATGTGGCCTGATCAATGTTTTCTAAGGTTTTTCAAGTTTTAAACTTGTGGGTTTTGTGGGGAGGCCATTTCTTTACCCAATTTCATCGTTTTCATTGAGAAAACACAATCATTTTTGAATTTAGAGAAAAATAAAATGATGAAAGGAGATGACCAACTCACCTCATGATCCCGCAAGGCTAACGATGAACGTTGCTTGAAATGACAAAAGGATGTTGTGGGCATGACAGAGGTGAGGGCTGGGGCTTTGACACTTCTTGCTACAAATGAATTTCATGAAAATGACAACTAAAGTCGGGTATTTATAGAAAATATGGAATTTAATGCCCTCATTGAATGATGGTATGATGACCATCTTGGTTGGTGAACAGTCACTTCAAAAAGACACTCGGAACAAAGGGGTCAGTTGAGCGGACATTGATCAAGCATTGGATGTTCGAAGCACACATTGGTGGAAAAGAGTAAGGTTGACTGTAGGTCCCATGAGGCAAGAGGGCACTGAGAGACAACCATTCAGAATGACGAAAATAGGAGGGAAACCCAAAAATGGCGACCCAGAGGGCTGGACCCACACTAGTTGTTTGACGCCAGTTTAAAAATTTGAAGGCAAATAGCCAAGGAAATCCCGTGAAGACCTAAGACTTTGAAAATTTGAGGGTAGCAAAATGTGTTCAACTCAAGATGATTTACTTGAGGCCTTTTCACCACCTGAGACACAAAAATAGGGGTCATGCAAAATGAGGTGAAGAAAAAGTGACTTGACACATGTGAAAATATAGGGTCCCCATTCTGAATGGGGCGTGTGTACTATAGGCACAACGAATGTTGAATCTGTTGGGAGAACTCTCCTAGTATTTTGAGGACAAATATTCATTTGGAACCCAAAATTTTTGGTTTCATAGACCAGGGGCCACTTTCCAAAGGTGAACTAAGAAGCAAGTTAAGGACATGATCCTTGGTTGAATCGTGCTACGAGGTCATCATGGAAGTGTGTACAAGGTGAGTTTATTTCCTTTCCTCAGAGATTATGTAGAAGACTATTGATCAGGCAAGGGAAAGCTACGTAAGTTATCTGACCCCAAAAGTAACCTGGAAATTGCTTTGCTGCTAGTCAGGCGTCCATAGCCCTGACAGAGTTATCATTGTGACCCCATGAACATATCTCTATTTCTAGCTAGGCATCCATAGCCCTGATAGAGTTATTTGTACACCCATATAGTTGCATAATTTTAAATTTTCTTTTATTTTTGATGTTTCTTCATAGTACTTTCTTTTCTTTTTGCTCAACTGTGTAAGCACTAAAGCTCATAATGGGTTTGGGAATGACAGTGGTCATTGGAGTAGAGTTAAGATTTTTCACTTGTCCAACCCTCCTAGAAATTACCACACAATTCCTTGGAAAAATTTAAAGTGTGTTTTTGTGTATGATCCATGATAATGCAATCCTAGGTTAGTTCAAAGTTCAAAGGAGGAAACCAACTCCTAGAGGCATTCAAAAATCGATAGTTAGGAATGAATGCTTATCCGAAGAACAACCAAGAGCAGATAGTGGAATGAATCATTCATTGAATAGAGCATGGCCACCGCACCAGGAACAAAATACACCCTCAATAAAGTGAAATAGCAGAGAAATGAGCAAAACAAAAATAAAAGCAAACAACAAAGCAAGGAAACCTAACCTAACCTATGTACAGATATTTACAAGGGATGAGTCGTAGTAGCTTAGGGGAGGAAATAATGCTTAAGGTGCTACCCATTGATAGGAAATGGGATATCTTCACTAGTTAAGGTCCTTAAATGAAAAGAATTATCTCCAAGGATTTTAGCAATCTGAAAGGGGCCAAGCCATAGCTTTTTGAATTTGTCAAGTCCCCCTTTCTTCTCATAGGCCTTGTCCCGACATAGGACCATATCAACGATTCTAAAGGCCTTTACTTTGGCTCAATGATCAAACCATATTTTGACTACACCTTGATGTTTGGCAAAATTTTCAATAGCACGGTCACATACTTCTTCTAAGTGGAGAAGCTCAGCTAAGTGAGTCTCCCTTTGATCCCCTTCTTCATAGAAGTTATTGATGAATTGGAGGGAGGGAATTTTTAGGTGAATCATGAAACTGGCTCAAGGCCATAGACGAGGTGGAATGGGGAATCTCCCAAGGTGGACTTGTCATGTCTACTATCCACCCAAAGGGAAAAATGGAGTTGGGTGTGCCAGTCCTTGGGATTCCTATCAAGCAGCTTCTTGATGATAGTGATTAGGTTCTTATTGGTCGACTTAGCAAGGCCATTGCCTTGGGGATAGTAGTTGGACGAGAATTTAAGGGAAATACCAAGGTTGAAGGCCCAACTAGAAAATTTCAATGAGGCAAAAGTGGTACCATTATCATAGACGAGAGCATACTAGCAACCAAAATGATTGACAATGAAACTTTCATGGAAATCAATAACTACCTATGTGGTGCATTGCCTACATGCAATAGCTTCTTTCCATCTAGTACAATAATCAGAGGAAGTTAGAATGTACCTGTTACTTGTAGAAGATGGTGGGCTTATCGGACAAATGAAGTTGAGACCCCATTGTGCAAACGATCCTACCTCGAAGATAGGTTGCAGTGGGACAACAATGTTCCTCATTCTGGTTGTAGTGGTCTGGAAAACATGGCACGTTCAAACATGATTATGGGCATCCTTGAACACTGTGGGCTAATAGTATCCTACTCGTAGGATTTGATGGGTAGTAGAGTGACCTGATCCATGACCAGTACCAAAATTGTCATGGAACTCTTTCAACAAATGCACTACTTCCTCCTTACCCAGGCATCTAAGATAGATCCCCTCATGATTTTTCTTATAAAGTATGGAACCTTGCAGCATATAACTACTACTCTCCAGCCTAAGGGAATGCTTCTAGACTCCCTGCAAATGGGACAGACATTTGTGGTTCAAAAATAATAAAAAATTTCATCATACCACTCCCCTGGGGAGACATCTTCAAGTTGATATTGTTGAACTGTAAGCTCAGGTCGTGCCTCAGCTATCATTCGGGTGAGTGCTTTCCCCCTAACCAATTTCATTATTTGGATTTCTTGAGCATATTCCTGCAGCAAGGTGATCCATTTTTCTCGTCTTTCTCCTAATTCATTTTTCATTAGTAGTGTCTTCACTATTGGGTTAGGCACTATGGAAAATACCTTGTTTCGCAAGATGTAGTGTCTGAAATTATTGAATCCTATGACAAGAGAATATGCCTTCTTTTCCACATTGCGATACCTTAGCTCAACATCTTTTAATGGAGCACTCATGAAGGAAATTAGGTGCTCACTTCCTTAGTCATCTTTCTGGGTCAATATGCTGGCACAAGAATGATATGAAGCAAAGGAGTAAATGTAGAATGGCTTCAGATAGTCTGGACTGACTAACATAGGTGCATCAGTGATAAATTTATTGATTTCCTCAAAGGCCTGCTTTGGCTCTGGAGTCCACTCAATTTTTGCATCTTGCTTCAACATTGCGTTGAGGGGTTTAACTATTTTAGCAAAGCCAGTAATGAATTTCCTAACGAAATTTATCTTTCGAAGAAAGATTTCAACTCTTTCTTGTTTCCTGGTAGCTGAATCTTCATTATATCTTGGATACATTCAAGGTCTATGGAAATTAATTTCTCTGAGAGGACATGTCCCAACAACTTTCCCTCAGTCACCCCAAAGATGCATTTCTTCGGATTCAGGGAAATGCCAAATTCTCTGCATTTTTGGAAGACCTTACAAGAATTGAAGACATGGTATCCCCTATTCTTTGAAAATAATATAAGATCATCCATATAGATGATGATGATCTTACCAATGATGTCCTTAAGGGTGATGTCCATCGCACGTTGGAAGGTGGCGCCTGCATTGATCAATTCGAAAGGCATTCTTCTGTATGCAAAAGTTCCCCACTTGGTGGTGAATGTCGTTTTATGCCTGTCTTCATATTGCACCATTACTAAGTACCCATCTAGGAAGGACATCATTTGAGAACCATTGACTATCTCTAGCACCTCATCTAGTGAAGGCACAAGATAGTTGTCCTTTTTTGAAGCTTTCTTCAAATTGTAGAAATCAACACATAACTTGATTTTGCCATTCTTTTTCCTTACCGGGACCAAATTTTCCACCCACATGGAGTGTTTGACTGGAAATATGATTCTAACAGACAACAAATTCTGTACTTCCTTGTAAATAATTGGCTCCAATAATGCATTGACAGGGCGTTGTCACTGTCGAAAGGGTCTCACATCCAACCTAAGGGGAATAGTGTGTGTGATGATTGATGTGTCATATCTCTTCAAATCCTCGTAACTCCAAGAAACTACATCAAGATATTTTTGCAAAGCATCCACAATTCCTTTCTTTTCTTCTGGTGTGCACACTTTACCAATGAATACATTCTTTTCATCCTTGGTTGTTCCAAGGTTATGGGTGTCACACTAATTATTGATGGAGTCCTTTGCTTGCTGATCCTGATCCCTGATCTGATCTAAATAAAATATCCACTCCAATTGGACCATTCCTCTAGGAATGGTTTTGGTATTGAGGTTAATGACCCCTTCTATATCTAGCTCAGCCTCTTCAGGCTCAACCTCATCAATTATTTGGGCTGAAAACACATTAGAGTTGGTGATGAAATCCATGATGTGTTTATCATCATTGAACACTTAGAAATTAGCCACATTTTTAGGCATAGACGGGATAAAGGTGAGCTCAATAGTGAATCTCTTGAGGCCAAACAATGATAGGGGCTATAGGGTACTAGTTGCCTAGGCCAAGGCATTATAGATGTAATTCTAAGAGCATGGGATCAATTGAATGTTAAATGCATCTAGACTCTCTAATAGGTACATTGATCCTAGATGCCAAGGCATATATCTAGATCAGGATCAAATTGAAGATGCATGATGTGCATTGAAACTAGAATCAGCTCAATAGAATCTCTTCCTATAGGGTACTATACCAAGGCTACCATGGGATCAATGTTATGCATCTAGACTAATAGATGTCTGGGATACCATAGGTGTTTGGGATATCAACAACCTAGATATCAATCATCTATTGCATCCTTGGATCAATAGCAATTTGCATGGGTATTCTATTGATTTCACCAACTATGCTAATCTCCATTTTATCAAGCTACACCACCTTGTGTCGGGAAGGAGTCGATACTATTCCCAAAGCTTTGCACACAATCAAGGGCATGACATTGGAAGAGGCTCCCGAATCAAGCAAGCAGTTGTGAAGATGCTTCCCAAATATTTTATTGGTGGTGAGGAAGGGAGGAGTTTCCAATTTTCCCTAAAATAGTCCCTTGGAAATGCCAACTTGGGCAACCTGACCTTTGTCTTTGTCATTGCCTTTTTTTTAGGATTGGGTTTGATCCGGTTCCTTGGTGGGTTGTTTATTTTCTTGCTCATTTGAAGGCGGGTCCACTTTCTTATTGAAAACTCGTCGGATGATAGGCTCATTCTGTGGATCCTCAAAGGAGAACCTCTTGGAGGGCGCCTCTTGGGTTGGCTTGGATGAAGGATTCCCATTGATCATTCTAAGAAAGGTGTTCCTAATGGCTAAGACCTTAAGCAAATCGAAGGCAGACACACTTAACTTGACCTTCTTGAATTCCTCTACAACATACTCTCCCATTTACTCAATTTCAACTTCACAAGGGGCACTATGGGAGGAGCTAGTAGGTTGATTTTGGCTTTGACCCTTCTGACTATTCTTGTTAAAGTATCGGGTAGGTACATGGGGATAGCCTTGGTTGTTACTAGCATTCAGATCAGATGGGGTACTAAAGTTGTTAGGTGGAATGGAGGTCGTGAAAGGGCCACCCACTTGGCCAGCATCTTGTCTATTTCTTAGGTCATACGAGGTAGTCCTTTGGTGAAACATTTGAACTTCATCTTCCCTTGAATCTTCCTTATCTACTAGACCATTATCTACTGAATTGAAGAGCTGAGCCAAAGGACTTTCGGTACTTACCTCATCTACTTTTTCATCGTTTGAGGCAACAACAGTCTCCTTTTTGGGCACGTTGCTTTCATCCTTAGGGAAAGGAGTATGGTTGAATATGAGCACTGAGGAATCATATGGTTCGGTCAGAATAATATCCTTGCACCCCAAGTTGTCAATGGAGTTCTGGACCTCTATTTGGAAAATCTCTGCGACCATTTGGAACTCAAGACAATCCAATTTGGAATGTTGACTTTTTTTATGGTTGCGGCACCAACCAGACAAGGTGGCCTTAGCTAGGTATACTCTGCTTATGGTCTTGTCATTGTTGTTAGGCTAGTCAAGTGGTGTGGGAATGCCAACATTATTTGGCTTGGTGTTCCACGTTCGATTTTGTCTCTAAGAAGGCCTTATGTCAAAATTCTAGCCCAAATTTTGATTTCTTTCATAGTTCTGTCTGGAAGAGGCATCGACATCCCAGTTGTTAGTACCGTCATGGTTTTCATGATTGAGATTGGCTTGGATGTTTCTTTAGGAAGCTTGCAGTTGGTTGTTCTGATTCCTTAAGTGTGTCATCCCAGTGGACATCTTCTTGATCATTTCTATTAGCTCATCGATCCGGTCCTTCTCTACGTTGTTTGGTTGTGAAGCTGAATTCTTAAGAAAGATAGGCTACATCGTCGATTGATTTTCATGAGCGGGTGGGAACTTGGAAGTTTGAAGGTACGTCGATACTTGGGGTGGTTGAGCACGAACTTGTTATTACTAGGGCTCCAATAATTGAGGCATGGGAGGCATTTGATTCAATGGCTATCCTGGGTGAGGCACCATTGCAAGTTGTAGAATTGGATTCATCAGGGGTGTCTACTATGCCAAAACCTGTGTAATCCCTTGGACTTGATATGGATTGGCAATTGGTCCTAGAGATGGTAGTGAACTAGTGATGTGCTAGCCTTAACTACTTCTGCATAGGCCTCTGTCAACTGTTCGGGTGGCAGGTTCATGCTTTTCACGAAGGAAAAAGTGAGGTTGTCTAGGGCTACATAGTACACCGGGTGGGTAGAAGCATCATCGACTATGTAAGGTGTCTACAATATCATGTATGCTTGGTGAAATCTATCATTAAATGAGCTGATAAACTTGTTGAATTCTCTTTGAATGGCCATGAATTGTTGGTATAGCTCAGAAGGATTGATTGGGACTTTGAATTTCTACAAGAAAGCCTCCTTTAATAAGTCCCAAGTGTTAATGGATCCTGTAAGCAAATGGATGTACTAGTAGAAGGCCTCCTCCCCCAAGGAATAGGAGAAGAGCCTATAGGCCACATCCTCATGTTGAATTTGCATGTCTTTCAAAGAGGTTTGAAAGATCTTGAGGCGTTCTTCTGCTGTCCTTTGTGGATCCCGAGGGTTAAACTTCGTGCAAAATCCTTTTGGGTTCTTTGGCATATCATGGTAAAGGTTGAAGGACAGAGGAGATAGATTGTTTCCTAGCCATGCCATGGGAGGCAAAGGTGGAGGAGGCTGCACCAGATTGATTTGAGGCTACAAAGGAGCAGCAATAGCTACAGGGACAATACCTAGAAAAGGAAGTACATTGGCCTGAAAGGCAACGTTCAAGCTGTGGGAGATGGCAGCCTAGAAGGCTGTTTGTAAAGGTTGAGAGGAGAGATGTGCTGCCAAGGGTGAAGGAGAAGGTGAAGGTGAATGGGTGGAAGGAGAGGATGGTGGTGAAGGTGAAGTGGGATGGTTAGGTGTGCCAAAGGTGGATTCTTCCCCTATTCTATCTCTTCTCGCTCGGGTAGGGGGTGGTAGCTCTTGGAATTCCCTTTGTTTGGTGTGGACCTTAAAAATTTGTAAAATCTTTTAGGGGAAAATGAACCAATTCGATCCAGCTTAGCTTCAAAGATGCCCTCCTTCTAGCGCCAGTTTTGTTGATGGGTGTTTTAGCACTTCTCAACACAAGTAATGCATAGGTGCATCACCTCTATTGAAACACAACCTCCTACAACAAGTTGCATAAAATTATCCCTAGGTCTCTCGGGTGTTAAATCATGACTTGCTTGGAATATCTCAGTTGTTTAAATATGATCTTACTGGTAATCATAGGGAAAACTTATGAAAGTTAGGCTAGAAGAGAATTGGTTCATTTCAGTGGAGTTCTTAAGATGGGAAGTTAATTGCACAATTGCTGTAGGTCCAACAGTAGTCTAAAACTCCTATTTCAGCTTGAAATTTTGCTTTACAATGTGCAATGAACCTTGTTCAAAGTCACTATTAAAAAAAACAAAAAAAGGGTAGGGAGGTGATAATGGTGGTTGCTACAATGGGCCAACCTTCCCAAGACTTAGTTCTACTTAACCAAGAAAGTCTACAGTATGACGAAACTAGTGCAATCTTCTAAGGATTGCAAATTTCAACTTTTCATTCACCATGAACATGAATAAAGAGGCGAGATTTAAGTGCAGCAATAATATTAAGTTCAAACTAACTTTGCATAGCTGTATATCATCAATATGCAGCCAAAAGTATGAACTAAGAAGAGGTCAACACCACAAAAATATCCAACATCAATGAACAACATCTAAATAACCTACTAAAGCAACTAAAATACATAGAAAAAAAAAGTAAAACTATCCAAATTCACTAACTAAGAGAAGAAGAATCATGCAACATGAAGTTGGAACTCAAGAATCCACCGAATCAATGAATTTATATTAACATTCCAACATCTCATGTGTTTACAACAACTCAACTCTCTTGAAAATGAGAGAAGACCCCTATTTATAGTTTTCCAAAAGTGAAATGAATGGCCAAGATTTAATGTCATTGTTTGACCCAGATTCATTTTACATTAGGGTTTCACCTACCCCCAAATATATGGCAATTTAAAATTACATTCTTGTCTTCTTGCCAATTTCCCTTTGCTGTAGCTACAATGTGAGGAATTCTTCATCTATTATAGGCTTTCCATCTTCCTTTTGTAGTGTGGCATACTCCATTAATTTTCTGATCAAGGCCTGAAGCTTATCCCACTCCAAAATGTTGGATTGAAGTACCTAGAAGTTCAGTTTTTTGGATCAGCTAGTGAGAGTGTCCCAGTCTTTGTCACTCTTGGGTGTATTTTCCTTTACCTATTTAGATTGGGAGAAGTCCTAAGTAGAAAAACCCATAAAATCTATCGTGAGCTCGCCTGCAGTTCTATTTTCCATCTTCTTATGGAAGTAAGGTCTTATCTTCTCTTGATTGAGCTCAATGGTGGGTATTTCAAAGTCTATCATTATTTTCAGATACTCCCCATAGGTTGCTTTGGTTTCTTTAGCCCAGTCAATATCTTGCCCCACTTCATGGAGCACTTTCTCTAAAATTTCCTTCTTGTAATCAAGGCCTAATCTCCAGTTTTCCACAAGCAAGTGATCATCTTCCACCAAAACAAGCTCTATTTCCAATTTTCTTTTGGGCATCTTGAGGATCGCCTCAATTTTAGGATATGTGATCCTATCTACCCCAGAGAAGTCAGTGTAGATCTTCTTTATACTCTCAAGATACCTTTGCACCTCCAGGAACTTGTTTGCTGTCCGGATAACATGTCCAATGCCCATGTTCCCATTGTAGAGTACTTGCTGGAACCAGTCCTCTATGGCCTTTGTCTAGTTCTTTCTCTTCTCTAGCTTATTGATATGCTCTTCTGGAAGCAGCAATGGGGGAGCCAATGACGTGGTGGGGAGCTCATTAGTTGAAGACCATTTTTGAATATAGGTTGTTAGATCTGCCACTTGTGCCTTTAGCTCCTCCATAGAGGTCTTATCCTTGTTCATCTGGTGCATAATGATGGTGACAAATCCCTGAAGATGGTCAATTTTCTACTCTCTCATTGTTGTCCCTAGATCAATGGTAGAAATATTATAGCTAACCCATTCCTCACCCATCACTGGGGTGGAAATTTGTATCATCCTCTGGATGCATCCATAGTCAGTTGAGATTTGACCTTTGGTTTCTTTTTCTTCTTTACGCTATTTTGGGCTCAAGCCAAGATGGCTTCTAGCCTTGCCTTCAGATCTGCTAGGGTTGGGGTCTTCTTTTCTAGTTTCTTTTCAAGCCACTTGGGCATCAGAGCTTCCCCTTTTGGTTATTCGTGATCACCTTCTTCATCATGGGCATGTTGGATTTGCATTGTCTTTTAACCTGAAGTTTCCTGTTCTAGCTTTCCCCCTTCTTCTTCATTTGAATCTTGAATAAATATAGTTAACTTCTTTGGGGAATTAGTAGCCATATGCTCCTTGGGGCTGTCCTCCTTTTTAGGAGTTCTCTCTTCTTCTTCCTCATGCCCATGCTCTTCGCGGTGTTCTACCTCCAGGCCTTTTCTCATTTCAGCCTCTTCTTCAGGCTTCTCTTTTCCTTTCTTTCCTTTCTCTCCCTCTTTTTGTTCCTCTGGAGGAGGCATCTCTTCATTGTGCTTGGGGCCTTGATCTTGCTCCCCTATTGGAGATTCAATGTGCTCCATTTCTTCATCAGTATTCCTTTCTTTTGTTGCAGGATGCTTCTCAACCTCTTCTCCAACATCCTTGAGTTGTTGGGCTAACTCTTCCTCGAGCTCCCAGTCAATAGTATCCATAATGTATTTTGTGCTTAGCTCTTCATCCTCCTCCTTAGAGGATTGCACTTCCTCCTCCTCATGGACTACCTCATCAATCATAAGGTGCTAATATATGGGATTCTTGTTGTAGTCATCTGCCTCTTCTTCCAATTTCTTGGCTGCCTCCTTCTATTGCCTATCCAACTCCTCAAATTTTTGCATCTTTGCTTCCATTGAAGGAGACTTAGTAGGAGGAGGGATAGGAAGACCAGTTATAGCATGAGGAAGGGTAGCCTGAGCTTTCTAGAATATTTTGCATGTATTTCGTAAAAAATTCTGGAAGGGTGAGAGTGGTCATCATGGTTGTCGTAGTGGTAGTCAGAAGAGACAATGAGGGAGACATAGACAAGGAAGAGAGTGAGGAAGTGGTGGCAGTTGAGGAGTCTATGGCTATGACTTGAGCCATATGAGAAGTGGAGGCAAGGTGGACTGAAATTTCCACCACAGGTGGAGAGGTGGAAACCACTGCTTGTGAAACAAGTGGAGGAGTAACAGCGACATCAACAATTGTAGATGGGATAACAAGTGTAATAGGTGGGGAATTTGGTTGTTCTTCTCCTTTGTGGAGTGGGTCCTCCTAAATGGTGGGCATCCTTGTGAAACTACCTAATTTTTTGATTTCTTGGAGGTTTAACCCTTTGAAGCCTTCCTCGAAGACTTTTTAGATTTTGGCTGATGCTCATCAACTTCTTTTCTCTTCTTGGACCTTATATTTGGGGGAGACACCAAAGTCTCTCCTATTGGGGCAACATCGACAATGACACTATCAGTTTCACCTTCATGTGGATATTTGGGCTCTGCATATGTTAGCACCACTCCTTGCAACTTTAATTGGGAAATCTACGCATCAATCCATTGTCTCGTTCTTGCCTCAATAGGATTAGTTAAAATGTCTAGGTAATTGAACTCCTCTTCATTCCAGTCGATCAACGAAAATAGGAGGTTGGTGACATCGCCATATATTGGATCCACTACCATGCTTTCTTCTTTGTAATCTTTTTCTTGCACCAGGAACAATTTTACCACCTTGATGAAGTATGTCATCATGTGCATGTATTGCCACATACACACCTCCTTGCCATCTTTGTAATTAGCCCAAAAGTCTTCAACATTATGCAGGTGGGCATATTCTAGTCTGACCATCTTCTTAAGTTTTCCATACAGATCCATTCGGGGCTAGGTAGTGTGGAACGTTAGGTTATATTCATTCTGCTCCTTGTCTAAATATTCTGCACATTGAGATGTGTGGAGCTCATACAATCCTTGGTCGAAGGAGAGGGGATAAGAAATCCCTGCCTTATGCTTGTTGCTTATGTGGGTGTGTGCTCATTGTAGCTACCAAGAGAGTTCAAGAAATATTATCTATCATTTGGATACCAAGGTAGCTTATATGGTTTCTCAGAGAAACCCTCAGCTCAGATGTAGGTGAACTTTGGAAATTAAATGAACAAAAAGCTGAACCAGCAGATGAAATTGTTAGCACTATGTGAGATTCTTCTTTTAGGGTCACCCCTAAGCATTATGATGATGTGGCCTATGAAGGCATTATTGACTTTACAGTAGTCTCTTTTGAAGTTCCTTTATTAGAGCTGAGGTTACTTATTGTACATCTTTATCTCCCTTTATGGAGTTGGATTTGGTGCCATAAATAGTCCCCTATATTGGGCATGGCCGGCAAGCAAGTAGACAAGATACAACATCATTTAGAACTTTGATGTTTTCTTCATTGCCACAAACTACTCATGCAAGCAGTCACTAATCATTCCTACCTAGTAGAATTTGGTATCTCCTCGGATGATCTCCTCAATGAAATAGAACATCCAGTCTTGAAAGAATGCTACAGTTGGAAGGCCTATTACTCTGCTTAATAATGTTACCAAATCATGGTAATCCTCATAGAAATCACTTCAGAAGAGCTCCTCGAGAGCTTTATTTGCACTACCCCTCGTCTCCTTGAACCAGTATTGATTGATTAGCTTCTTACATTTGAGGGGATCAATGTCCCACATTTTCTTGCCATATTCTTTGGCTGTTTGTTCCATCTCACTGAAGGTAGTGATGTGAAAGGTCCTCACTATTGACTTGGAAAATAGGTCAGCCAACTCATTTCCATCTCTTTCCACTATTCTTCTAGTATCCTCTTGGTACACCTCCTTGTAGGCCATTACAAATTCGAGGGCTATGAGAGCTGGTGGGAATCTGATAGCCTTGGCCAATCCACCACCTCTGATTTTTCTAGCATTTTCTACAGTGGGGTTGAGCCTAACCCTCTATTTAAATTCATCAATGTCTATGTGTCCCAGGTTGGTGTCTGAGATCTCTTTCCATTCTGTAGTGACCTTAGAGTTGAGGGGTTCCCCTTGGAACTTGTGCCTCATTTGATCCTTGTCCTCTTTACCTTTAGGTGCTTTGGCGATCTTCTTCCCTTTGTCTTTCTCTGCAGCCGCCCTCAAGGATTTGGCAACTGGTTCCATATATCCTGCAATCAAAGGAGTATTAAATGATTCAAGCATAAAAATATGAGGAATGCTAGCTAAAATCCTACAAAACAACATTAGATTAGACAATTCATTGCTTCAATATCATAAAATCCTCTAAAAATCATCTTTCGTCTTTCGTTTGGAGGAAAATGGGCAATGCAGGCCCAGGGGTGCAGACTTCCCTCGGCTGGTAGCTATTTTGGAGGTAGAAAAGACAAATGACACTAGCAAGGCGGTGTCCTGCAAGCGACATTTCACCATGTGGGACCTGCAGCTTCGGAGGACGGTGGACATTTCACACTTGGACTTTTAAGGGAGTGAGCTAGAGGACACGAAAGGATGCCATGTGTCAGTCATTTGAAACAACGTTGATAGGATGAAAGTACAACATGGGAGGCCCACATGGTTGGGTCCATAGGAGGGAGGTGCATATTGAATTTTCTTCGGTTGTGGGTTTAAACAGTAAATAAGAGTGCGAGTCTTGGTGAGCGGAAGGATGTTATGTGAAGGTCGTTCTGATGATGAAACCCGAGTGAAAGTCTGCACGACTCGTCCACAATGCTCAGGACTTTGGTTTTTTCATGTAATCAACAATCGAGAACGTGGGACCCGATCGTCAGGAGGATGACTTCAAATGGCCATTCGAAATAGCAGGGAAGCAATGAATTCCCTCAAATGGAGGTCAACGATTGTGGGCCTGAGAGGGTCGATGGGTCAGTTTGGACTCATGAACTTTGCAAGTTTATCTTGAGTGGCGGCTGTAAGGGCAGGGCCTAATAGGCAGAATGATGGGTCACATAGGTCATTTTTAAATGGTGGATCCCCTAAGAATTTCTCAGGAAAAATTCCATGCTGTTAGAACCAAGAGTGTCAAAGGACGTGCCCTTTAAACTTGTGAAACTCTTAAGGTTTTAGCAGTGGCCGAGAAGAGGGAGCATCTCGCAGATGTGGGCCTGACATGGTCAAGAGATGTTTTTGAAAGTTAATGGTTTATGCAAGAAAGGAACGACGACAAGAGGGATACGGGCCCAAAGGGCATGATTTTTGCACCCAAGAACAATGGCGTGGGCATCAAGTTCTGAATGTGGCCGAATCAATGTTTTCTAAGGTTTTTCAAGTTTTTAACTTGTGGGTTTTGTGGGGAGGCGATTTCTTTACCTAGTTTCATCCTTTTCATTGACCAAACACTAAATCATTTTCAAATTTAGAGGAAAAGGAAACAGTGAATGGTGACAGACAACTCACCTCATGATCCTGCAAGGGTAACGATGAATGTCACTTGAATCGGTGAATGGATGTTGTGGGCACGACGAAGGTGAGGGCTGTGGCTCTGACACTTCTTTCTACAAAGGAATTTTGTGAAAATGATAGCTCGAGTGGGGTATTTTTAGAAAATATGGCATTTAATGCCCTCATTGAGTGATGGTACAATAGATGCCTTGGTTGGTGAAAAGCCACTTCAAAATGACACTCAAGATGGTGGGGTACACTGAGTGGATGATGGTCAAGCACTGGTCGTTCGAAGTGGACGTCGGTGGAAAAGAGCAAGGTTGATTACGAGTCCTACGAGGTGAGAGGACGCTAAGAGATGACCATTCAGAACGGTGACAACAGAAGGGAAACCTGTAGATGGTGGCCCATAGGGGTGGACCCAGACTAGTTGTTTGACACCAGTTTAAAACTTTGAAGGCAAACAACCAAGGAAATCCCATGAAGACCTAAGAATTTGAAAATTTGAGGGTAGAAAAATGTGGTCGACTCAAGATGATTTACCTAATACCTTTTGACCACTTGGGACACAAAAATAGGGGGCACACAAAATGAGGCAAAGAAAAAGTGACCCGACACAAGTGAAAAGAGAGGGTCCCCATTCTGAACAGGGCATGTGTGCTATAGGCACAACAGTAACTACAACTGGTTCAGACTTTCACAAATTGCTGACTTCTTGTCAGAGGATGTGGAAGGCTTATTTGATGATGATGGGGAAGTCATTTTTCTCGCATTATTCATAGATCAAGTTGACTCACAACCTCTTCAATGAGTGGATAGGTATGCCAAGGAAAGTACGTCTATTAAGGAAAGAACTAATAGAGTTGTTAGAAACAACCAGATCTACTTGGACAATAAAAATATATGGAAGGTAGTTATTCCCCGCACAAAGCTGCCATTGGTTCATTCTTCACTACCTTCCATGTCAAAGGTTGCACCCAAACAAAAGAAATGGAGTAACCCTCCTAAAGGAGCCAAAATTCTAGGACACACAAGGGGAAGAATATCAATTGATGATACAAATCAACAAGAGGAACATGTGGAGAGAACCACAAATATAATAGAGCTAGTCATGGAAACAATTGTAGTTGAGCCAATCATGGAAACAATTGTAGTTGAGATAGTACTAGAGATGGAAGAAAATCCTACCATTTTTCCACCACCATAGCATTCTTCGGTCCATATTGACTTAGATTCGCCACCACATGACACTATAACACAATCCCACTCGTCAGGAATTCACGGGCCTCACATACATCCTTTCAACGAGGTTAGTCAAGATTCATCTTGGCTTGAGAATCTCCTAGGAAGCAAGAGAGAGAGGTCATCCTATCAAATAGACTTCACAAAATTTGACCATGTCCCTCAAGACATGCCAAAGAAGAAGTTGAAGAAGAAGGTCCATGTGGGAAAGAATGCTGACAATGAGATTGTCATAGAGATAGTTGCACCACCTAAAGACAAGAATGCAAATGAGGTTGAAGTTGATGACTTCACCTTGTTGAAGGTCAACCTTGGTAAGACCACTCATTAGGTTGAGGTGGATCTCCTTGAAGTTGATTCAGTAAGTGTCAAAGAAAGAATGGCAAAGGATGGTAAAGACAAAGTAGACTTAAAAGCTAAAAGCTATTGGTTAAAGCTGTATATGTCCAACTTGACGCATGGTACATCAAACATCTCTGCCTTGTCTCGAGAGTTGCTAGACCTCCCTGTGGAGAAAGATCAGCCAAGTCAACTGATATTATATGGAAAGCACTTGAGAGATCAAGTGGAAGAGTTTGTCATTAGGGGTTGGTGTATAATTGTAGAGCTGTACCAACTAAGGGACAAATCCCATGATATTCATGCAAAGATTCAACAATCAAGGCAAGATACTATAGAGAAGAGGCTTGGGGATGAGATCACTTTCTCTAACTTGCAAATGGCATACAATTCAGTTACCACAAAGAAGAACAAGCAAAATATTTTTCCTTGGAAATAACAACTTGCATACAATGTGAAAGCCTATAATACCAACAATGTGGAATTGATTGAGTACCAAAATATTGTGGTAGGCGTTATCAAGGTCGTGAAAACGTTAGTAACATCTATCCCTTGCCTTTACCAACATGAAGGAGGTGCATACATTGAGCTAGCTGAGGTACAAACACAGTTTCAAGATCTCATCTTTAGTAGTTTTTGTAGTGATGCTGTTGAGTGCAGGTTAAGTCAGATCGTAGTCATGTTAGCAAAGCTAGATGACACAACTACCAAGACTATTGAATATAAAAAAAAAATTGTGAGTGGCGAAGAGATGTTGTGGTGACATGTCATCGTCTTGTAAATCCTTAATTGTCCAGAGGTAGAGGAAGTCAACGACTGGCTATAAGAATTGTTGACTTGAGGTGATGTGGTGTGAACACTTAGTTAGGATGTCCTACCCCCCAAAATAGCATTTATGACAATAAGAGTTAACTTGATGCCTCTTTCCAAGTTAACTCACTGTCCCACTAATCATGCATGTATAAACCCACTAATTGTGGATGTCTATTTTAAAAGAACTTTGTATATTGGAGTTCTTTTTTAGTTTAGAATCAATTAACTGAAGTAGACTTTCTAGTTAATTGCTAGGTCAACTACTTTTAGACATGGGAATAAATCTTGCAAATTGGCAAGAACTCATTGTTAAGTCAAAGAATTTTAGGGTTTCCTACTCCTTTGAGCTTCTATAAATAAGAGCCTTTGCTCATTATTTTGTAACTTTACTTCACGACAGCAAAATTATGAGCTCACAAGCCTTCGACTTTGTTCACTTAGTATATGTTCTTGAAAAATATTTGTTATAGTTAAACACCAAGTACAACTTGTGTTCTCTCTATTCAAATAGGTGTGTTCAATCCATGTTCATGTATTCTTGGTTGATTGCCTCTTGTGTGATTGTCTCTTTGACACAAGTTGCTGTCCCAAAGTGTAACCTTTGATCGAAGTTGAGATAATAAATCAGGAGAGCTACCTTGCCTTTGATCCAAAAGTCTCAATATCTATCATTGTATGTTGTTCTTATTGGTGTAATTAAATGTGTTGTACCTTGTCCTAGGTCATAATTACACCTTAGTTAAGTTTACTTAGGGACCACATAGGAGTTGTTGGATCTTTTCCACCTTTGGTGGACTTATCATGTTATCACTTTATCATTTCCACCTTTCGTGGACACATCATGTGATTCCTCTCCACCTTTTGTGGGTGATCCACTATTTGTGGTAGTTATCACATTATCACTTTCCACTTTAGGTGGAGTGATAGCTTTTCATAGTTTCCTCATGTCATAAGATTACGACACTTGTCATAATATTATGCACTTCTATGTTCTCACCTTGGCTATATAACCAAGGGGTCTCTCATTGTAAAGCAATATCATATCATAATCATATTGATGAGAATACAATTTATTCTTGTCACATTATTCTCTCTTCTTTGTGCTTTCCATTTGGTCCATAGATCATGGCAGCCAT
Organism: Sequoiadendron giganteum; assembly: GCA_007115665.2. Taxonomy (NCBI): domain Eukaryota; kingdom Viridiplantae; phylum Streptophyta; class Pinopsida; order Cupressales; family Cupressaceae; genus Sequoiadendron; species Sequoiadendron giganteum. The sequence continues at coordinate 694,562,810 of CM021101.1, forward strand.
AGCCAATTCTAACATGGTATCAGAGCGGGTCTGGTGCCATTAGGGAGTCTTTTTCTGAGGAGAGATACCAGATTTGGGGAGGTTCCATTTTTGGCTCTTTATTGCAGGTTTATATCGAAGCTTGCTGGTGCAAATCTAAGCTCACCATTGCGTTCGAAAGGTTTGAGAAAATCGATTTTTCCTTTTGTTTTGTCTAAATCGGACATACGAGGCCAAATCTATGAGGGTTTGAAGCTGAATTGTGGTTGCTAGATCCAAAAGGTAGTTGCATTTTTGGAGCATTTTGGGCCAGATCCAACCCTGCCATCTCGTCCAGAAGGGCCAAAAACCCTAAGATGGACTATCCAATCGTCCAAATCAGAGCAGTTGTCCGGTGAGGCAAAATGTTTTTGCCCGGAGATCCGTACGACCCCCAGGTCACCATTAATGTAGTCGGTATGATTTTGCAAAAATAAATTAATTTATTTTCAGAAAAAAATTGAAATTTTTTTAGAAAAATTAAAAAAAAAAATCCGTGCTTTTTTTGAAAATTTTTGACTTAAAAATTAAAAAAAAGTAGAGGTTTTCCTGCAGATTTAATTGTGCAGGGTCGTACCTTGCTGCATAGGGTATACAGGGTACCGCAGGCCCTACAAGGGTGACATGTGGCCATCAGGTTGTGGCCCCACCCATGGCCAATTCAAAACCACCGGTGGCAGCAATCTAGCCTAAATCCAGAGAACAAAAAAATTCAGGCGCCATTTCGAATATTCCGGGAATATCAAAAAATATTCCGACCGATTGACAAGATTCCGTCGACCAAAGAATATATTGACAACTTTTAGAATATTCTGGCATGGGTGAAATTTTCCAGCAGAGGGCATTTATTTTTGTTGGCGGGCATTTGACTGTCAAATTTATGCCTGTGTCTTGCTGACGTCAGCACCCATTTGAAATTTTTTGCTCCCCTCACCAATGCAGTTTTGATTTTTGCAGTTCAACTTTGGAGGCTCATAACTCGATCATTTTGGCTCCTTTTTTCGAGAATTTTTTTTTTAATTTGGGCTAATATTTCATGCTCTTCATAGTGGTGCAATCAATTTTTTTTTTTGGCTCCTGGGTTTTCCAGAAATTGCAAATTCTCATAGGTGTTGCTGCTTCGTCCTCATTTTGGGAACTTTGGGAGCTCATATCTTTCTCCTATGGTAACATTTTTGGGTGAATTGTTTTTTTAAAATGCATGATTTTTCATGTAATTTCCAGTGGTGTAATCAGATTTATCTCATCTGCTATAATTTTTTCACTTTGAGCTTGAGGCCTATTTTGGCAATTTGCATGTACCAAGATCAAAGTCCACTTTGCTGTTTTTGGCAGTGGCAATTGTAAATGCACTAAGTATAAAGTGCCAAATAATATATTGCTTGGGGGGTCTCTTGATTGAGTGAATTTGGGGGGTGTCTCTTGTGCTTTTGCATTCCATCATGGGTTCATCTAAAGTTCCACTCTTAACTGCACATAATTATGCTACATGGAAAGTACGTGCATGGAGTAAACTAATGGAAAAAGGTTTAATTTACTACATTGATGGAACCATAACTGCACCTGTGGATCCTAAGGCAGATCCACCTACATATATGGTTTGGCTCACTAAAACTTCTATGGCATTGGGTACACTTAGAAAGTTTATTTCAGATGCTCTCATTTTTCATGTTGATAAATGTACTACAACCAATGAAGCTTGGGATAAGCTTGCTAGTTTGTATGGAAAGGTTGATAAGGTTAAGGGATATAAACTTGAAAATGATCTCCTAAGCCTTGATCCTAAGAATTTTGACACTATTCAAGATTATGTCACTAAAGAAAATGAGCGAAGACAACAACTAAAAGATTGTGGTATTGAGAAAGAGGATGATCAATTGGTCTTCAACTTGTTGGACAAGCTTCCAACCGAGTATGCAGCCTCTGTTTAAGTTTTCAGAATCAATGATTGACAATTAGCAACTTCACATCACCATATTTTGAGTCTCTCATAGATCTTTTGATTCAGGAGAAAAATAAGCTTATTCAAATGGGTACTTTGAAGTCTTGAAAATCACATGCCTTGGTTGTAAAAGATGAGAAGTCTTCAAGTGGCCAAGAAAAGAAAAAGAACAAGCCTAAGAAGAACACACAATCCATAGAAGAACATAAAGATTCATCTTCAAAAGAGAAATCATCTAAGAAGGAGAGGTCCTTTTGTGCATATTGCAAGAAGGATGGACATGAAGAAAATTATTGTTATAAGAAGGATATTGATGAGTTGAAAAATCTTCTCAAAAGAAATCACATTGATTTTCCTTCTAGAATGTTTGAATCACCTCCTTCTTCTTCAAAACAGTCTAAGGGAAAAGTTCATTTGGCATCTACATTAGGAAATAAAGGATAAGCTCTTTGTGCTTTTTCAGGTCCAGGATCAGGTAGATGGCTTCTAGATTCAGGAGCATCACATCATATGGCATCTTCACAGTCTATATTCTCTTCATTTCAGCCTTGTTCTATGTCTCCTATATTGATGGGAAACAATACATACATGAGTGTAATAGGGAAGGGATCTATTAGTTTTGGGGACAACACTTTTTAGGATGTTTTGTGTGTTCCTCATTTGACAAATAATCTTCTTTCCATATATTAGATTACACATGGTGGAGATGGGAGAAATGTGGAGTTCACACCTGATTCAGTCATCATTCGAGACTTGGAGAGTAGAGAGATCATTGCTACTGGGTTGGTTGATCATTCATCTTGGTTGTATACCTTTGCAAATTTTTCTTCTGATGATGACATTGTTCCTTCGGCGATTGATCACACTTATAGTGTGAACCATGATTTAGAGGAGCCATTTGGCTACTTGAACTTGGGAGTTCTCACATCAGATCCAGTTATTGAGTCATGCATTTAATCTCCTCTATCTATTATTGTACTTGAGGATGCTTGTGATTCCACAGTTTGGGTTCCTTGTGATTCAGTGTAGCAGGACATACATTGTCTTCCAGATATGGCTACTTTGGATGGCTTCTTGACAGGTATTTCAGACTTGTTTGTGGAGTCCCATATTGCAGATTTGGGGGACATCATTGATGACATTCATCTTCTCTTTGATGAAGATGCTCCTTCTTCAATTGTTGTGAGGGAACACTCTGACCCTCTTGTTCATTCTCTACATGATCATTCTTTGTAGTTTGACATGAGTGTGGATACTTTTGGACAGCATTTGGATGAGGCTTCTTTGTCTTTAGAGGGGATATATTTTTCTTTGGATCATGTTCTACATTCATCTCTACTAGATGTTGGATTGTCCTCTTCAGCAGTGTGGCTTAGAATGCCTGTCTGGAGTGTGTCAGCTTTCGACATCGACATGGAGACACTTGCGCATGCTTCAAAGACATCATACATCATCCATCATCTTGACATCCTACATACATTCTTGGTTTTGTTTCTTCCTAAGGGGAGGAACGTTGTTCGGCGAGATTGGATCATCTTCAACATTTAATGTCGAGCTTCTACCATCATTGCAGGAGACTCAACATTGCAGGGGGGCTACCTTGTCTCTCTTCTACTTCTCTCTTATGGGGGGGTCTTTTTCCTCACATGGGGTTTTTACCTTCTCATTCATCATTGAGAGCATTTCCTTTTGTATTTCATCTCTCTTTTGGTGAGGAGTTTTGTCCCACTGGTTTTTCTCCTTTTCTCCATTTGTGAGAGATTTCTTTGCATATGTACATGGGTACCTAACATGGCCTAGTTTCCGAGATCCATCTTGCATTGTTTGCTTTTGTGTACATTCTCCCTAAGTTGCACTTAAGGGGGGGTGTTGGTGTAATTAAATGTGTTGTACCTTGTCCTAGGTCATAATTACACCTTAGTTAAGTTTACTTAGGGACCACATAGGAGTTGTTGGAGCTTTTCCACCTTTGGTGGACTCATCATGTTATCACTTTATCATTTCCACCTTTCGTGGACACATCATGTGATTCCTCTCCACCTTTTGTGGGTGATCCACTATTTGTGGTAGTTATCACATTATCACTTTCCACTTTAGGTGGAGTGATAGCTTTTCATAGTTGTCTCATGTCATAAGATTACGACACTTGTCATAATCTTATGCACTCCTATGTTCTCACCTTGGCTATATAACCAAGGGGTCTCTCATTGTAAAGCAATATAATATCATAATCATATTGATGAGAATACAGTTTATTCTTGTCACATTATTCTCTCTTCTTTGTGCTTTCCATTTGGTCCATAGATCTTGGTAGCCATAGCCAATTCTAACATGGTATCAGAGCATGTTTGATTCTAACAGTTCTTAATTGTCTTTCTTACACCTCAGAAAGAGCACTACACCTCCTTGGGAATTTATAGAATAAGATTATCATTATTTGTTGTTTCTAGTAGTCTATGTTTCAGCCTACACCTCAGAGCACTGCGCCTCCTTGGGAATCTTGAGATCTAGCCTACTGTTTGATGATTACTTGCATGAGCTCTATTTCAACATAAATTTGGAAGTTTAGAGCCTTCGAATACATTCTGAGAGACAATCCATCCAAGTTATTGAACCATTATACTCCCACTGCTATAACCTCTTGCTCTATTTTTCTAGAGGAGGTAGGATAGATTAAGAGTTAGCCTAGTTTTAGTTAAGATCTGCAAAAACTAGAGAAAACCTTAATTGTAATGCATTGTGATTTATGCACCCTTGTGCTCTACTACTGATTTGAATTTGAAGAGATCCCTCATAAATGGTTTATGAAAATTTTAACGTCTGATATGCCTAATTCAAGGGCGCCCCTAGGGTATAGGGGCACGTATTCTGAATTTTGATTGCCATCTTTGATGCGTAAATTTTTAGTTTTTTCTTCTTCTGCCTTCATTTGCTAGAGTTTTGTAAATCTGATGGATTCACTTGATGGCTTTCTAGAAAGCTAGTAGAAATCTAGAGAAGATGAATGTATTTGCAACCATTGATAACTATATTTGAGCCTTCAAATTGAAGGGCGCCCTTGGGCTACAAGGCCGTAAATGTCACCGGACTTGGTAGTTTTTGGATGATTTTCACCATTTTTGTGCATCACGATCACCGTGTCACTTGCTGAGTTGACTGCATTTCACCATTTTTATGTGTATGGACACTGCAAAGCTGATTGGCACAAGTATCTCCCACGTTGCAAGGTGAAGTGTTTCCAGACTTAGAATATTTTTTCCATTTTTGACCTTTTGAAAATCCTCTCCATTGTGAAGCATCTTTTTTAGCATCTTTCACCACATAATGTTCTACGATGAGTTTCAGGCTTAGATTTCGACACTTGGTACTGGCCAACTGCCATTGACGACCTCATAGGTCTTAACTTTTCTCCTGAAAAAGTGAAAACTACCCACCAAGCTTAAACTAACTTTTTCTTGATTCTAACTTCACCACTATGATCGTGATATTAAATAAGCCAATTAAAATTAATTTCAGCCAAGTCTGGCGAGATCCTATTTTTAGGATTTTTTTCCTAAAAATAGGGGCTCGAAAACCCTAATTTTCAAAATTTTCAAAACTTGCAAGTATCTTCTGGACATGGAACCCACAAAAATCCCATGCTTGGTTTGCCCAAAAACTAAATTTCGATGACACTTTTATAGGATTTAGACCATTTTAATCAAAATGCCTTCATGAATCAAATTTTTTGGTTTGGGTATAACATACAACAAGAAGAGTACTATTACTAATAAATCTTGTGCTTGTGTTTTGAGTTTTTCCTTAGTCAAACTTCCACTTTGGTGTTCCCACCTCCACAGACAACCGATAGACCTCAAAATGTAGAAAAAGTATAAAGAAATATAGATAATAGACACAAGATTGTAGAGAGAAAAGACAATGTTGATGCTACTTTACAAGCAAGATAAGGCAAATAAGAAAATTAGCCAATATCACCTTGCATTCTATGGACTCGTCAAGCTAAGAGGGGAATGAGGAGAACAAGATCACCACACCAATGGAGTAGACCTAAGACAACATGCAATGACAATAGCTCTGGAGCAACAAGAGTGGTATAGAAGTGAAGTATGAAGTTGAAGGTAGCATGAGAGTGTGATGTAGAAGCAAGGAATGTCATGTCCCTGAAATAGAACACCAAAATATAAAAATAACTAAACATTGAAATACTAGTAAATAAATAAATAAAATAAATGACAAAAAATACATATTAAAAATGTAAATACACATATTAATAATTTTATATTATCATTATTAATTTAAAATATTATATTCATAATCATTAAGTATAATATTACAAATATTAAAACTAATATAAATAAATAAATAAATAAATATATATATATATAAAAATAAATGTAATTATCAAAATAGAATAAATTATATAATTATTATTTGATTATGACTATGTGGTAAATAAATATCAAAGCATACCATTAAGGCAGTGATTCCTAACCAAACTATATGTAGCAATGGATTTAAGAAAAAAGTAGCGATTGAATTAAAATAGTGATTACCTTTAAAACAATTCATAGTCATCGACTATTGTGGGGAAAGGTAGCAAGGTTAGTAATAAAGAGACATGCCTCTTCGAGAGGTTGCCTCTATTTAAAAGGACGTCTCTCTTTAAGAGACAAGGGGAAATTAATAAATCTGGAGTATTCTCATGGATAGAGGGATGAAAGGGAAGGGAATGTGAATCATGAAAAAGATTAAGAAATCTGGATATAACTGAGTAGAGCAGAACTATGAAGAAAAGAAATGTAATATAATTTGAAAAGCAGTATGAGAATATAAGAATCATCAACTATAAGAGGTCCATTAGATTTAAAATATTATTAACAAAAATATATTGGGAAGTCTATATATATGGTGTGTGTGTATGTATATTTATATGTAATTATAAACAATATATCTATACATACATATATATATATATTAATGCAGGGGTAATTATAGTAAATCAAGTAGGAATAATAATGTACATGTTGGAGCCTAAAATTTCATGCAAATTTTGGCAAAATTTAGGGCTCCCATAATGAAAAACTTGATTTTAGAGCTCAGAAACACAATGGTGAAATCTGCTCAAATGACCTACTTTGAAAAATCATAAAATGAATCCGGTTCAATTCCATGAAAAACCGCCTTACAAGCATGATTATCTACCATATGAAAGTGTGTCCACCTGATCTTAGCTTCTTATGATTTGATTTGAAAAAGTTTTGAAGTATCAAGCTGAAAGGTTCTGGGAAAGGTTTGCTATCTACATAGTAAAATCTGCCAAAAGGGTCAACTTTGGAGGACAATATTGAGCAACTGAAAGATTTTCATGAAAAATCAATTGGTGTCCTGAATTGTCCCTATGTTAATCTACATTCATGCCAATTTTTAGAGCTTCAACACCTCATTTCGTATTTTTTAAAAATAAAATCCAAATGGATTTCACACAGATTTGTGACTGCATTTCAAGAAAGTTCAGAAAGGTCAACTTTGAGACTCAAAATTTTGTGGAGGAAGACGATTGGTGAAAAAATATTTTTCACATGTGTTCATGGGACCTATGAACCAATTTCCCAATTTGCGGCTTCTCAAAATCAAATTTGGCATTTTTTCAATAAGGCAAGTTAGTGAGTTTCAGTTGAGTTTGATGGGTGTTGTTTTTAGAAATGACCGAGTAGGCAACTTTGAGCATTAATAATTTTCAATCTTGATCACTTCATGCCAAACCATTCTACAACCATGTTTCCCTATCATAACTCAACATGTTGGTACATTTTCATGGCTCCTAGAGACCATTTGATCAATTTTCCAAGGCAATTTTGGAGGTTACTTGGGTTGTTTTAGTGAAAAAGTTAGAAAATAAAATTTGATGAATACCCACTTTAGTATATGATGCATTTTAGATCTTGGAATAGAATCATCATAAAAGGGAAATAATGGCTGATGGCTAGATGACAATCAACATGTTTATAGAGAACAATGAAAAAACAACCTACAAGCCAGGCATGATGACAATTCTTGAAAGGGAGAAAACTCAAATACATCATGTCAACCACAACACCTACAATACAAACTTCAATGATGATGAAATAAATTTGCAACATCTAGATTAGAAGAATATAAAATTGTAAATCCCAATGAAAAATACATTATGCCAACAAGTGATGATCTAATTCAGGTCATAACAACAGTCTTAAATCATGTTAAGAAGAGAACCATGAGAAGTGTTCCCCTTGCTGAGGGACTGCTAAGAATATCGGTTCAAGGTTTGATCAAAACGAGACCCCAACTTGTAGACTTGGATGCTCAAGGATGTTGTGAAAATATCTAACATGAATTGACCTTAATCCAAAAGTTCAAGAAGGTGAAGAGGTCACATAAATAGAAAGGGGCAATGCGGGATTATCTGATCAATGGAAGATTGCTTGGTACATTGGTTCCATCTTTTCTATTCCTCAATAAATGACCTTTTTGTTGAAGTCTTGGGTCCTATTCCATTTGAAAATGTAGGAGGACCTTTATAACTATTATACACCTGATTTTCATATAAAGGTGCCTTTGAATCCCCATGATGAGGTGGATCGAATTCAGGATCAAAATATGGAATCTTTTGTTCCCTATGAAGTTATTCATAAATGTGTGATTGGAGAACATGAATAAACAAAAGAGTGGTCTTTGTCAATTTGAATCTAGTCTTTGGGAATCTTCTTCGAGGTTTAAGGTGCAAAGATGGCACATTACAACTCTTCTTTCTTGTTGGTGCAAATATAAATGGGATTGGATCCATCTATTATGATGAAATGAAATGTTTAAAATTATGCTAGGAGCTACATCATACTGGACATATTTTTAACAACTACCATCCAATTTTTCAGCTTGCCACAGTTGAATGAATCTTCTCTGCAATTTAAAGAGCGCTCAAACATCATAGAAAATGGGGAAAATAAATTTTCAGTTTCAACACTTCGAAAGAAAAATGTAATGCTAATGAGGTTTGCCAAGCAATGATAGAATTAATGAATGAACTACATGTGCAGAAAGCCTTCACACACATTACTTTGATGAGAAGAAAAAATTGCACGCTGACTATTGTAAACATTTCCTCGATGCTACCAAAATTCATATAGAAACAACAAAACGTGAAGAGGAAATAAAAGCTGAGAACGAGATTGATGAAGTAGTTTTCATTGGAAGACATGTCATCAAATTATTCAATACAATGCCTTTAAGAGATATCTTTTCATGTGGCACAAGGATTATAGAAATATAGAATGAGTTTTAGAAACTTCCAAGTGAATGCCTTGTATCTATCAAAGCACAATTGGGAGTAAGTTTTTTTCATTGTTGCGAGCACACTAATAGACATCTACACAAAATGTGGAATCATATAGAGGCATGTGAGGCATTTGACTACCATGATCACACAACAATAAATTCCCCTCACCAATTATTCCGACTTCAAATAATGAAATACAATGAATTACAGATGGGGAGGAGTCTCAAATTTTGTTGACAATGCCCACAAAGAAAGAATAGATGATTTATGCATCTCTCGCATTTCGCTAAAAACAAACAGTAAGCCCTAAAATGAATATCAAAGATACCTTAGCCTGTCAAAGTGAGACTATCCAAAGTCTCTTCGACACAATGTTGCAGCAAAAAATTTCATTGAAGAGACATAGATGTGTCAAAGAGAGATTTTTAAAAGTATCTTCGATACTTTGACAGGCAATGAAGACACATGATCGGCTTGAAGAATTCATCGAAGGGAGTAACAAGTGTTGACAGGAACTAAGTGAAAGTCACTTTGATGCTCCCAAAAGGAAAACGAAAATCAACATAAATATTATCGAGAAGACTATGGGGCATCGAGGTGAAATCATCTAAGGTCCCATCGAAATTGATAAGTCCCTCTGAGCCTCGGTAGAACATGAATGATGTTTTATTTGCATAAAATGTGGTGGGTATTTTATAAGAGGAGATTTAACAAATTTATTCCTCCTTGAAAATCATGGTGAATAAAATATTGTTTGGATTTTCGGGTGAAAAGTGTCAAATAAAATTTATTTAAAATAATAATCAAGGGGGGAGCGAGACACTATTATGGGAGATATAATCAAATGCAATTGTAAAGTATTTTCACTAAATAAGTGAAGTATTTTTCACCCAAGGAATTACAAAGATGTAAAAGTGGAATGTCAAAGCAGGTAATTATTTTACTCAAAAGATATATTTAAATGGGTGAAAATGGATACAATTAGAAATGAGAATTTTTTACCAAAATATAAAGCAAGGAATTGCCAACAAGAGAATTAAAATTTAAGTATTTCCAAATACTTTATTTTTCACCAAGATGAGAAACATCTTCACCAAAGAAGTTATGAAGCGGGTGATTATTTTTTTAGGTGAAAAGTGAAGTCTCCAGCAAAGGAAGATTATCATTAGAATTAATTTTCACAGATATTACAAAGATGATGATTAAAGTTGAAGTATTCTAATTTGTTGAAGATGATTAATTAAATGAAGAGCTGCACGGTACAATATGAAGGGTCATAACCCTAAAAATGTAATGTATATTGTAACGTAGAATAAATGGGAATCTACACAGATAGATGGTTAAAATTTAATCTAACAAATATTAATCTAAATCAAACAAAAAAGAACGAATACAAATGAACAAAACAATTAAACTATAACTAGAACAGTCTCATCGAATATGCGTCCACTCCTTCAAATTATCTTGATTGTCCTTCTCTATTTTGCTGTCTCAGTATTCTTGCCCTTAGATTTTTAGTATTGATGCAAGCATAACCTGGATGTATTGTCTCAGCAAAATATTGAATATAATAGGTTCTTCTCAAAAGTATTGATTTCGGGAGAGGGAATAATGATAATGACTGGTCAATTTATAGATTTTGGGTTTTCGAATGATCGGCTCAGATTCGAAAGAGAGATCAACGATCGAGATTGATGAATGCCATGCGATGTGAGTTCTGTGTCAGTTAGAACGTGAGTTAGGAAATTCTGCAGGATAAAGATTAAATTAGAACAATAACTTAATCTTGTGTCAAGACTATTAGAAAATAGAAAGAATATGAGTTCCCGATTAACTAAAAAATTTAATCTTCAGTTGAGAGTCTTTGAAAATAGAAGAAATAGACTTTGACTGAAAAAAGACAAAGTTAGAACTCGAAGAATAATCTGTTCGAATGCACACATGAATTAATTAATTAAATAAAGGTATTTAATTAATAAACACATTCATGCATATGAGTTAGAACTAGTTAACTGACTGGTTGTTGTAGAGAGTCCTTTCGTAGAGACGATCAGATATCGAATCCGGAGATAACTAACGGATTAAAATAGATCTTGAGTCAGATGGTGAGTGAATAATTAGTCAATTGGACGATATAAGAATGTGACAGAAAGAATTAATTATGAATTAAATGTTAATTTGATTCAACATTCAAAATTGAAATGAATTAATTAAATAAATAATGTAATTTATTTAATTGACTGTTGAAAAGGTTAAATTGAATAATGAAATAATAAATATTTAATTATAGTCAAAATATGATAAAAGGGGTTAATTAAATAATAAATTATTTAATTAAGAAAGAGAATTAATTAGTTAGCGACATAATTAAATAAATATGACTTATTTAATTAATCAAAGTTGAATAAGTCATAATGAATTAACTAAATAATTAAAAGGTTATTTAATTAATAGAGGAAATATGTGTTTAGAAAGGTAATTAAATAATAAACATTATTTAATCATGACCATGGACATTAGAAAATTATGTCGAAAGTGGTACTCGTAGGCCTAGACCAATTTTTGGTGTCTACAGTTTGCCCCTCTTTGATACAATGTCATTTCGACGTTGTATCAAAGAAAATATGCCCCGATTGTGTCCCAGTATGAAATAGGTTAGGGTATGCCCCCTCAGAAAAATTGACAAATTTTTGAAATTTGTTTAAAAAAAATCAGGAAATATTGCCGATAAGTCAATTTGATAGTCAGAAGTGTTAAGGATGTGTACAAGTCAATAGAAGTTGGAAGTTTAAGTGGCCAATAGACAAGGTTAGAAGAAATGCCACCCAAACCCTAGGTATAAATAGAAATTAGGTTGAAAACCAATTCATTTGCACCTGGAAGAGTTGAAGAATTGAGATTTTTGCTCTGAGTATTCGACGAAGATTTCTCTAGTTCCCTATGCCTTGCATCGTGGTTATCGGATTCGGACATTTAGATGGCTAGTCGACGCAAGACCCCAGGTATGTACCCTAAAATGAGCTCTTGAAATTTAATTTTGCATGTAGTTTTAGGAACCTAAAAATTAATTTGCACATGCAGTATTTCACGTTCAACGCATATGCGTTCGTGCGCAACACACCTACTTGCGGAACGACGCATTTGCAAAAAGACGTCTAGGCTCACTTAGGTCATTTTGGCATTCAATGCAAATGTATTTTAATGCACCGTATATGGCATGCTACATCACATTTGTGTTTTAGATAGGCACATGTAGTATTGTGAAATGCAATTGTTATTTTGAAATGTATATGCATATAGGTAGGCAGATAGACATGCACCGCATATGAATTTTTTGAGACGCATTTGCTAGGCTTTGAAATTGATAGATTTTTGCAACACATTTTAAAAATAGAACGCAAATGACTTGTTATGCAACGCATGTGTAAAATAGCACCACATTTGATCCTGTGAATTGCATTTGGCTGTCAAATTTTCAATTTTTTATTTTGATAAAAACTTGATAAATTTGACATTTAACATCATGGTTGAAATGCACTATATAGGTTATTTTAGATCCCATCTATACCTGGGAGACACGGCTTGATACATTTGAGCTGAGAGAGCTATTGGTTAGCACAAAGAGACGATTACTATGGAGACTAGGTCTACATCAAGTGCTAACTATGCCCAGAATTAGGGAAAATAGAGGTATGCTGACTGCTTTATGTGAGCGATGGCATTCTAAGACTTCATCATTTCACTTGCCGACTGGTGAGGCGACTATGACCTTAGAGGATGTATATAGGATCCTTTGTTTACCTATTAGAGGAGAGGTTATGTATGACACACAACGTAGATACAACGAGCTGACTAAATTCTATGTTTTTGACGACATTAGGAGATTAGGGATAGAGCACTATGAGATTAGATGGTAGGTTTTAGCTGATAGATATGAGCGTATAGATTGTATTTTATGTACATTGATTTGGGGGGATAGTTCCTCCTGACCGGCGGGGTCATGGATTTCCTATCGGGTGGGGAGAGATGCTTGTCGAGATGTTAGAGAGAGAGGCTATGTATGCATGGGGTCCCTGTTTGTTAGGTATGCTATACTTCCATTTACATGATATAGTGTACCAAGATGCAAAGTTGATGAGTTGTGGTACCACTCTTCTCATGGTTTGGGCATGGGAGCGTATTGCTGTATTTCGTCCTCCTATTACCACAGAGTGAGAGGCTAGATTTCATATGTTTTCTGGTATACAGAAAAAATTACTCAGAGTCATGTAGGAGACACAGGCTATTGGAGACATGCACTGGACACATTTTCTCAGTTCATGTGGAGGCCATACATGGATTGCAAGAGATGGTCAGATGAGGACATGTATTTACCTTTTTTTCGGAAGACACAGTACTTGATTGGCAGGACAGTTTCGAGCGTACACATTATTGAGAGACACCTACCAGAGCGTGTATTGAGACAATTTGGGGAGGTTCAGGATGAGCCTAGAGGGAGAGCAAAGTTTGCTCGATCTTCCAGAGAGGTTCCATATTGGGGGCCTATGATACCAATGGCTATTGTAGAGGAAGAGATTCAGGCCTTATAGCCTTTAAATTGGGGATGGAGAGGCGGAGTAGCAGATCCGGGGACTATAGCTGCTTATGACACCTAGTGGGTAGAGCATCGTCCTGTTCCTTATATAGATCTAGATCAGCTGACACCAGTAGAGAGATGAGGTATAGGGCCGAGAGGATGACGTAGAGGTAGAGGTGGTGGTAGAGGTGGTGGTATAGGTGGTGGTGATGATGGCAGAGGTGGTGGTAGGCGAGGATGATGAGGACAAAGAGGTGGTTGAGTAGGTGGATTATCACCTATCTGAGAGGTGGAGGTGGAGGATGTACCTATGTTGGTTCTGGGAGGTGGAGCAGAGGCATAGGTTGGAGATGAGCATACTGCCAAGGAGGCAGTAGGAGGGGAGCACACAAGGGTGGAGATTGGCAGAGAGGACCTTGTAGAGGAGGAGGAGGCAGATATGGATATTGATCCTCTTGGTATTCTGGCAGGCTATGGGGAGGATGATGTTGAGGAGGAGGCACCTATGGAGGAGTAGGAGAGAGAGCTACGTGATCAGATAGTAGAGGGGAGATAGGATGATGATGCTCCTAGAGATAGTGACAGGGAAGCTTTGGAGGAGAGATTGAGATTGGTTATAACAAAGCGAGATGCCTTGTGGATAGAGAGAGATAGTGCTCTCATGGAGAGAGATCAAGCCATAGCTCAGAGACATGAGATAGAGCAGCAGTTCACAGAGGTCAGATGCCTTTGTAGTGGTACCTCATCTGATGGATTTTCTCGTGAGCTAGTCAAATTAGTTAAGAGTGCGTCATATTATAGAGATCTATATGAGTCAATGGTGCCTGTAGAGAGATGAGCTCCTAGATTTTCAGAGGTTCGCAGTCACAAATCATAGAGCAAGAGTCAAACTAGGACTCACAACACAGAGGGTGTGGTAGGACCAGCGAGATCAAGTCCATACAACAGGCCTTCCACCTCACAAAGAGTACCTCCAAGGCAGTTTCCTCCACCTTCACCACGTGATAGTACAGGTAGTGGGACACGTTGACAATGTTATATATGTAGACACTGTATTTTGATCAGAGAGCCTACAAGATCATTGTTATTTATGGATACATTCTGATATTGTACTATGGCACATTATTTTGAGCGATATATATATATTATTTTTGGCAGCTTCTATATGATATGCATTTCTATTTTATGATGATGCATTGTTTCTATATGATTATGTTTCCTAGATGATGTATGTATATGTGTTATGAATGTTTGTTTCTACATGTGATGAATTTATGCAGTCTATGATGTTATGTACTTATGATAATGGGATGCAATGTTCTATATGATGTTATTTATATGTGATGGTGATATGTACATGCAATGTTTTCATTATGTATCTTATGATAATGGAATGCCTATTATGCAATGATCTCGTAGATATGCAATGAAGATGTTAATGTTCCTATTTGTTTGAAATGCAATGTAACTATATGAGGTACTACACTATTTACATAATGCTTATAGAATGTATGCATATGCAGATTATCTTATGTTTTTGTTGTGTCACAGGACTTCTATCATTATGTTGGATAGGAGAAATGTTAGCACAAATGATTTCAGAATGTTAGTAAGAAACAACGAAGGAGGTTGATTGAAAAACATATTATCTTTGATATTTTTCCATTCATGCTAAGCTTGCATTTTTATCATCATTGGGTGGGACATGACACAAATGGAAAGTACACACCATGATATGAGATAGACCATAGTGTACAAATTCATCCATCTATGAAAAACAGATAGTCATAGACAAGGAGTGTCTTAACTCATACTAAGGACAAAATTTCCCCAGTCGTTTTGTCGAGACAAACCACAAACATCAAAAAAATAGAAGGCGGGTAATGAGACGTCATTGCTCCTCTAAATCCTTGAGGAAACTAGTAACATGACTAAAAATCCAAAGTTAAAAACACAGTTGATAGACAACAGTCAAAGAAAAAGAGTCCCGAGACATCCTTGCTTCTCTAAATCCTTCAAGGGACATCCTTGAGAAAGCTAGTAACTGAACTTATTCACAAACCTATAGAAAGAGAAGACAATATAAGATATAAAGTCATAAAGCCAAATAAAAGTATTCACCAACACTTGATCTTGTGGGATTGTTTGATTGTTTAATGTTTGACATAGCGTAATGTGAGGGATGACACACACCGCATAAGACGTTGAGTCTGGTTTCGACTTGGTGACCATCTATGTAAGGCATGACAAAGCCTGATTTCAGAAAGACACATGCTATATAAGATGTTGGAGCCTGATGACGTTGATGTGACAAGCTACATGAGGCTATGACAAGTTGACGGTGTTCGTTGACAAGAAAGACATATCTTGCTTAAAACATAAGTTGATCATTCTGACAATGTGTTTGATATTGACTTGATGAATTTGAGATGTTTTCCTTGTTGATGCATGACTTGTTTTGATTCCTTGACTGTTATGAGTGTGTGTGTGTTGATAGTATATGACTTGAGATGATATACCCTAAAGGACTGACCTAATGCAGCTTCAGGGGCTCATCGATTGATTAGCCTTACCTATGTTGTACACACAGAGACCTCATAGTTCGATAAAAATTTAACTGACATAACTGACTGAACCTATGTACCTAAGTTGATGACACACAACGTGTGTGATAATGAATGTGATAAACCCCATTGGACTGACCTAGTGCGGTCTCGGGAGCTCATCAATTGATTAGCCTTGCCTATGTTGTACACGCATAGACCTCATAGTTCGACATGACCAATGACTTCGAATGTACAAAGAGTCATGATTTTAATGTGTGTGATACATGAAAAACCTAGACAGACAAACCTAATGCCTCGAGGGCACATCGACTGATGGCCTTTCCTATGTTCAGTTGTAGAGGCAACGTAGTTTGACTATGTCTACGACTGACTTGACTCTATTTTTGGGATTTTCTGACATGTTTTGAATTCTTTTTTTTTGTTTTTGTTTTTTTTTGTTTTTTGAGGTTTTCTAATGTTTTTGAATTTTTTTAGGACATTTTCTGATGGTATAATGCTATGTACAAGGTCCTCATGGCACATAACACATATTTTCCCCCAGTCAAGAATAAGAAATGCGAGATGGAGTGAGGAATGTGATGGAATGGACTTGATATCAATCGTTCCAAGCAATGGATAAGACAACCATTTATTAGGAGGGATGGAGAAAATTCTAATTGGAATGATGGTAGACGAAAGAGCGAGTTTGACTACACATGGTGCCTGTTTTCCAAGTTTTCACCATGGTACTTATCCATAGCGCCATCGAAGTGGTTTTCACTATTGGACAGATTATTTCTCTTTACTATTTTATTGATTTTTTCAATTTTTTTAGTGTTACAAAGACGCCTGTTTGCCAGGTTTTCATCAAGGTAACCATTTTTGTTTTGTTTTTTAATTTTTTTAATTTCTTGATTAAGACAAAGAATCTCATAATCTACACATAGAACCTCTTCAGATGAAGGCTGTTGATTGGTGACAAAAGTGGTTCTCCTTCAGGGGTAGAGAGTTGATATGCTCCTGATCCAAAAGCTTCTGTGACTATATAGGGCCCTAACCAGTTAGGTTCAAACTTTCCTGGATTTTCTCTTTCAACTTGGTTCTTGGGGTTCTCCATTAAAGATAGGTCACCAATGTCAAAGTATCTATTTAGAACTTTCCTATTATAGCTACGACGAAGACGATTCTAATATGCTTGCAAATGATCTAGTGATTTTTGTCTTCGTTCATCCAACAATTCTAACTCTTGTAATCTGGATACATGGTATTCTTCATCATCAATATGACCTTTCAAGGATACCCTCAAGGAAGGAATTTCAACCTCAATACGTAAGATAGCTTTGGATTCAAATACTAGGGAGTATGGAGTGGCACCGGTGGGAGTACGGATGCTTGTGTGGTAAGCCCATAAGGCAAGGTTAAGCTGTAGGTGCCAGTCACAACCAGTGTCATTGACAATCTTTTTTAGGATTCTGACAATGGTTCTATTTGATGCCTCGGCTTGGCCATTACCTTGTGGGTAATACAGGGTGGAAAAATGATGTTTGATATGAAACTCTTCACATAAATGGCGTACTTCTTGGTTTTTGAATGGGCGACCATTGTCTGTGATAACGGATTGGGGTACACTATACTAACAAATGATATAGTTTAGGATAAAATTGGATATTTGCATGTCGGTGATGTAGTTCATGGGAATAGCTTCAATCCATTTGGTGAAGTATTCGGTGGTGGTTATGATGAATTTATGGCCATTGGATGATGGAGGGTGTATCTTACATATGAGATCAAGTCCCCATTGGGAAAAGGGCCATGGTGAAGTAATCAGATGAAGCTCTTGTGCTGGTGCTCTTATCAAATCTCCATGTATCTGACACTGTCTACATTCATTTACAAAGATATATGAGTCTTTTTCCATTGTAGGCCAATAATAACCTAATCTCATAATCTTATGGGCTAAAGTAGGACCACTCAAATGGGATCCGCATATACCCTCATGCACTGCTCATAAGGTTGCTTGTGCTTCTTCAGCATCGAGACATCTCATTAGGGCATTATCTAAGGTACGTCTATATATGGTATCTCCAATGATGGTGTATTTAGCTGACTTACAGATAAAGGTTCTACGTTGGTTGTTTGAAAGGTCTAATGGTATGGTTTGGTCATTTAGATAGTCAAATACATCTTTGTACCAAGGGGAAGCAGGACCAACAATTGTACACACCATCACAGAATTGGGGACATCATAGGTAGGGACCAACAGTTGTTCAACCAAAAACTCAAACTTAGGCACGTTGCTCGGAATATCCAATAAGGAACCCACGGTTGCCATAGCATTTGCTGCCCTGTTCTGAATATGTGGTATTTGTTGAAAAGTGATTTCATCAAAGTAATGCTTGAAACTATTAGCCATGCACTTGTAGGGGGCAAGTTTCTCATCCTTAGTCTCATAATCATCATTTACTTACCAGACTACTAGCTGAGAATAACCAAAAACATGTAGACTCTTAATGGTCCACTAGGCTACCATTCTTAGTCTTGTCACTAAGGCTTCATACTCTGCTCTATTATTGGTGCAAGGGAAAGAAATTTTGAATGATTTAGGGATAGTATCACCCTGAGGTGTAACAAATAGGATACCTGCTTCTGAACCGCAATTTGTATGTGACCTGTCAAAGTATAATTTCCATTCGGTTCTAGTGTCAACTTTGAAGATAAATTCATCAGGGAAATCTGCCACCAAAGGATGGTCTTCCTTCATGGGTGCATCCGCTAACTGTTATGCAATCACTTGTCCTTTTATAGCTTTTCTCTCCACATATTGGATATCTTATTCACTAAGTATCATAACCCATTTAGCCAATCGGCCTGTTAATGCTGCTTTACTTAGGAGATATTTGAGGGGATCAATCTTTGCAATCAACATTGTTTGACGGTTGAGCATATAGTGCCAAAGTTTTTGAGTAGCAAAGACTACTGCAAGACAAGCACGTTCTATGTGATTGTAATTTAATTCATATCCCATGAAGGTACGACTGATATAGTACACTGCTCTTTCATGACCTTGATCATCATTTTGTGCGAGAAGAGCTCCTAATGCTAACTGAGTTGTTAAAATGTATAGTATCAATAGTTTTCCATTTGTAGGTGGCATTAATACTAGAAGAGTGAGCAGATAATCCCTGATTTGTTGGAAAGATTCCTAACATTTAGGTGTCCATACAAATGGTACTCCTTTCTTGAGAAAATGTTGAAATGGGTGTATTTTGTCTGCTAGTTGTACAATGAAGTGCCTGATAGATTGTAATATTCCCTGTAGTGTTCTTAATTGACCAATACTGACTGGAGGAGAAATTTCTACAATAGCTTTCACCTTCTCTGGATCTACTTCAATTCCTCTTCTGGAAATGATATACCCTAGAAGTTTCCCTGATTTCACTCCAAAGACACATTTCTTTGGATTTACTCTGACGTAATTCTCTAGCCTTTGGAATATCTTGTCTAGAACTTTCAAATGATCTGCCCTTGTTTCTGATTTAGCTATAATGTCATCAACATAATCTTCCATTAAAGTATGTACAAAGTCATGGAAAATAGTATTCATTGCTTGTTGGTAGGTAGCTCCTGCATTCTTAAGCCCAAAAGGCATAACATTCCAATAGTATGTTCCCCATGGATACGTGAAAGCTGTCTTGTGTTGGTATTCAGCTGTGATTTTGATTTGGTTATACCCAGAGAAACCATCCATGAGGGATAACATCTCGTACCCTACTGTAAGGTCTACTATCATGTCAATGTTTCACAAGGGGAAATCATCCTTATGACATGCTTTGTTGATGTCTCTAAAGTATGTGAAAATGCGGATGCCCCCAATTGGTTTAGTCACTGGCACAAGATTTGAAATCCAGTCTGCATAGTCTATGGTTCTTATGAATCCAACATCCAAGAGTTTCTTAAGTTCTGCTTTGACCAGTAGGGCAATCTATGGATGCATTTCCTTAACTTCTGTTTGACAAGCTTAATACCTGGTTGTAATGGTAGATGGTGCAATATTAGGTCTGGATCTAGCCCAGGCATGTTAACATATGACCATGCAAAGTTTATCTGTCTCTTTGTGAAGAAGTCCTGAAATTCTTGTTGTTCTGTCCCTGTCAAAGAAGCTGCAAAGTATATTACCCGAGGGTTTTCTTATGTGTTTATGTTGACTTCAACAGACTCTTCTACTAGCATTGGTGGCTTTTCCTGTACCATTGGGAGAATTTTTAAACCTCCATACTTGGGTGCCTTAGAGAGGTTTTTTCCCTCGGATACATCCTTTATTTTTACTGTTTCTTCATCCAAAGTTGCCTTTCAGTTTTCACCTAGGGACTTGTCATTTTTCTCATTTTCATTGTTTTTTGTTTTATTCTCATTTTTGCGACTAGAGGCGTAAACATACTCCCCAAAATATGCTTTTTCATCCAAGTCTATGGTAAAACCAACTTTATGATCCCCTCTAGGTATACCTTCACAAAGTCCCATGAACTTAGCTATTGCTTCGTCGTTCTCGAATACATCTAAGATGGGTGTACCTTGTTGATCCCAGTCGATAAGTTGGGGATATATGAGAGGCATGTCATCATCTGAGTTATCAAAGGTGGAAGCTGACAAGGTGAATATGGAATGGTTGACATGGTCACAGAAGTTTTGGACTAACTCCTTCTTGTTCTTTTTCCTATGGGTAGGTAAACTCTGATGCGGGACTATTGTAATGGCTAGGTTGTTAGAAGATGGTTCGTCAGGTGCCCAAGATGCATGATCAAGGGTTTCCCAATAATAGTGCTTAAGCCATTCTTCTTTGGTCAAGGAATTTTTATTTTGGGGACTAGATGGCTTTGGTATAGGTTTTATCATTTGGTCCAATTCTCCAAACAGATTATCTAGGTTCATGGTATTGGTAGAGGAAAGGGAATCCCATTCATAGTCGCTTGAGTCAGGAGATTGATCATAAACTGGGGGAAGTGGTTCGTGAGATATATCAATGTCTGCATAAGCACTCACTTCCTCTTGAAATGGTGATGAAGTACTAGGAAAACCAATTCTAAGCAGTTGAAACCCTAGCCCTAGGTATTTTGGTCATGGCAGGACAATGATTGGTTCCATCCTTCCATTTTGATGTAGTCCTAACCCACTATTCCTATCATAGCCTTTGCTTTGCATTATCTTAAAGCCTTTTCCATATTGATTCTTAGCTATCTGATTAGACGGTGAGGGGTATTCATTGTCTTCCTGGTACAACCAAGAGGTAATATCACCTTGGTCCACAATTTCTTCACTTAATTCTCCCCATTTGGTTAATGTCATTATAGGGGGAACATAAAATGTGACTACAGATTGTCTTCTATCTAGCATGGGTAGACCATATTCCTTAGGTGGAACCAATTGGTTGACACAATAGGATTCCTTCATGTAATATTCTCCACAGCCCTTGTCTTGGATCTCGACCTTAGGAGTAGATGATGGTGGTTTTAATGAAATGGACTTGATAAGGCGTGATGGGTTAATGTATAGGGACAAAGTGGATGATGAAGCTTCTTGATTAATGGGAACCTATCATTGTGGAATTTCCCTTAGGTTTGTACAATATTGAAAAGGGTCTAGATCACCATCAATCATGATCTCGGTGCCATTGTACGGGAATTTAAGACACTGGTGATATGTGGAAGGTATGAATTTCATTGCATGTGTCCAAGGTCTACCTAACAACAGGTTATACGGAAGGGTGAGATCCAAGACTTGGAAGCTGGTGTTCATAATTGCTGGGCCAATTTTTATAGGGAGTGTGACAACTCCTTTGGATGATCTTTCCTCATCATCGTAAGCCTTGATGACTATACTCTTAGAGGTGTCTACACATGCTTCTGAGAATCCTAATGCCTTAACCAATTTTAGGGTACACATGTTCAAACTTTCTCCTCCGTCTACCAAGACTCGTCTGACTTTGGTTTGATGGACTAGGACTTCAAGATGTAATGGGTCATTATGATCAGTCTTTTCGGTTGAGTAATCCTATTGAGAAAAGGTGGCATGATGGGAGTTGGTTAAATATCCTACCATTTCTTTGAAATGATTGACATCTAAGTCAATAGGAACAGTCATGCTCTGTAAAGCTTTTTCAAGAATGGCTTGATGATTAGGGGATAAAGTCAACAACCCCAAAATGGATATTTGTGCTAGGGTTTTGCTTAGTTGATCAAGGATATTTTACTTAGACTTAGAAGACTATGCAGGTGGCTTAGAAGAAGGACCTAGAAGAGTTATTCTAGTTCTGCATGTGGTTACAACATATTCATGATGCTTCTTAATGGTGATGGTATGGATGTTTTCATTTGCAGCCCGAAGGTGATTTATGATCGTACCTTTACCATAGTCATACTTGGTATTGGCATAATTGGCTGATGGACTATTCTTGGTTCCTGAACTAGAGGCTTTTCCTTTCATGTGGTCATGTAATGGATCTGTGAAGACCTTATGATCACTATTCTTGGTATTTTTTTTCCCATTGACCTCTATGGTCATGTCTTCAACAAAGTCTTGTATGATATTCTTCAGTTGTCAACATTGTTGTAGGTTGTGTCCTTTTGTTCAATGATAGTCACAATAAGCATTATCGTCCCACCATGAAGGCTTAAAGTATCTAGGATTGTACTCTCTTGGTTCCAAAGGTTTAATGAGATCGTGTTTAATCAACTCCTTGAAAATTATCTCGATTGGTTGCCCCAAATGGGTAAATTCATGTTTAGGAAATCTCCTTTGTGGTCGTTGTTGTTGTGAATTTTGGACAAAATTTGTTGTTTGATCTAGATTACTCATTATGTCATGAATGGGGTTGTAAGATCTAAGTGTGATGACTGGTCGCATATGTATGGTCTTAGCATCACCAATGCCGTCATTTGTAACATTTTTGTTTTTGGACCATAACTTGTTTCTATCATTGGGAACGTTTTGATGTTGAACAATTGGGTTTCTACCTGGTACTTTAATTTATCCTTTATCAATAAGGCCTTTTTCAAGGATGATGCCCTTTTGTACCAAGTCTAGGAATGAAGTACAACAATGTACCGTTAAGTCACCTCTCAGTTTTGGATTGATATTTTCAAGGAATATCGTGACCTTTTGTTTTTTTGGTATTTCGACTGGACATTTGCTAGCTAGACTTCTCTATCTCTAGAAGAAAGTGGTGAAAGTTTCAATGTCTTCTTGTGTTGTGTGGCACAAGGTAGCTATTGTTACTTCATTTTCTATATTAAAGGAAAAGTGTTCGACAAAATTCTCAGCTAATTCACCCTAGGATCGTATGCCATATGGTAATTTAGAGAACCATTCCAATGCTATCTCGACAAGGGTTCACATAAATAGTCTCATCAAGTATGTGGGGTCATATGATATGTCCATGCATGTCGTAGAGAATTCTCTAATGTGTTCTAAAGGATTATTCCTCCCATTATACTTAGGAAAATTCAGTATAATGTATCCATGGGGGAAGGGTGTCATGTATAGCTCTTTGTCAAAAGGACATGGACATAGATCTTGTCCTGAGATAGTTTGTTTGCCTGACATAGACATGTTGTCCATCTGTTGTTGAAGCATTTGCATTTGGTTTTGGAGAACATCGACTTGTGTTAAGGATATGTTGTTTGAATTTTTTGGATCAAAGTAGGTGTTTTGAAATGCTGTGTTTTGTGATGGGTTGTGATTTGGCAAGGGAATATATCCCGTTAGAATGTTTTGATTCGGTGTGGGGATATTTCCTATCGGAATGTTCTGATTTGGTATAGGAATATTTCCTGTCGGAATGTTCTGGTTTGGTGTAGGAATATTTCCTATTGGAATGTTCTGGTTTGGTGTAGGAATATTTCTAGTTGGAATGTTTTGATTTGGTGTGGGAATATTTCCTGTTGGAATGTTCTGGTTTGGTATAGGAATATTCATGCCAACTTTTGATCTCTTAACAGTAGTGTTTGTGCCAAAGGGGTTTGATGAAGTTGTTCCCGCAATAAATTGTAAACCTTGTGTTATGTTGAAAGGGGTTGTGTTTACAATTGAAAATGTTTGAGTTGGTATGCCAGTTGGTATCGCTGTGGTGATTTGGGGAATAGAAACACTTGACGTGATGGTTTGCATTGGTTGAGTAGATATAGTTTTCAAAGTGTGAACATCAAATCCTGGTGGTAGTGTGGCACCTTCTACTAGCAATTTTGCTAGATATCGTTGGGGATCATTTGCCAAACACTCATCCATAAAGGATGCAAACTTAGGATCTTGTACTGCAGCCTCTATGTTTTCAACAAAAACTCGCCCATTTGCTTCTCTAGTGACATGTTTTTCAAGCAAAGGTTTGTGTGGTCTCTCTTTCCGTGATGGTTGATTTCTGAAAGGGTTGACAAATTCGTTAGGGTCCGACATTGTTTTATGTTTCTTCTGAGATCTTGTCTCAACCATGAAAATTTGCTCAAAATGGGGTAATGCAGACTATGTCTAAAAACTGATATGTCCTATTTCTATGTTTTTTGGATTTTCTGAATATAAAGGATGTTGCTAAAGATTTCTAAAATGACGTATACTTAAGATGACATATGCTAGGGTGGACTATATGAAATTTTTTGAGTAGACTACGATGATAAATGATTCTAAGATGGGTATAACCTACCACCTATGGAATAAATGCATGCAATGATTTGAGTTTGACCAAGGAACCTGATTGTAGGACAAAGATAGTTGACAAGGTGAATTTCCCAAACTAGACTGTTGAGCTGGAAAGATTCACTAATAGGATGAAAGTGACTAGGTTCAATGATGATGACAAATCAAAACATGAATGTATCCAATGACGTGGAAATTTGTTCTATTCTACTATGCAACTTCCTAGGAAGTATCTAAATGTATGCAAATTAGGATAACTAGCACTAAGACGTATATGACACCTGATAATGCAAGATTTTGAGCAAATTTTTCTAGTTTCTATCCAAGGTTGATCTTAAGAAATAGAAGTGAAAATGACAGTTATGCTTTCAGACTCAGTTTGCCATTTTCGAGGTTTTTTGTTGACAGTCAATTATGGTTCACTTGATAGATGCATTGAATTTTCTGACAGATGCGGTTTAAGTTGCAGATGCAGTGAATTGACTAAACTAGGTTTCAGATGTTGACAGGCAATTGCAGTTTTCAGACAGATGCGGTTTACTTTTTAGTAGATGCGATTCAGTTAATCAGATACGACTCGAAATATGGACTCTTGTGAAACCAAACCTATTGATAGACACTTGCAACTTTTGGTTCGAAAGTTGCGGCTCACAAATACACATGCGAATCGCAAAATTACAGTTGCGGCTCAGAAACTAGACTCTGTGAAACTGAAAATTGTTGACAAACACATATGGCATTTAGTTTAATAGTTGTGACTCTCTAAGAAAAATGCGGTTTTAAAAATGACAGTTGCGACTCTGTTTGATAGTTGCGATTTTCTGAAGATGATGTTTCAAATGACTCCATTTGATGATCAAGTTTTTTGGTGAATACAACAAAAATAATCATAGAATACAATGTGTTTTCAGTTTGATGTGATGGATCTGTTAAAACTAGAGAACAATAACACCCTAGGCTGTGTTGGAAAATATTTACTGAGTTCTTACTTGGATAAATCCAGCTATGCATATTCAAGGCAGATGACTAGTTGGTTGACCCGACTGGCTCCCCTCCACGACACTCACTTATATGGGGAAGCCAAGCTATTGTACTCATGAAACTCCCATGGCATACATTTCATCTCAACACATGAACCGTAAGTATGTAAGACGGCTTCACAAGTTCGACTTGCTGCACCAGTAAATAGAAAGGATTTTGGAAAAACTACAAAAAGTGGCTTTTTAATTCAGGCACCCGTTTAGAAGAGCCATGCAAGAGGCAATATCATCCCAATCTATAGAGGTTAGGCTCTGCAAGTTTTGACACACCTCAAGGGTATTGGAGAATCAAGAGTTTGTCCCCTGGGATCCTCGTAATACTGAGCTTTCCTTGAGTATTAAAATTTCTATACCGGTTGGGAGTCACTGGCGATAAGCGCATTACCGGTTTTGAGTCGCGTTGGTTACTCTTAACCACCAACATAGGCCCAAATTTTCTAGAGTCAGTAATCGATTCTCTTGCACCTAGGATCACATAAATGTGCAAGGGGAGAGGATAGTTCGATATACCGAATTGGGGTTCTCTCTAAACAATTGTAGAGACAAAAGACACCTATTCTTTTTAAACCCAAATGACAATTATCTAACTACCAAACACAAAAGCCTTAAAAATAAAATAAACAAATCAATTTTTTCCTAAGGTCCTGCATGCCACTGATTAGTGGTTTCTTTGCATCTTTGTCTTTCGTCCTACATAAAAGAAGTAGTTTTTGGTTTTATTTTGGTCTTCTACGCTTCGTCTTGCAAAAAATAAGTTATCCCCCTAAACACAGCTGCAAACAAAACATTAACGAAAACAAAACAAGACAAAAACCAAAAATCAAATTGCGAAAATACAAAAGTTAATAAAAAATGAAAATAAATTTTACCAGGTAGATGCGGTGCGATGTTGATAGTCGAATGTGGTCCATTTTGTTAGATGCGTCATGGGATGCATCAGATGCGGCTCATGAGATCAGATGTGTCGTTTCTTCAATCAATTGAGGTTTGTCGTATGATTCCCGTAAAACAAAAAAATGGAAAAATGAAAATGAGTTGCAAAGTTTGAAGCATGATTCACGTTGGGTTCACCAAATGTAACGAAGAATAAATGGGAATCTACATAGATAGATGGTTAAAATCCAATCTAACAAATATTAATCTAAATCAAACAACAAAAAACGAATAAAAATGAACAAAACAATTAAACTATAACTAGAATAGTCTCACCGAATATGTGTCCACTCCTTCGAATTATCTTGATTGTCCTTCTCCATTTTGTTGTCTCAGTATTCTTGCCCTTAGATTTTCAGTATTGATGCAAGCATAACTTGGATTTATTGTCTCAGCAAAATATTGAAGATAATAGGTTCTTCTCAAAAGTATTGATTTCAGGAGAGGGAATAATGATAATGATAGGTCAATTTATAGATTTTGGGTTTTTGAATGATCGACTCAGATTCGAAAGAGAGATCAACGATCAAGATTGATGAATGCCATGCGATGTGAGTTTCGTGCCAGTTAGAATGCGAGTTAGGAAATTCTGTAGGATAAAGATTAAATTAGAACAATAACTTAATCTTGTGTCAAGACTGTTAGAAAATAGAAAGAACACGAGTTCCAAATTAAATAAACAATTTAATCTTCAGTTGAGAGTCTTCGAAAATAGAAGAAATAGACTTTGACTGAAAAAAGACAAATTTAGAACTCAAAAAATAATCTGTTCGAATGCACATATGAATTAATTAATTAAATAAAGATATTTAATTAATAAATACATTCATGCATATGAGTTAGAACTAGTTAACTGACTGGTTGTGACAAAGAGTCCTTTCATAGAGATGGCCAGATATCAAATCCAAAGATAACTGGCGGATTAAAATAGATCTTGAGTCAGATGGTGAGTGAATAATTAGTCAACTGGACGATAGAAGAATGTGACACAAATAATAAATTATGAATTAAATGTTAATTTGATTCAACATTCAAAATTGAAATGAATTAATTAAATAAATAATGTAATTTATTTAATTGACTGTTGAAAAGGTTAAATTGAATAATTAAATAATAAATATTTAATTATAGTCGAAATATGATAAAAGGGGTTAATTAATAATAAATTATTTAATTAAGAAAGAGAATTAATTAGTTAGCGACATAATTAAATAAATATGACTTATTTAATTAATCAAAGTTGAATAAGTCATAATGAATTAACTAAATAATTAAAAGGTTATTTAATTAATAGAGGAAATATGTGTTTAGAAAGGTAATTAAATAATAAACATTATTTAATCATGACAATGGACATTAGAAAATTATGTCGAAAGTGGTACTTGCAGGCCTAGACCAATTTTCGGTGTCTACATATATATGTAAGATGAAATCATCATCAACGAGGGATAAGGGAATTAAATAGTAGGTTAGAAAAATCATTAGCACTCAGTAGATTAGAATATACAAAAATGAAGACTTCTAATATTATTACAAAATCATTCTGAAGCTTAAAATGGAGGAGAATATTTAATTTGGTGGCTCAATTTCTAGTGCTCAACTGTTATGTCAATTTTAATTCATACATGTTATTCGGCTGTCTCCGGAGTGGTGATTCTTTGTTATTCAAATTAAGTGTATTAGTATACATTTAACTTGTCAATACACATTTGTTGTACTTGTGTGATTTCATTGATTGGTTTCTATGGGAAAGAATTAAAATCCTTCTGAGAGATCATCTTTAATAGGTTCTTGCCCACGATTAAAGTCCTTTTAAATTGATTATCTCGATTGGTTTCCTTCACATTAGAATTAAAATCCTTTCAAAACTTCACAATAACTTACGGGGATATCACAAGGATTTGTAAGAAGAGCCAAATAGCTAACAAACTTGCACGTTTATACAAGTTATAAACATCCAAAAGTGCCTAACAGTTAGAGTTAAGCTAAGAAAAAAGATCCACATATCATCCACATCTCAACTCCATTTACCCAATAGGATTAGGCACTAGTCATACTTAGAACATTTTATACATTTGATTCTTAAAAAATCTATTTTAGGAATTAGTGATTAGGTTGGCATCTATTTCACATCCATGTGCCATTGTGAATAGATTGCCCAAATTAGAGACCATATTTAAACCTTGAAATTTGCCTTATCATTTAGGTACACCCGTCTAGATTTAGCGGAGCCTAAAGAGCAGGGGGTTATCAATCATATTTTCCCCGTTTGTTAGCTAAAAACATACTAAGAGACTGGCACCCTCTTAAGGTTCAAAACCTGTGTTTTTGAGACCTAACAATACATATAGATCTTTACATAGAATATATATATATACTTCTAATATGCATAATTGTAATCAGTCATTTGCTTTGTATTATTATGTCCATCTTCCACCATGATAGGGAAGTAGGGATTACAAGAGGGGGAATCCATGTAATGGAGCCACCTAGATACGCCACTTGAGGGTAGGATAGGATTATCCTACGAGGGCGAAGGGGGTTTCTACTTGATTAACCAGGGTACTGCCTTTGGGTATAGGTTGGTCTCCACTAGGTACACCACTCAAGGGTGGGACATGATGAGCCCATGAGGTCCAAGGGGGTTTCTGCCTGATTAATCAGGGCACTACCTTTGGGTCTAGTTCAAGCATGAGTTCCACCATTGTAATATTACCTCCCTACCATGATGTAACATGAGGGAAGGATCAATTATGGGAATTTTTTTTGATAAGTAAGCAAGGTTTTGAAAGGACCAAGAACCTTTTACAACACATAGACAGTGCCAAAGAAACAACACTAGTAGAAACACAGTGAAAGAACAACAAAGACACAAACAACACCTGGCCAGCAGTGACCAAGAGCAACAACACAATTAGGACCAATAGTAGTCCTGAGTAAAAGATCAACTAGCAACCCAAAATTGGAACCATAACCAAGAGTAACTGACCACATAGGAAAAAAACTAGTCCTATAGAACTAGAAAACTCACAACACTACAGGACCATGAAATTGCCTGAAACCACCAAGCCACTAAACACTTGTCGTAGATGGGCTGTAGCAGACCTTCTGTTCAAATCAAACAATAGAGAGCCTAAAAAATTCTTACCAAGAGAGTGGTAAGGATCATATAAAGCTATAGAGAAAATTTCAAAGCCATGGAACAACCCACCACTTATCAAGCCTTGTTGACAACCAGGATCAGCCAAGCCATTAACCCCCTATAATAGTTGGTCAACAACATTCCTTCCACTCAAATTAGCAAGAACAAAGCCCACTAGATTCTTATCAATAGAGGGGAAAAAAACACCCTCACCAGCAGATAGCCAAATTCCAAACAACACTGACCAACTAGACAACACCTCTAATAGAGAGGGTTTCACTAAAATAAAAGCATATCCAACAACAGTCGAGCCAAAGAAGGCCATCCAAATATCAATCAATGAGCCACAAAAAGAAGGCTCACCAAAGAAGGATAACAAAGCATAACAAACAACAACATTGGTCAACTTGCAGCACCCACCCACCAAGAAAACCAAACCAAGATCCACCTCAAAAGGAGAGGGATCCCCTCTATAGGAGTGGATAAAATGAAAACCTTCCAAACTAGAGTCACCACTCACTCGTGCTAACAAGAACCACCTTAATAGGAAATCGTAAGAGAGGAAAGGACACTCCACCATAAAAAAACCCACTGACTCCACCTCAATAGGAGTGGGCTTCCCCTCAATAGAAGCAGAATCCACCTCAAAAGAAGCCAACTGAAGAGAATGGCTGAGACCAGTGATAATAGGAAGGAAAAAAAATATCCAGTGACATAACTAGCATAGGGAACATACTACAAGGAGAAAACCACCCAACCAAAGGCATAAAAAAACCACAAGATTGGTCCAACCAAACAAGACCCAAGAAAAAAACCATTGAAAACCCTGCAGGCTTCCACCAAAGCATTACCATAGGGGACCAACCAAGCAAACTAGGCCTAAGAAAGAACCACTGGGACCCCCACAACAACTAAACATTGAACAAAGCACACCAACCAAAGCACCCAACCATAACCACACACTGAGAGAGGATCCACAAAAGAAAACTCTCCATTCCACATAGTAACATCCCCCATCAAGAAGAGCAACAACGAACTTCTGCAAAAACCCAACACCAGACACAAAGGTCGAAGAACATCCAACAACAACCAATAGAGTAGAGGAGTCACACCTGAGCCACCCATCCAGCACAAGAACTGGTAGCCAGAGTAAGGCCAACTACACACACCATCAAAGACTCGGGGGGAGGACCCCATAGGACTAGAGAAAACCTCCACAACCAAGGCACCTAAAGACATCTAACCCACACAGGGCTAGAGGTGAAGACATTCTACACACCCACAACATGAGTCACAGACCAAGAACAGAGGGAAAGGCAACAAACCCAACCCAAAACAAAAAGAGAAGTCAAGCCCACACCTAGGCCCATGAAGATAGGGGCAACCATAGTCGGAAGATACACCTAGCCCACCCAAGAGCCACCAGAGCAAACACACAAAGCTTGCCCACAAAGGAAATCACCGACCAGAGAAACAGTACCACACAAGAGACACCACCATGCAAGTCTAGGAGCACCATAATCCACTGCAAAAGTAGGAAAGAACTGCCCAAGGATGGGAGCAGCCAAACAACCACACACATCAAGCCAAAGGACTCAACCATCATCATCAGGATCTGGATCATCACCATCATCGATGCCCAAAATTTTCAAATTTGGCTTCTCGCTCCTATTCTTGCTCAA
Source organism: Sequoiadendron giganteum (assembly GCA_007115665.2). Classification (NCBI taxonomy): domain Eukaryota; kingdom Viridiplantae; phylum Streptophyta; class Pinopsida; order Cupressales; family Cupressaceae; genus Sequoiadendron; species Sequoiadendron giganteum. The sequence continues at coordinate 694,594,683 of CM021101.1, forward strand.
CTATTGCAGAGCTGTTGTCATTTTCTCAAGGCTGATGTTATGATGCCTAATATAGATTTACTGATACTTAACTCTAATGCCTAATGTGGAGTATTAATTGTTAGGCTATTTTAGAGACAGATTTATACTTGTAGGGACTAAACCAATTCAAAGTATCCTCTAGGGCCCCTTTGCTTGGGAAATTGATAATTTGGGAAAGATTTAGGGTTATCCCAAAAAGTGACATTACAAGGGGTATCAGAGCATGTTCCTACCGGCCTATACTAATGTGTCTCCATATGTGTGTCCCTTCCATGTGTATACTTTGTGACTTACATGTATTTATACAACTATGTGTATACCTTGCATAAAATTTGTGACTTCAAGTGTATATTGTGTGGTCATATGTATACAAGAGGAAAGTATAGGACCCACTATGTGTGCAATGCACCAATATTCTTTCTATCTGGGATGCATTACAGATATGTGTGTGTTAGCCATTATGTATGTGATGAATGTTAGAGCTAGTCACTATGTATTTGGAACTTTTCATTGTGTTTATGATTACTTTATGCTTAAAATCTATGAAAATGCTAAAAATGTTGTTTGTCAAGATTCTTAAGTTGGTTGGTTGTTTTCTTGAGCTACTTGGTTGCACTCTTGAGCTATGTGGTTGCATACTTGAACTACTTGGTTGCATGCTTCAAATACTTGCTTGTGTGCTTGAGCTACTTGCCTACATGCTTGAGCTAGTTTCCTACTTGCTTGAGCTACTTGCCTACCTACTTGAGCTGGTTGCTTGCATGTTTGAGCTACTTGCCTATGTGCTTGAGCTGGTTTCTTGCTTGCTTGATCTACTTGTTTGCCTACTTGAGCTACTTTCCTATTTGTTTGATCTACTCGCTTGCTTACTTCAACTACTTGTTTACTTGGTTGAGCTACTTGGTGATTTATGTATTCAAGTGTATACTTTATGACTTACGTGTATTCATGTACTTGCTTTATGTCGGATGTGTCTTAAAACAAGATTACTCCATGTATGTTTATGACTACTTTATGCTAAAGAATTATGAGAATTATTCAAACTTTGTTTGTCAAAATGCCTCTTAAGCTGAGGAGGTGTAACTATTGAAGTGAAAGGACATGTTTGATTGATTGAGGACAAGCAATCTTGGGCAGGGTGGACTATCATGTCCCCAAAATAGGACACCAAAATATAAAAATAACTAAACATTGAAATACTAGTAAATAAATAAATAAAATAAATGACAAAAAATACATATTAAAAATGTAAATACACATTGATAATTTAATATTATTATTATTATCAAATTTAAAATATTATATTCATAATCATTAAATATAATATTACAAATATTAAAACTAATATAAATAAATAAATATAAATAAATGTAATTATCAAAATAGAATAAATTATGTAATTATTATCTGATTATGACTATGTGGTAAATAAATAGAAAGCATACCATTAAGGCAGTGATTCCTAACCAAACTATATGCAGCGATAAATTTAAGAAAAAAACAACAATTGAATTAAAATAGTGATTACCTTTAAAATAATTCATAAAGTCATCAACTACTTTGGGGAAGGGCAGCAAGGTTAGTAATAAAGAGACATGCCTCTTCGAGAGGTTGCCTCTATTTAAAAGGACGTCTCTCTCTCTCTCTCTCTCTCTCTCTCTCTCTCTCTCTCTCTCTCTCTCTCTCTTTAAGACTACAGGAATTGGTCGGGTATCCATCCCCCTATAAACTACAGTGTGCCTGGTAATTTTTTTCACGTGACTGGTGGCTGTAGCACGATGCGTCCTCTGATACCATGGGTTTGGGGGGAGACTATACCTTGTGACCTCTTGCCTACAATAGGATGCTTTAGCCAATTGAGCTAGGCCCCCTGCCCCAAAAGGATGTGTTTCTTTAAGAGAAGGGAAAATTAATAAATTTGGAGTATTCTCATGGATAGAGGGATGAAAGGGAAGGGAATGTGAATCATGAAAACGATTAAGAAATGTGGATATAACTGTGATTATAAGAGCAGAACTATGAAGAAAAGAAATGTAATATGATTTGAAAAGTAGTATGAGAATATTAGCAAATGTAAGAGGTCCATTAGATTTGAAATATTATTAAGAGAAATATATTAGGAAGTCTATATATATATGTGGTGGGTGTGTATGTATATGGATATGTATATGCATATGTAATTATAAAATATATATCTATACATACATATATATGTAAATATATTCATGAAAGGGTAATTATTGTAAATCAAGTAGGAATAATAATTTACATATAGATATTTACATAGAATACATATACTTCTAATATGCATGACTGTAATCAGCCATTTTCTTTGTATTATTATGTCCATGTTCTGCCATGATAGGGTAGTTGAGATTACAAGAGGGGGAATCCATGTAATGGAGCCACCTAGATACGTCACCCGAGGATAGGACATGATGAGCCTACGAGGGCCAACGGGGTTTATGCCTGATTAATCAAGCTACTACCTTTGGGTCTAGGTTGGTCTCCACTAGATATGCCACCTGGGGGTGGGACATGATGAGCCGATGAGGGCCAAGGGGGTTTCTGCTTGATTAATCAGGGCACTAACTTTGGATCTATTTCAAGCATGAGAGCCACCATTGTAATCTTACCTTCTTACCATGATGTAACATGAGGGAGGATCAATTATGGGAAATGTCGATTATGATGCTTAATATAGATTTACTCATACTTAACTCTAATGCCTAATGTGGAGTATTAATTGTTAGGCTATTTTAGAGATGGATTTATAACTTAATTGTAGGGACTTAACCAATTCAAAGTATCCTCTAGGGCCCATTTGCTTTGAAAATTGATAATTTGGGAAAGATTTAGGGTTATCCCAAAAAGGGACATTACAAGTGGTATCAGAGCATGTTCATGCCAACCTATGTTAATGTGTGCCCATATGTGTGTGCCTTCCATGTGTATACTTTATGACTTACATGTATTTATGCAACTATGTGTATATCTTCCATATACTTTGTGACTTCAAGTGTATATTGTGTGCTCATATGTATATAGGAGGAAAGGATAGGACCCATGATGTGCACAATGCATCGATATTATTTCTATCTAGGATGCATTATGGATATGTGTGTGTTATCCATTGTGTATGTGATGAATGTTAGAGCTAGTCACTATGTATTTGGAACTCGTCATTGTGTTTATGATTACTTTATGCTTAAAAACTATGAAAATGCTAAAAATGTTGTTTGTCAAGCTGCTTGAGTTGGTCGGTTGTTTTCTTGAGCTACTTGGTTGCACGCTTGAGCTACTTGGTTGCGTGCTTGAGATACTTGCTTGTGTGCTTGAGCTACTTGCCTGCATGCTTGAGCTACTTGCCTACATGCTTGAGCTACTTGCCTGCATGCTTGAGCTGGTTGCCTACTTGCTTGAGCTACTTGACTACCTACTTGAGTTGGTTGCTTGTGTGTTTGAGCTACTTACCTATGTGCTTGAGTTGGTTGGTTGGTTGCTTGAGCTAGTTGTTTTCCTGCTTGAGCTACTCGCTTGCTTACTTCAGCTACTTGTTTACTTGGTTGAGCTACTTGGTGATTTATGTATTTGAGTGTATACTTTGTGACTTACGTGTATTCATTTACCTACTTCATGTCGGATGTGTCTTCAAACAAGATTAGTCCATGTGTGTTTATGACTACTTTATGCTTAAGAATTATGAGAATTATTCAAACTTTGTTTGTCAAAATTCCTCTTAGGCTGAGGAGGTGTAACTATTGAAGTGAAAGGATGTTTGATTGCTTGAGGACAAGCAATCTTGGGCATGGTGGATTGTCATGTCCCCGAAATAGAATACCAAAATATAAAAATAACTAAACATTGAAATACCAGTAAATAAATATGTTGTACCCAAACCAAACTTTTTGCTTCATTAATGCATTTTGATTAAAATGGTTTAAACCTTGTTAAAATGATGTCAAAACATAGTTTTTGGGAAAATTAAGTATGAAATTTGAGTCAGTGTGATGTCAGGAAGATACTAGAAAAAATTGAATAAATAAAAATAAAAATAGGGTTTCTAGACCCCTATTTTTAGGTCAAAAAACCCTAAAAATTGAAACTTGTTAGAATTGACTAAAAATTGATTTGATTGGTTTATTTTGCTTCATGATCACAATGGTGAGGTCATATTCAGTTAAAATTCAGTTTAAGTCTGGTGGGTAGTTTTCTCTTTTTCAAGTGAAAAGTTAAGAGTTCTGAGGTCAACAATGGCAGATGGCCAGGTGCCAGGTGTTGAAATCTAAGCTTGAAACGCTCCGGTGAAGATTCTATGGTGAGATTTGTCCAAAATGATGCTTCGTCTTGGAGGGGATTTTCATCGAGGTGAAAATGTTGATAATTTTTCTTTGGAGCAAAAGCATCCTTGTTAGTTAGGGGTGCCCTTGATTTTAGGGCCCCAGATCAACTTTTTGAGACTTCTCATTTCCAAGAGGACTTCTCTAGAATCTTGTTAGCTTCGCGATGAGCTTGTCAGCCAGTCCAACAGATCTGTCTAGCACATGAAACTGGAGTTTGAATGCGAAATGAGGGAGATGAAAAAATTACTAACATTGGAGTGAAAAGCACACCTCTTAGCCAAGGGCACCCATCTTTTTGAAGCACCAAATGGAGGTTTCTGATCAAATGACACCCAGGATGTTTGTCTCAGACTTGGTTTGGCTTCGCAGCACATTTGTCAGCGGGTGAATCAGAGTTGTTGAACTGTCGATATCAGGAGTCAAACATAGGGTTTTAGTCATGGTCAAAATGTCAAGAGAAAGCAAAAGTGTCCCTGAAGTCTAGGGGCGTCCAAGATTGTGGAGCCTCAAATGGAGTCTTTTTGGTCATCTCAGATACTCATCCTATTTGTGATGCTTCTAGCTTTTTGTTGCATACCTCAATTAGGTCAGAGGACTTGTCAACAACCTGTAGCAAGAGTTTAAGTGGTTTTTAGCCAGTTAAAAAAATGGCTCTGGGAAGAAAAGCACCCCTAGAGGCTAGGGGCGCCCATGTTTTTCACCTGTCAGATGTTGTTTTTAATGAAAGTGCTCTCCAAGATCTCTTGTTCAAAATCCAACCAACTCCGCAGTGAGCCTGTCAGCTAGTTCTGAAGTTTTGTCAAATGTCAGAAAACATAAGATGAAGTAAGGTTAGAATCACCTTGAAAATGATGAAAATGCATTGAAAATTCTTCTGTCCGAGGTCAAAAGTGCCCTTGAAGGTCAAGAGTGCCCTGAATTTTGAAGCCTTAGATGATTGAATTAGGGTTTGCAGCCTCAAGGAGACTCTTGTCAAATTTGATCCTACTCTTTGATGAAGCTGTCAGCTAGTCAATTATAATCAGTGATCAAACATGGACTTCAGTGAGGTTTTCAAATTCAAATTTTTTAAAAATTGGCTAAGTTTGGAAGGTGATGCCTAAAGTCAAAGGTCAACTTTTTGAACTCAAGAGAAGTGGTGCCCTATAAAGGTGGAGACACTTAACTGAAATTAGCTCTCTAGTTTAACTCTTCAAGTTGACTTCTTCTTGACTTCATTTTTTCTTGTAACTAGGTGACTTCTTTTTGTATGCACAAGTTAACTAAAGTATTTAGAGGTGGCACCCTAATCAGGGCATATTTCTCAACCAGTTAACTATTTTGAGGCCCAATCACAAGCAAGGCATTAGTTTTGGAGGTCCAATAAGAAGGCTAGCACCATTTTAAGGAAATGCATGCATTTAAGATGCCTTTCTTGACAAATTTTATTTATTAAGGCAAGAGGCGTCCATTATTTTTATCACAAGTGAGAGAAAATACTTCTTTCTTGGGAAAATAAAGATCTGAAGGTGCTACAGGTGTCAGATTTCAGTGTTCTTCGCAGTGCCAGGTCCAGATTGTTTAGAGGAAGTATTCTTTAGAGTGCATGCAGACTTCATCAAATGCAATTCAAGCATAGCTGACTTTTTCAGAGACAACAAAAACTTCTATTTCTCTCTCTAAATTTCTTTTATTCTTATCTTAGGTTTTCTAAATGGAAATGTTTTTAGAATTTGACCACCTGGGTTCACATATTTTATCATCACCAACAAAACCCATATCAGATTTTTTTTGAGAAAATTGCCTCACTGCTTCCATTCTGGAGCACTGTGCTTTTTTTAAATATTTCTTTGCATGTGGGCCAAGAACTCATTTTTTCCAAAATTGAATCATTTGGGTTGGCTTAGAATTCCATTGCCTACAAAACCCATGTTTCATATTTTCTTAGAAAAATGCCCCTAGAGCTCGTACAACCACTACAGTTCTTGACTAAAAACCCTTTGCATGTGGGCCTAAAACTCAATTTTCTTAAAAATGAAGATTCTAGGTCTTCTTAGCTTAGCAATGGCAACAAAACCCATATGTTGGTTTTTCTTGAGAAAAATTGCCCCTGATGCCCCTACACCCTTGTTGCTTCTTTATCAAAAAGCTCTTGCATGCCAAGGAAAAAGGTGTTTTTTTGAATTTCTGGCATTGTGTGTTTGCTTAGAATTATTTTATCTACAAAACCCAAGTCTTAGAATTTTTCGTGAAAATTGCCCCTCGACAGGCTATTTTTAGCCTCATCGGGAGTTGTTTTAGCTTTCCAAAAAAAGTTGTCAAAACATAGCCGTGTTTACAATCAACAGGCGATTTTTTCTGAATGTAGTTCACTCAAACAAAATTGAAGACCAAATTGGTTTTAATTCATGAATTCATAAGAAAATCTAACACCGTTTTGCATCAAATGTTGTAGTCACTCAAAGTCCACATGGTTTTATACCTCGTATAGCTAATAGCCTTCCTAGGCTAGTTTAGAGGGTTGACACCATTGGAATTTTGTGTGTGCAGCGGATTTGTGTGCATTTCTCATAGCTAGAGTGTTTGTGGTCAAACTTCATGGTTTCATCATGCAACACTTTGCCATGAGAAGAATTGAGAAAAGCATCAGAGGAATAAAGCTGCAAAAGAAATAAAGGCCATCACTCTAGTTGCAGAGCTGCCAAAGTTACCAAGCAGTGAATTGCCAGTTGATGTTGCATAGATTGAGTTCCAGAATATGGTTCATGAGAGGTCTTGATGGAGATCCTGAGGTGTCCAAGTTGGATCAGTTCTTAGTGATGACAACTAGTTTCAACAAGGCAACTACAAATGTCAGAGAATGTCAGAGGGTGATCAAAGATGGAGAAAAGGAGTTGAACAAGCAGTTCATCATCGTGGATAGCATCAGAGTTCCAGAGGACAAGACCATTGACAAGTTCCCAGATGAGGTGATAGATAAAGAGGGCTTGTAGAAGACAACTATTTAGAACCTGCGATTATTTTTGAGGATAGAGTCAGAAGCAATAGTTAACTCAACATCATATCTTGAGTTCTCATTGCTGATCTCATGCATGCCTATCTCATTCTTGGAGATATCTTCATGGAAGGATGAAATTTCAGTTAGGATCCAATTCACTAATGTTGGTTATTAGTTATCTCTCATTTCAATAAGGATTTGCATGTTGCACATGTCCATTTAGTCTAGTTTGTTTTGGTTAATTGATAGTAGCTTTCTAGTTAACTGTATAGTTTCATTTATTTAGACTTAGAGAATAAATTCTTGCATTCTTGCAAGACTGATTGTAAACTCAAGGTGATTTTAGGGCTCCCTACACCTTGGAGTTCTATAAATAAGAGCACCCTTGCTCATTTGTAAATAAATTTTGCACACAATAGTAATATATCTTGAGCCACCATGCCTAAAATATTGTTGTTTTTTATTTGTTCATGAGCTTTTACTGTGATAATAAATAGCTGCGCCACCTTTCCTAAATGTTATGATCATGATTCTTGTTCATCTTAGTTAAATATAGATTCTAGTTTGATCATTTATTGTATGTGTGTCTCGCCAATTCAATTTTTTGTCCTAGTTTGCTATCTTATGTTGTGATTAATAGTTGTTCTTTCAATCTACGTCTCAAATAGGGGTCCCTCCTTGGAAATTTGGAAAGAAGAATTATCGTTTAAGTGTCGTTTCCAATAATTTGGTTGCATATCTATGCCTCAGATAGGGTTTCCTCCTCTTTGGAAATTTAGTAATTGAGTTTGTCATTTGATGTCATGCCTAATAGACTTTATATCAGCCTATGCCTCAGATAGGGGTTCCTCCTCCTTGGAAATCCTGTTGTAAAGTTTATCGTATATCACATTCCTGCTCCTTATTCCCCATGCTCTAGTTTCCTTGAGGGAATAAGATATATTAGAGCATTTAGTTAGCTGTAGTTAAGATCTGCAAAACTAGAGAAAACCCTTAGCTGCAACGTTCTTGGTTTCCTTAACCTTGTGCCTCTTCTAGCCAAGTCAAAAAGATAGGATTTTAGAATAATTTACTTTTATGCATATTAGAAAAAGAGGGAGCTTCCCCTCCTAATTTGAAGAGTAGTCATTACGTATTGTGCATAGTTGTCTATACCAAGTCGCACTCCAAAGGTGCTAATTGTTATGCCAACAAAATAAATAAAATAAATGACAAAAAAATATATATTAAAAATGTAAATACACATATTAATAATTTAATAATATTATTATTATCAATTTAAAATATTATATTTCTAATCATTAATATAATATTACAAATATTAAAACTAATATAAATAAATATATATATATATATAAAAATCAAAATAGAATAAATTTTGTAATTATTATCTGATTATGACTATGTGGTAAATAAATAACAAAGCATACCATTAAGGCAACGATTCTTAACCAAACTATATGAAATCATGGATTTAAGAAAAAAACAACGATTGAATTAAAATAGTGATTACCTTAAAAATAATTCATAAAGTCATCGACTACTTTGGGAAAGGGCAGCAATGTTAGTAATTGTAAGTGTAGAATATGTGAATAAGGTTAAAACACTTCTTAATAAGACATTATATCAATGATTAAACAAATTGAACTAAATCAAAGCAGTAATCAATTGAAAGTGTCATATTGTTCTCTATCCTCAAAGATTTATTAAATCCTGATTGCTCTTAGATTATTTAAGCAAATAAGACTGTTAAAATGACAATTCAAAGAACGAGATGATGATAATGCAATGCTAGATGATAAACAATGTAAACTAGCATGTATGAAACATATAATTGCAGCTACAAGAGGTAGCCATTGATGTGAAGCTTGATTGTTGAATTGCTTTGAATATTGATGCTTCATGCTTGATGTCTGGATTCCTGCAAAGTAAGAGTGCAAAAGCTTGATTATCTAGATCCTTTTCTTGGTTCAATGAGGCTTTATTTATAGATTTCCTGGCTGTAGAAATGCACAAGGAAAGCTTTGAGAGGCTTGGATTCAATTTGGAGAATTGAATGGTGAGAGATGGAGGAGATTGAGAGAAAGATGAAGATTGTCTCTACCCATGAAAATACTAGGCAAGAGAAGAGGAAAGATTGATGGAGGAGGATTGAGAGATCAAATTCCAAATTTGTCTCCAATTTGTCTCCAAAACTTCCCGTGAAGTTTCAAAGCATTAATTGTGACAAATTTAGACATAGATTAGACATAGGAAATCTAATTCATTTTTGAGGAAATGTAGATTGGAATATTCCTTATGCTCTAATTCAAATATTTGGATTTATTTAAATTAGAAAAAGGAGATAAATAATTTAATAAAACAAACTATAGGATAGTCGTTTATTAAATTAAACAAAGGAATATGGTAATCAATTAATAAAGTATTTTTTCTTTATTAATTTGAGATCGATGTGATAGAATGGAATAGGGATTTGATAATTAAATCGAACAAAGTATTTAATTTTGTTTATTTAATTAAGATGAATTTAATGGTGAACTATATAAATAAATATTTCTATTTATTCGATAGTAGAGGAAATTAGGATAATTAATCAAATATTTTGTATTTAATTAATTGAATGCTCTAGACCAATTTTAGGTGTATACATTTTTCCCCTCTTCGAAGTGATGTGTTTACGTGTTGCTTCAAAGAAATATTTTGTTGCTACTGCCAGGATTGATGATTTTGAAAAATAATTCCGTATGCCCCAGACATGCCCGAGATTTTGATTTTCAGATGATTTGATGACAATATGCCCCCTCAGGAGATAAATTATTGATTTGATGATTTTTAGAATTTTTCAAAAATTTGATGATTTTCTGATGTTTCAATAATAAAATAATTTATCTCCTGATAAATGATGAAGAAATGAGCCCTCAGATGAGTTTTAATTAATTTCATGGATAAAATTAATCAAAATATAATTAAATCCACCAAAAATACCTTTTCAAAAACTATAAATAGTGCTAAAAGGTCATTTTCAAAGTCATATTTGCTTTTTGAGTTCAAAATTCTTAGTGATTAAGACTTTTCTGCTAGTTGGAGCAAGATGCCTATCCCCTAGCACACTCACCGATTCAAGCGGGTTCGACGTCACCGACGGCCGCCTGCGTATGGACCTCCGGTATGTACCCCTCAACCTCCTTGTAATTCATGCATTTCTATTTTTTATGCTTTTTAGCGTCTAGGCATGTCCAAGTCTGTTTTAGCGCTTTCGAGCTGTGCTGTAGCACTTACATCCCGATGTAGCACTTCCAGTAGGTATTTTAGTGCTTGCGTTTAAAACTCTGGCGCCAAATTGTAAGTGTAGAATATGTGAATAAGGTTAAAACACTTCTTAATAAGACATTATATCAATGATTAAACAAATTGAACTAAATCAAAGCAGTAATCAATTGAAAGCGTCATATTGTTCTCTATCCTCAAAGATTTATTAAATCCTGATTGCTCTCAGATTATTTAAGTAAATAAGACTGTTAAAATGACAATTCAAAGAATGAGATGATGATAATGCAATGCTAGATGATAAACAATGTAAACTAGCACGTATGAAACAAATAATTGCAGCTACAAGAGGCAGCCATTGATGTGAAGCTTGATTGTTGAATTGCTTTGAATATTGATGCTTCATACTTGATGTCTGGATTCCTGCAGAGTAAGAGTGCAAAAGCTTGATTATCTGGATCCTTTTCTTGGTTCAATGAGGCTTTATTTATAGATTTCCTGGCTGTAGAAATGCACAGGGAAAGCTTTGAGAGGCTTGGATTCAATCTGGAGAATTGAATGGTGAGAGATGGAGGAGATTGAGAGAAAGATGGAGATTGTCTCTACCCATGAAAACACTAGGCAAGAGAAGAGGAAAGATTGATGGAGGAGGATTGAGAGATCAAATTCCAAATTTGTCTCCAATTTGTCTCCAAAACTTCCCGTGAAGTTTCAAAGCATTAATTGTGACAAATTTAGACATAGATTAGACATAGGAAATCTAATTCATCTTTGAGGAAATGTAGATTGGAATATTCCTCATGCTCTAATTCAAATATTTGGATTTATTTAAATTAGAAAAGGGAGATAAATAATTTAATAAAACAAACTATAGGATAGTCATTTATTAAATTAAACAGAGGAATATGGCAATCAATTAATAAAGTATTTTGTGTTTATTTAATTAATTTGAGATTGATGTGATAGATTGAAATAGGGATTTGATAATTAAATCGAACAAAGTATTTAATTTTGTTTATTTAATTAAGATGAATTTAATGGTGAACTATATAAATAAATATTTCTATTTATTCGATAATAGAGGAAATTAGGATAATTAATCGAATGCTCTAGACCAATTTTAGGTGTATACACTTGACATTCGTGATATATATATATGAGATGCAGTTGATGTGATATGATGATGGCTTTATGATTTCTATTTGATGGATGTTTATATGATATGATTATGTGATGATTTAAATCTAAATGTGATGATGTATATGAATGATTTTATTTGAATGCAATGATGTAACGATTTTGTGATAAATGTATGCGTAGATTAGATGATACATGGATATAAGATGTGATGTATGAATTTCTAAATGATAATGATGTAATGACTTGCATTTATTTTATGGAATGATCTTATGACAAATGATCTTTGATGGGTGTAATGATAATAATGACGTGATTTTTAAATGTATGGATGGTAAATGATGTATGCATATGATGTTGGTAGATGATTGTAACTATATGGTAAAAAGATGATGATGTTGGATTTTATGTCAAGTATACTCAGTTTTATTTGTAGATTAGATAATCATTGATTGGAATCCTTTATGCAACAAATACTCTGCAGTTAAATGAATGATGATGAATGCAATCTAATTTAATTAGGCAATGATATGCAAAATAGATGTCATTTTACAGTCTTTTATTGCTTGGTATCATCATAGAGCTTTATTGAATGTTGAAAGTGAATACAAGCATCAATGGTTGTGTTAATCCAATGACGACCTGAGTATTTCTTTCATGATTTTTGATATTGCAATTGAACACAAGCATCTAGGTATAATTGAACTCAGATGACCTGAGCATTCATTGCGTAAACAAGTAGTGATTAATCATTTCAATGTGTGAATTCTGAATATCATTGGTGATACATTTGCATAGCACATCCCTCGATAATTCACACATTTATGATTAACATACAGACAGTAGACAATAAAAATATCATTCTTCTTCCTTGTCCCTCTAGTGCAATACATCATTGAGGTACTCCAAAGAAATAATAATCAAAAAGTACAATTTATCCATTGTTTACTTAGAGTGTTCCATTCATTATTCAGATTTTTAGATCATCCATCCTGATTTTGACATGTTTTTGGTTTTTTGAGATTTTCGACTAAAGACCTAACTTACTAACCTATCTTAGAGGTCTCGGGGGATGATTTAAGATTAGCCTTGCCTACGTTACACACACAGAGACCACGTAGTTTGACTGACACAAACCTATGTTTTTGGGATTTTGAGAAGATTTTTGACATGTTTTTGGATTTTTGATATGATAGGGATGGTTGATGCCTTTCTGACGATGATTTATATTGCACTTTGATCTTGTTTTCAATTTTTCTACCATACTGTTGTGTTGCCCTTTGGTGAAATTGATACGTTTGAATTGCCCCTAATGATATCCAGATGTTGCCCCCAAGCTATGGAGTGATATGTTGACTATGCGACATGAGCTTGATAATGGATGTAATGATAGCCAGACAAATGATATGACATGGATTGATACTGACTTTCAGATGAATGATCCTGATATGTTCATAATAGATGGGAAGGCTGATCTTAGAATCACATATGACGCCTGTTTCCAGGTTTTCACCAAATGCTTTGATTACACCCTTTGTGTTTTTTTGTATTTTTCTCATTTTTCCGTTTTTCTTTCTTTTTTGTATTTTCTAATTTTTTTGTATTTTTGTGTTGCCAAGATGCCTGTTTGCCAGGTTTTCACCAAGGAAACAATTTTTAGATTTTTGCCCCATGCACTAGGAGTTTTAAGCATAGAATTTTCTGAGATGAATACTGTTGATAGGTTCATCAAATAGATCCCCTTCTAATGTTGATAGCTGATATGCTCCAGATCCATACACTGATATGACGACAAAAGGACCAAGCTAGTTAGGCTCAAACTTTCCTTTCTTTTCCCTGTCCTGCTGATTCCTAGGGTTTTCCTTTAGTACCAAGTCACCAACCTGAAAGACCCGTGGTTTTACCCTGTGATTATAACTTCTTGACATTATTTGTTGATAAGCTGTTAGATGATTAACAGCTTGTTGACGATGCTCATCCAACAACTCCAGTTCTTGTAGTCTAGATACCCTATAGTCTTCATCTGAAATGATACCTCAGAGTGATATACGAAGGGATGGAATTTCAACTTCAATGGGAAATATGGCTTCTGATCCATATACCAAAGCAAATGGTGTAGCTCCCATGGGTGTTTTGATGCTTGTTCTATAGGCCCATAGTGTAGGGTTGAGTTGAACATGCCAATCACGTCCAACATCATTAACCATCTTTTTGAGAATTTTGAGTATGGTTTTGTTTGAGGCCTCTACTTGGCCATTCCCTTGAGGATAGTACAGTATGGAAAAATGATGTTGGATGTGGAACTTATCACACAACTCTTGGACATCTTGATTCTTGAAAGGTCATCCATTATCAATGATAATGGATTGAGGGATACCATACCGACATATTATGTAGTTCAAGATGAAAGAGGAAATTTGCTTCCCAGTGATGGTAGTAAGAGGTACTGCCTCTACCCATTTCGTGAAATACTCTGTAGCTATAATAATGAACTTGTGTCCATTAGATGAAGATGGATGTATTTTTCCTACCAGATCTAGGTCCCATTGAAAAAAAGGCCATGTCAATGTGAAGGGATGCAGTTCTTGTGTGGGTGCATGAATCAAATTGCTGTGAACCTGACATTTTTGACATTTCTTGACAAATTGATATGATTCTTTCTCCATCCACGGCCAATAATATCCCAAACCGAGGAGTTTCTTTGCTAGGGTTATTCCAATCGAGTGAGTACCACAAATACCCTCGTGAACTTCTCATAGGGTCGTTTCAGATTCATTACGTTCTAGACATCGGAGTAGGGTACCATCAAGACCTCGATGATAAAGGACATCTATGATTAAAGTGTGTCAGGCGGATTGGAGGATAAAGTTTCCTTTTTGGTTCCTGGAAAGATATGGAGGAAGAATATCATCTTTCAGGTAAGCATAGGTTTTTTCGTAGATGGAGGGTTTAGTGGCTTCTATATGGCATATGGTAGTGGATTCTGATGGATAATGGGAAGGACATGATACTTGTTCTACCATAAACTCATAACAAATACACTTCTCAGGCAATTGTAGTAATGAAGCAATTGTAGCCATAGTGTCTGCAACTTTGTTCTATGCTCTTGGAATCTGATCAAATTTGATACTGAAAAATACTATTTTAGATTATCTATTTGCTGCTTGTAGGGCATCAATTTTTCATCTTTTGTTTGATACTCATCATTGACTTGGTAAATAACCAGTTGAGAGTCCATGTATACTTGTAAATCTTTGATTTTCCATTGAATTGCTATCTTGACCCCAATAATCAATGCTTCATACTCTGCCACATTATTTGTACACTGAAACATGAGCCTATATGATTTCAGAATTGTGTGTCCTTGAGGAGAAATGAACAAGATCCTTGCTCCTGATCCTCGTTGTGTATACGATCCATCAAAATATAGTATCCCTTGTTGGGGCATTGCTGTCATGATGTCTGCATCTAGAAATTCCATTGTCATTGGGTGATCATCTAGTAGAGGATCTTCAGCTAGCTGTTCAACGATTGCTTGTCCCTTGATTGCCTTTCTCTCGACATATTGAATGTCGAATTCACTTAGGAGCATAACCCATTTCGCCAGTCTACCTGTTAAGGCAACTTTACTTAGTAGATACTTCAAAGGGTTGATCTTTGCAATTAACCTGATTGTGTGAGTCAACATGTAGTATCTTAGCGGTTGAGTAGCAAACACCACTATTAAGCATGATTTTTCAATGAATGTATAGTTTATTTCATAACCATTTAAAGTTCTATTGATGTAGTAGATGGCGCGCTCTTTCCCTTCATAGTCCTCTTGTGCTAATAGTGCCCCCAAAGAGATATCTATTGTGGCAATGTACAAAATGAGAGGCCTTCCTTCTGTTGGTTGCATGAGAATGGGTGGTGACATTAGATATTGCTTGATTTGATCGAATGTTGCTTCACACCTCTCATCCCACCTGAAAACTATGTTTTTATGCAATAGGTGATTAAAAGGATGACTTTTGTCTGCTAGCTGGGAGATGAATCGTCTGATTGATTGAATTTGTCCTTGTAGTGATTTGAGTTGGATGATATTCTTAGGAGGTGGCATCTCCATGATTTCTTTGACTTTTGCTGGATCCACCTCAATGCCCTTTTCTAAAATAATGTATCCTAGTAGTTTTGCTGATGTAACCTCGAAGACACACTTCTTAGGGTTTAACCTGACATTGAATTTCTCCATCCATGTGAAGATTTTATCTAGGATATGTAGATGTCCTTCCCTTGTAATAGATTTTTCCAAGATGTCATCCACATAATCCTCCATGAAAGTGTGCATCATATCATGGAAGATTGTCGTCATTGCTCTTTGATAAGTGGCTCCTGTATTCTTTAGACCAAATGGCATGACGTTCCAGCAGAAGGTTCCCCATGGACATGTAAAAGCCGTCTTTTCTTGATCTTCTGGAGCTATCCTTATTTGATTGTACCCAGAGAAGCCGTCCATGATTGATAACATGGCATGCCCTACCGTCAAGTCCACAATGATGTCTATATTTGGAAGTGGAAAATCATCCTTCGGGCATGCTTTATTGAGGTCCCTGAAATCTGTGCAAATTTTGATGCTGTTGTCTGGTTTTGAAACAGGTACTATGTTAGATATCCATTCAGCATAGTCTATAGACATTATGAATTTAGCATCCAATAATTTCTTTAATTCTGACTTTACCATCAATGTGATGTGAGGATGCATTTTTCTTAATTTTTGTTTAACAGGTTTGATTCCCTTTGGCAAAGAGAAATGATGCATAAGCAAATTTGGATCTAAGCCTAGCATATCAGAATATGACCAAGTGAAGTTGATGCTTCTTTCTTTAAATTAATTGATAAATTCCGGTCTCTCTTGATCAGTCATTGATTCTGCTAGATGTAGTACTTTTTCCTTCTCTTCTATGCCAATGTCCACCGCTTGTGTAGGTTCGACCAGAACTGATGATCGCTCATGATAGTGTTCTAGGAGAGTGTCAAATCTTCCATCCTTCAGTGCCTCAGAAAGGTTTTCACCATTGGATGCGTTCTTTATTTTTACTTTTTCCAGATCTAATGCTGCTATAGAATGGTTTTCACTATTAGATCTATTTTCCCTATTGTCAATTTTACAACTGGAAGATTTGACACCCTCCTGCTGAGTCGTATTGTTATGAGTAGTATGGATAGAATTTGTATCAGGTTCGGTATGACATAGGAAATGCACGATGGCATCATCATTTGCAAATTTTGGTACAGTCAAAGGTTCAATAGGTTCCCAATCAATAAGTTCTGGATAGATTAATGGCATGGTATCATCAGATTGATTTAAGTCAATGGAAGTAAGGGTAAGGATGGTAATATCATCATAATTTTCATTTGGGATATCGAGATCCATGATGGTACCCTCTTCAAAATCATCTAGTTCATTCAAATTCTATTCGTCCTCACTAGAGTCATCGATATTTAGTGATCCCTCGATGAATGGTCTAGACCTAGAGCCTTGGCCCTCCTCACGTGTAGGTGTATATTTTTGAATCACATCAACCGGAATATCAACAATAAGTAGATCACAAGGTAAGGCCCATTCATATTCATTTGAGTCTGTTTCAGAACCATCTCTAAAGTGAAGGATATTTTCCATAGCCGTCTTTGTTAGCTCCTGCTTCTTTTCTTTAGAGTATCCTAGTCCTGGTTTTTCTTTTGTGTGGAGAGTGAGAGGTTTGATAGGTTTTGTGATTCCTTCCTTTCTTAATCCCACAGGTCCTTGTCCTTCATAACCCATCTTTTCAAGAATAGCCTTTCCTTTTCCATACTTGTCTGTGTTGATGTTAACATTTTTGATACCGATCTTTGATGTTGATGGTTCTTCATCCTTGTATAGCCAATCCAAGATTGCTTTGTTGTCTGTTTCTTCTGCTATGGTTCCATATTTTACAAATGTTTCTTGAAGAACTGTGCTAGGTAAAGATGTTGGAGGTTTGATCATTGATGGTTGACCATATTTCCTAGGAGATGGCATTAACTGTGATAAGTTAAGCGATTGCTCCACTGAGTATTGTCGCATTCCTTTATCTGTCAACTGAACTTGCTTTTGAAATTTGTCTGATAGAGAAGTATGTGTATCTGGATTGTTTGTTTCAACATGACTTGTTTCTTTTTCTTTACCTTTCTTTTGTACCCACTTGGTAGTGATGCTTGGACTTTGTTCATTCTTGGATGATGATGAACTTGAAGCTTCCTTGTTGTGAGGGACAAAGGTATCTTGAGATATTCTCAAAGTGTCACAATGTTGTGGATGATTATAATCAACTGCTATAGTTACCTCTTGTCCATTTACTAGAAACTTTAGGCATTGATGGTATGTAGAAGGTACAACCTGCATTTAATGAATCCAGGGTCATCCTAAGAGTATGTTGTATGTCAACTCTCTTTCCAACACTTGACATGCTATATGCTTCATCATGGGTCCCACCTAAATGGGTAATACAATCAAACCTTGGGACGATCTTTCCTCCTCATCATATGCTTTGATGTTTATTTTCCTTCGAGCATCAATAACGTCTTCGAAATATCCTAGTGCACGGACTAATTTTAGTGTGCAAATGTTCAAACCAGCTCCCCCATCTATTAGA
The DNA here is from genome assembly GCA_007115665.2 of Sequoiadendron giganteum. Classification (NCBI taxonomy): domain Eukaryota; kingdom Viridiplantae; phylum Streptophyta; class Pinopsida; order Cupressales; family Cupressaceae; genus Sequoiadendron; species Sequoiadendron giganteum. The sequence continues at coordinate 694,613,078 of CM021101.1, forward strand.
ACTCTCTTAACGCGATGATTATGGATACATACTTCGATATGCAATGCTGTATTATATGGATGGTTTAATGAGACATCATCCTGTTCAGAGAATGACAGACAATGTGGGGTAGTCAGATGTCCCACCATAGATTGGAATTGACAAACATCCAGATTTTTTGGTATGGTCGTGGCAACTAATGCTTGTTCGAGAACTTCCTTATGTGATGGTGACAACTTAAGGAGTTCCAGTATTGATATTTGTGCGGGGATGTTTTGCAATTGATCAAAAATATTATAATGAGATTGAGGCGTAACCTCACGTTGAGATCCTGCTCCTTTTAATACTACCTTGGCTTGCCCCCTAGTCATGACGTTTGCCGGTTGATGTTCTTGATTATTTCAGGGGGTGTTTTGCATTTGATTGATAACATCATAATGTGATGGAGGTGGAACTGCATGTGTGGATCCCATTCCCTTTAACATTACTTTGGATTTTCCCCTAGTTAGCATGTTGGCTGGTTGATGCTCTTGATTTTTTCTGATTTTTAAGACATTTATTTGATTATCAGAGTTTTGCACACTTGGGAGTAAATCCAAAGAGGTAATGTTGTTGGTTTCATTTTCATCAATGTTATCACTAACTGCATGATCATGTTTGACTTCAGATAGACATAGGATTGTTGTGTCATAGACATGATTGGCATTATTCCCTTTTCTATTTGATGATGATGCACCTTTGTCATAATTTGGCAAAGGATCTTTGAAGGCCGAATGATCATTGTTATTTTGAGGTCCTTCCACATACACTTTGTTGCTGTCCACCAAATCTTGTACTGCATGTTTCAATTCCATAAAGTCATTTGTTTTATGACCCTTGTTATTATGATAGTTGCAATAATCAGCGCCATTCCACCATGATGGTTTGAATTTTGGATCCCAGAAACTAGCTTCACGTGCAGTGAGAAGGCCTCTCGTAACTAGTTCCTTCATTGCTGATTCCATTGATTGACCCAAGGGTGTGAACCTTCGCCGATTTGACGGTTTTTGATACGACTGTGGTTTTATGTTTTCATTGCTTTGTGTGGTATTTGGCTTGAAATTTTGTTTGTTGTTCTGATTTTTTGACGTGGAGGTAGCTAAATTGAAAACTGGTTTGACATTTTGGGGATCATTTGTTGTCTCAGTTGTATTTTGATTCTTTTGCCAAAATTTTGGCTTCTCACCGCTTGAGTATTGATTTGAGGAGTTACTTGTGTTGATTGTTCTATCATTAAAATGCTTGATAACTCCTCTCTTGACTAACGCCTCTTCGATTTTAAGACCATTTTCGATCACTTTTTCAAATGTTGGAGGACATTGTAGTTCCAATCTATAACTCATTTCTTCTGTCAAGTTTTCAATGAAAAATTCCATCTTTTCCTCTTCAGGAATGGATCTAGGATATCTTGCGAACAAGCGTCGCCATCTTTGGAGAAAAGACAAGAATGTCTCTCCCTTGTTTTTTTTGAGATTGTAAAGATCTTTGATAGTAACATCATGTTGGATGTTGAATGAGTATTGAGAGATAAATCTGTTGACTAATTCCTCAAAATTTTCGATACCTGGTTTTAACTTCGAAAACCATTCCATGCATGATCCTCCCAAACTCCTTGGGAATAATCTCATTAAATAAGTTTCTTCTTGTGCAAAATCAAGACTCATTATTTTAAACTCTCTGATATGATCTATGGGATCTGTTCTTCCATTATACTTATCATATTTTGAGATCTCACAATGTCTAAGAAAAGGTATCAAGCCAACCGTTGTGTCGAAAGGATAAGGACAAATGTCTTGTATCACATATTGCTTGGTAGTCCCTTTCATCATATCTTGTATTTGTTGCTGTAACATTTGCATCTGTGATGTTAAAGTAGCAACCAGATCTATTGTTTGCATTGGTTGTGATATCTCAGTCTCATTTATTTCTAGTGTTTCCTTTAAATGGTTTACATCAAAATCTTTTGGAAGTTTTGCCCCTGATGTGGCCAACATTAGAAGATATTTTCCATGTCCCGTTCTAGAATTTTTTCCATAAATATGTGAAACTTGGGATTTTGTTGAGCTACTTGGATATCTTTCGGAGTTATTTCATTCTTATCATTGTGGTTTAGATTGTTCCAAGGATTTTCTTCTGCCATTTCTTGTGATTTTCAAATTTCTTTCTCTAAGAGTCTCTGTTTTTGGTACCTAGTTAAGATTGGCATACAAATTTTTTCCCCTTCTTCCGAAATGTTGATCTTATGTGCGAGATAGTGTCAATTTGAACCTTTTTAAACAAAGTCGAATAAGATGACTGATCTTATTGATGAGACAATATTTAAAAATTTAATTACTATACTTTGTTTCGTGATGAAGGATGATAGTATCCTGATAATGAAACTTCAGTGTAGTAATTGATTGTGTAATTGATTTTGACACTTGTAATTTGCAAGATCTCATTTCAGTTGATAAGTTTGGAAATTTGTATAAACCTTTCTGACTTTGGTTCCTAGATAGTGATTCTGATAAAAAGAAAATTTGATTCTGATGAAAATGTTGATAAAATGACAGATTGATAGACTGGTTAAAATTTTGAACTCTCTGTTTTAAAAGCGCTAAAACAGAGACTAGAAGCGTTATTTCCCAGAAACGCTGGAAAAGAGTCCAGAAGTGCTGAAACAAGTGACCGAAGCGCTATTTTGACAGAAGTGCCGAAATAACAACTGGAAGCGCTAAAATAACAACTGAAAGCGCTAAAACAGAGCTCGAAAGTGCTATTTTATGAAAGCGCTAGAATAGTGACCCGAAGCGCTGAAACAGGTTTTCCAGAACACTAAACACAGGACTTTTTAAGACTTTCTACTACAAAATTTGATCCGGTCTTGTGGCATACTATATTAGAGATTACAGAAGATAAGAAGGATGAATCCGTTGACTACGGTTGTGGAATTGTGTGAGAGCTCTTCTCTGGAAGAAGGCTCGTGAGTAGATTGGTTCTACTGCGTAATCTAATGTGTGACCCCTAGCAAAATCATGATAGCAGTGGATGAAAGTTCTATGTTGCAAAAGAAGTTTCCGATTTTGATACAGAAAACGTTGTTTTCTCAATTTGTTTCTATAATCGAGAGGTCTTTGGGGTTTTGTGACTTTGATTTTTCTTTTAAGAAACGTGGTGGACTTCCACTTTCGCAGCATGGATTTTCTGATTTGTTTTGACTTGACATTTTCAGGATGATCTTTAAATCTGATTTAAATGAATTTGTGAAAACATGACAAGCAATTTTGAATAAGTGTTTTAAAACAAAAGATTGTGTATGTTCAAAAATCACGAATGATTTTTATTGATTTTGACGAGTTGTTTTAACAGTTGTACACAAATCAAACAAACTCACACTTAAGGACAAGTAGGTCATCATTATACTCACAACCCACATCTTGCAATTACGTTGACTCACACAACAGTGTCACCCCCTAGAGGGCACCTGTGTTTTTGTCGTTGCCAGGTGCGTACTCAAAGTGACAGACATAGATACCGAATCCCTTGAGCAAACAATCCTTGGTAATTATATGGTGAGTGTCTTGGGGGCAGATTCTTCCCTCCCCTTGCACTGTGAGTATGACAATGTATGGATATTGACTCAGTGAGCAACTACTCTATGGTTTGTAGATAGGGTTCCGTTCGGTGTGGAAAATAGATAAACTCCCTCAGGAGACCTCCCAATCTTTAGAACAAAGATTTTGGGGATGGTTATCTTGCCTACTATCATCAAGTTGGACTTTCATCAACAACTTGCATTTTTATTATAGTGGGTTGGATAACCTGGCTTTGGTTGTTCCCACTTAGGTCATTCCCGTAGGGTGAGTAATTTTTCCCACTATGGCAGGCCTGCTAAAGGATTTAATAAAGCGTAAATGACATGAAATAAAAGTGAATCTGGCACTTTGGCCACCTAGTTAAGGGGAGAGCATAAGCCTAATCACCACAAGCACAACATATAAGTTTGTTCTGTTTTAAAAGCCCAAAAAGAAATTTTTTTAATCTATGTGAAGGTGTTGCTTCACAGAAATCATGATGTTCTTTTTACCTTCTACTGTAAAAATGTGGTGACTATCCTAGGATTGATAGATTTTCCTTAAGAAAAACAAGAAAGTAACTATCCTAGATTGATCAATTTTAGTCCAACTTTGAAATGACTATCCTAGATTGATCAATTTTAGAAACCTTTGAAGTGACTATCCTAGATTGATCAATTTTAGTCCAATTGTGAGAAAAAATTAAAAAGTCTGGCCGCAGATTCGTCGGATCCAGACTGATTTTTACAAAAGCACTGGAATATTTCATCGAAGCGCTAAAACAATTACCTGATGCGCTAAAAACCAAAAATGCCGAAGCAGGGTACCGAAGCGCCGAAGTTTGACATGGAAGCACTAAAACACCCGATGCGCTAAAGTTGAAAGCGCTAAAACAACAACCAGAAGCGCTAAAATAGGAACCAGAAGTGCCAAAACTTTTAACAGAAGCGCTACAAGAAAAACATGTCAAAAAACTACGTGACACTTTCCAGAAAATTGATAATTTTGATAAAATTGGGGTTAATGCCCCATGGTGGGTGCCAAATTGTAAGTGTAGAATATGTGAATAAGGTTAAAACACTTCTTAATAAGATATTATATGAATGATTAAACAAATTGAACTAAATCAAAGCAGTAATCAATTGAAAGCGTCATATTGTTCTCTATCCTCAAAGATTTATTAAATCCTGATTGCTCTTAGATTATTTAAGCAAATAAGACTGTTAAAATGACAATTCAAAGAACGAGATGATGATAATGCAATGCTAGATGATAAACAATGTAAACTAGCATGTATGAAACAAATAATTGCAGCTACAAGAGGCAACCATTGATGTGAAGCTTGATTGTTGAATTGCTTTGAATATTGATGCTTCATGCTTGATGTCTGGATTCCTGCAGAGTAAGAGTGCAAAAGCTTGATTATCTGGATCCTTTTCTTGGTTCAATGAGGCTTTATTTATAGATTTCCTGGCTATAGAAATGCACAGGGAAAGCTTTGAGAGGCTTGGATTCAATCTGGAGAATTGAATGGTGAGAGATGGAGGAGATTGAGAGAAAGATGGAGATTGTCTCTACCCATGAAAACACCAGGCAAGAGAAGAGGAAAGATTGATGGAGGAGGATTGAGAGATCAAATTCCAAATTTGTCTCCAAAACTTCCCGTGAAGTTTCAAAGCATTACTTGTGACAAATTTAGACATAGATTAGACATAGGAAATCTAATTCATTTTTGAGGAAATGTAGATTGGAATATTCCTTATGCTCTAATTCAAATATTTGGATTTATTTAAATTAGAAAAAGGAGATAAATAATTTAATAAAACAAACTATAGGATAGTCATTTATTAAATTAAATAGAGGAATATGGTAATCAATTAATAAAGTATTTTTTCTTTATTAATTTGAGATCGATGTGATAGAATGGAATAGGGATTTGATAATTAAATTGAACAAAGTATTTAATTTTGTTTATTTAATTAAAATGAATTTAATGGTGAACTATATAAATAAATATTTCTATTTATTCGATAGTAGAGGAAATTAGGATAATTAATCAAATAATTTTTATTTAATTAATCAAATGCTCCAGACCAATTTTAGGTGTATACAGTAATAAAGAGACATGCCTCTTCGGGAGGTTGCCTCTATTTAAAAGGAAGTGTCTCTTTAAGAGACAAGGGGAAAATAATAAATCTGGAGTATTCTCATGGATAGAGGGATAAAAGGGAAGGGAATGTGAATCATGAAAAAGATTAAGAAATTTGGATATAATTGTGAGTATAAGAGTAGAACTATGAAGAAAAGAAATGCAATATGATTTGAAAAGTAGTATGAGAATATAAAAATCGTCAATTTTAAGAGGTCCATTAAATTTAAAATATTATTAACAAAAATATATTGGGAAGTCTATATATATGTGTTGTGCGTGTGTGTATGTATATAGATATGTAATTATAAAATATATATCTATACATACATATATATGTATATATATTCATGCAAGGGTAATTATTGTAAATCAAGTAGGAATACTAATGTACATATATATCTTTACATAGAATATATATACTTCTAATATGCATAATTGTAATCAGTCATTTGCTTTGTATTATTATGTTCATGTTCCACCATGATAGGGAAGTTGGGATTACAAGAGGGTGAATCTGTGTAATGGAGCCACCTAGATATGCCACTAGGGGGTAGGAAATAATGAGCATACAAGGGCCAAGGGGGTTTCTGGTTGATTAATTAGGGTACTACCTTTGTGTCTAGGTTGGTCTCTACTAGATACGCCACTTGGGGGTGGGACAAGATGAGCCCACGAGGGCCAAGGGGGTTTCTGCTTGATTAATCAAGGTATTTCCTTTGGGTCTAGTTCAACCATGAGATCCACCATTGTAATCTTACCTTCCTACCATGATGTAACATGAGGGTAGGATCAATTATGGGAAATGTTGGTTATGATGCTTAATATGGATTTACTCATACTTAACTCTAATGCCCAATGTGGAGTACTAATTGTTAGGCTATTTTGGAGATGGATTTCCAACTTACTCATAGGGACTAAACCAATTCAAAGTATCCTTTAGGACCCCTTTTCTTGGGAAATTGATAATTTGGGAAAGATTTAGGGTTATTGCAAAAAGGGACATTACAAGGAGTAATAGACTGAGCTAGAGAGTTGATAGAATGAAGAGAGAACTTGACAGAGTTGGAAATGTAGAATACAACAAGAAGAATACCATAACTAGTAAATATAAACTAATCTAACAACAAAATGATGAGAAAGAAAGAACAAGAATGTCAACTTATTGAAGGTCCAATTCTCCAGCAAGTCCCTCACGATTGGATTGCACCAACACACACAATAACAAAAAAATGTTGTGGTTGTGTTTTATGTTTGCCTCAATCAAACTTCCTCTTTGGTGCTCGCACCTCCATAGACAGTCGATAGAATACAAGATGTAGAAAAATGATAAAGAAATAGAGAGAATAAACACAAGATAGTAGAGAGTAAAGACAATCTAGATGCTACTCTACAACTAAGATAATGCAAATAAGAAAATAAGCCAATATCACCTTCCTTTCTATGAGCTCGTCAAGCTAAGAGGGGAAGGAGAAGAACAAGATCACCATGCCAATGGAGTAGAGCTATGACAACTTGCAATAAATTGGTGCTAGAGTAGCAAGAGTGGTGTAGAATTGAAGTATGAAGCTGAAAGGAGGAAGAGAGAGTGATGGAGAAGTAAGGAGTGATAGAATGAGCTAGAGCATTGATAGAATGAAGAGAGATTGAGAGAGTTGGAATTGCAGAATACAACAAGAAGAATATTATAATAAAAAAATGTAAATTAATCTAACAACAAAATGATGGGGAAGAAAGAAGAAGAATTAAAAATTAGTGAAGGTCTAGTTCTCCAGCAAGCTCATAACAATCAGATTGCACCAACACATATAGTAACAAAAAAAATGTTGTGGTTGTGTTTTGAGTTTTGTCTTAGTCAAACTTTCACTTTGGTGTTCCTATCTCCACAGACAAGTGATAGACCACAAGATGTAGAAAAATGATAAAAAAATAGAGAGAATAGACATAAAATAGTAGAGAGAAAAGGCAATCTAGATGTTACTCTACAAGTAAGATAATGCAAGTAAGAAAATAAGCCAATCACCTTCCTTTCTATGAGCTCATGAAGCCGAGAGGGGAAGGAGAAGAGTAAGATCACCATGCCAATGAAGTAGAGCTATGGAAACCTAAAATGACAATGGTGTTGGAGAAGCAAGAGTGGTGAAGTGAAGTATGAAGCTGATAGGAGCATGAGAGAGTTACAGAGAAGCAATTAGTGACAAAATGAGCTAGAGAGTTGATACAATGAAGAGAGAGCTTGAGAGAGTTGGAAATGCAAAATATAGCAAGAAGAATACTATAACTAATAAATGTAAACTAATCTAACAGTGAAATGACAGGGAAGAAAGAAGAAGAATGCCAACTTACTGAAGGTCCAATTCTCTAGCAAGCTCCTCACGATTAGATTGTACCTACACACACAATAAAAAAAATGTTGTGGTTGTGTTTTGAGGTTTTCTTTAGTAAAACTTATACTTTGGTGTTCCCACCTCCATGGACAACCGTTAGACCACAAGATGTGGAAAAATGATAACAAAATAGAGAGAATAGATACAAGATAGTAGAGAGAAAAGACAATCTAGATGCTACTCTACAAGTAAGATAATGCAAATAAGAAAATAAGACAATATCACTTCCTTTCTACAAGCTTGTGAAGCTGAGAAGGGAAGGAGAATAACAATATCACCATGCTAATGGAGTAGAGCTATGGAAACTAGCAATGACAATGGCAATGGAGCAACAAGAGTGGCATAGAAGTGAAGTATGAAGCTGACAAGAGCAAGAGAGAGCGATGGAGAAGCAAGGAGTGATAGAATGAGATAAATATTTTATGGAATGAAGAGAGAGCTTGAGAGAGTTGGAAATGTAGAAAACAACAAGAAGAATACCTCTGTTACCGAGTTTTCTGCTTTGAGGGTCAAGTTCAAGTCCGGTTGAAACCCGGTTTGGGTTCTAGGCTAGTCTGCCTATGGGTTCTCTCAGGGTGCTTCAAAATGATGCTTGGTTCATTTGGGTTGAACTCGGGTGAACCCAAGGAAAACCCAGGTTGAACCCAAGAAAAACCCATACCCCAAGAAAATTTTAAACTACTTTTTTTTTCATTTTATAAATTGTTTTCCCCTTTTAACTTTGACCAACACTTAATGGAACCCTACAAAAAGTACCATTGTATGATAATACAAGTTACAACTTGAAATTATTTAGGCCGCAAGGTTTGAATGCATATCTCTAGCTAATTCTTACTTGGATGTATCATATGGCTTAAAGGGACAAAGCAAACAATACTATCAACCTATATTTTTTGATATCACAATTCAATACATTTATTTGAGATCTCATGCAATAGGCTATTGATCAACGTCATTCATGTGTTGGTATAAATCCTTTCCCATTGTCACAACAACTTGGAGGTTTTCAATGTTAGCTACTTAGATGTTATGGTTACAACAACTTCTTTTGAAATTTTATAACAGCTAATGATGTTTATCTATTCTAAGAGAATTTAAGACAAATGTGAATTAGATATGACAACTTGCAATGAAAATGGCATTGGAGCAGAAAGAGTGGCATAGAAGTGAAGTATGAAGTTGACAGGAGCAAGAGATTGTGATGGAGAAGCAAGGAGTGATATAATGAGCTAGAGAGTTCATAGAATGAGAGAGAGCATGTGATGCAGGAGCATCACCTGATTGTTGTTCTTGGAGGTCCAAGAAACCTAGTTGATGTTTTAAGGACTATGTTTTTCTATGAGTCCTAGTTGTATGTCAATAAAAGATAAAAAAAATGGTGTTACAAAACCATATATATAATCTTTCGTAATGTTTTCTAGCCTAGGTGTGGTATAGGGTTAAATGTTACACAAAAGGGTATAAATGTCAACTTTAATGACATGGATATTAGGGAATTTGAAAAAATGGACTTATGCTTAACTTGTAAGTACTTTTTTCAGAGTTCGTTGATGTTAATTCAATGAAGATACATGCTCCAAGAATTTGAGGAGCAAGATTTCAAGAAAATACCTTGTTATTGGCAAATTTATGACAATTTTATGAAAAAAATAGCAAATAACGGTTTGGTACGCATCTGTACAGTCAAGTTGCAAGTCTCTGTTTGCATGGGATGATAATGGAATGTCTTTAGTTTGAAATAATTTTTTTTTGAGGTGATTTCATTGAATTTTGCTCAAGTTTTGATCAAAATAGTGCTCGTTGCTCTATTCAAAAACTAGGGGTTTTAGCAATAGAAAAAAAATCATATCTTTTTTTTGGTACGATGGAAAAACATGAAAAGTTGTGAGAAAATTATCTTTTTTTTGGTCTTGGTTAAGTGCTCACCAATTTTGCATGAGTTATTTAGGACTGTTTGCTGGAAATCCCTGCCAAAAAGACTATCATAACCCTAGAATATTGAGAGTTTGTTGAAAATTTGAATTTCTTGAGATTTTCAAACAAGGTAAAGGTTTTTGGAGGTTTCATAAGGCATGTTAAAGGTGTTCAAGCCATCAAAGGAATCAAAATTAAGTTTTTTTATGTTAAGGGGCCAGGTTTGCCAAGGAAATAAGGGTTTAAAGCCTAGGAATGAAAGGATTATAGGTCAGATTACAAGGACTAGTTGAAACCTTACTAAAAGTGAATCTTTTATAGATTTTAATGACTATTATAAGACCCTTTAAGGCATCAACAATAACTATTGTCATGATAAGTATCAATTTGGGTTGAAATTGAGGGTTTAAGGGATAGTAGAACAAGGTATCACCTAACTTCCATAGAAGGGACAGTCAAACTTTTGGAATTTTTTTTTTAAAGTTTATTTCTCTGTATCAATGTGAGAGAGTTGGAAATACCAAATACAACAGAATAATACTATAACTAATAAATGTAAACTAATCTAACAACGAAATGCTGAGGAAGAAAGAAGAAGAATGAAAAATTACTAAAGGTCTAGTTGTCCAACAAGCCCCTCACAATCAGATTACAAATACACACAATAACAAAAAAATGTTGTGGTTGTGTTTTGAGGTTTACATTGGTCAAACTTCTGCTTTGGTGTTCCCACCAACACGGATAGGTGCTAGACTATAAGATGTAGAAAAATGATAAAGAAATAGAGAGAATGCACACAAGATAGTATAGAGAAAATATAATCTATATCCTACTCTATAAGTAAGATAATGTGAATAAGAAAATAAGCCACTATCACCTTCCTTTCTACGAGCTCATAAAGCTGAGAGGGGGAGGAGAAAATCAAGATCAACACACCAATGGAGTAGAGCTATGACAACTTGCAATGCCAATGGTGCTGGAGCAACAAGAGTGGCATAGAAGTGAAGTATGAAGCTGATAGGAGCAAGGGAGAGTGATGGAGAATCAAGGGGTGATAGAATGAGCTATAGAGTTGATAGAATGAAGAGAGAGCTTGAGAGAGTTGGAAATGAAAATTAGAACAAGAAGAATACTATAACTAATAAATGTAAACTAATCTAACAAAATAATGGGGAAGATAGAAGAATAATTCTAACTTACTAAAGGTTGAACTCTCTAGCAAGATCCTCATGATTTGATGACACTGGAGCAACAAGAGTGTGGTAGAAGGGAATTATGAAGTTGATAAGAGTGAGAGAGAGTGATTGAGAAGTAAGGAGTGATACAATCAACTAGAGAGTTGATAGAATGAAGAGAGAGATTGAGAGAGTTGGAAATGCAAAATACAACAAAAATAATACTATAAATAATATATGTAAACTATTATAAAAGACAAATCAAAAGGAAGAAAGAAGAAGAATTCCAACTTACTAAAGATCTAGATCTCCAGCAAGCTCATCACGATCGAATTAGACCTACGCAAAATATAACAAAAAAAATGTTGTGGCTATGTTTTGAGATTTTCCTCAATCAAAATTCCACTTTGTTTTCCTTGCCTCCATGGATAGACGATAAACCACAAGATGTAGAAAAGTGATAAAGAAATAGAGAGAATAGACACAAGATAGTAAAGAGCAAGGATAATCTATATGCTACTCTATAAGTAAGATAATGCAAATAATCAAATAAGCTAATATCACCTTCCTTTCTATGAGCTCATGAAGCTGAGAAGAGAAGGAGAAGAACAATATCACCATGCCAATAGAGTAGAGTTGTAACAACTTGCAATGAAAATGGTGTTGGAGCAGCAGGAGTGGTGTAAAAGTGAAGTATGAAGTTGACATGAGAAAGAATGACTAATGGAGAAGTAAGGAGTGATAAAATAAGCTAGAGAGTTAATACAATGAAGAAAGAGTTTGAGAGAGTTGGAAATGTAGAATACAACAAGAAGAATACTATAACTAATAAATGTACACTAATCTAATAGTGAAATGACCAAGATGAAATAATAAGAATGCTAGCTTACTAAAGGTCTAGTTCTATAGGAAGCTCCTCAAGATTGGATTGCACCTACACACACAATAAAATAAATAAATTTTTGGCTATGTTTTGAGTTTTCCTTTGGTCAAACTTCCGCTTTCCCATTCCCATCTCCACAAATAACCGATAGACCACAAGATGTAGAAAAACATAAAATAAATAGAGAGAATAGAAACAAGATAGTAGAGAGAAAAGACAATCGAGATGATACTCTTCAAGTAAGAAAATAAGCCAATATCACCTTCCTTTCTACCAACTTGTGAAGCTGAGAGGGGAAGGAAAATAACAAATTACCAGGCCAATGGAGTAGAGCTATGAAAACTTGCAATGCAAATGGCATTGGAGCAGAAAGATTGGTGTAGAAGTGAAGTATGAAGCTGAAAGGAGCAAGAGAGAGTGATGGAAAATAAAGGAGTTATAGAATGAGCTAGAGAGTTGATAGAATGAAGAGAGAGCTTGAGAGAGTTGGAAATGTAGAATACAAGAAGAAGAATACCATAACTAATAAATGTAAACTAATGTGACAATAAAAGGATGGGGAAGAAAGAAGAAGAATGCCAACTTACTAAAGGTCCAACTCTCTAGAAATCTCCTCATGGTTTGATGGTGCTAGAGCAACAAGAGTGGCATTGAAGTGAAGTATGAAGCTGACATGAGCAAGGGTGAGTGATGGAGAAGCAAGGAGTGATAGAATGAGATAAAGAGTTGATAGAATGAAGAGAGAGCTTGAGAGAGTTGGAAATGTAGAATACAACAAGAAGAATACTATAATGAATTAATGTAAACTAATATAACAACGAAATGATGAGGGAAAAATGTAATGCTACTTTTCTCCAGTAATTATTTAAGTAATAGCAATGGATTTAATATAAGGAATATTAGAATTAAGATAATTTGAGTCAAGTAATGTTATCGACATAAATGTGAATAATCAATGTAACTATCAGAATGTGATAATTAAGTAATTAATATAATAAATGGAATAACACCTCAACATAGATTAATCATAATAACATCAAAATCATATAGACGATATTCCCAATATAATTGGATCAATGGTTTTCAATACTTATCTATAAATATATTTTGAGAAACTATTATCCAACACTTAGAGGAATGGCTATAGATCTAGGCTCTTCACAGAAAGGAGGCACCCTTGGAGGAATTGGTTTTTACACAAAACACTAACCTACCTCAAAAGGCCTTATGATTAAACTATCTACCTCAAAGGGCCATACGGTAAAGCCCTGGCCAAGACAGTCTTGAGTGTACGTTGTACCCCGAGTTGGACACATACTATGTCCCCATTCTCTAATTTCCCCCCAATTCCATCCAAAGATTCTAACCTTCACTCCTTTGTACCTTCTAAATTTCTCTTTTCCCTTTTCTCTTCTCTCCTTGTGTTAGGTCTCAAAACCGCAGATTTGAACCACAAGAGGTTGCCAAGCTCTTGACACATTTTTGGCTAACGTACAAGGCCAATTAATGTAATTGAGCCTTCTTCTCTTTAAGGCTCTGCCAAACATAGGTGGGTGTACCTATGCAAATGAAGCAGACTTAAACTATGTATTTCCTACTTGAGAAATCTATCCACACTGGCAATTGGGAGTGGAGAGATGCAAACCTAATTTGGTATATATTGTATAAGCAATATCAAGGTAAATTTTAATATGTTCAGTTAACAGATGTGAAATTTGAATTTGGTATGATAAAACTAAATAAAAATGGGTGAGATCAGTGCCTTGTTGGGTAAAGTGAAGTCAGATGAAAGTCAAAGATGAGTGGCTGATACTTGGCAGAAACTCTAACTATTTGGCATACTAATATTGGTTCATAACTTGTATAAAAATGCAAGAAAGTGATTGAAAAAATCTACTAGAGACAAAATATCAATCCTAATTATATGTTTCTTCTTACTGATCCAAATAACACTTCTAGATTACTGTGATTGATCAAAAGGAATTTAATTATTCTTTAAAGAAACCAAATAATCACATCACACAAGTACAACAAATGTGCATTGATAAATTGAGTATATACTTGATATATCAACTTAAATAACCAGGAAAGGTTAAGTTGGAGACAATCAAATAATTGAATAACTTCAACAAAAAATTGATACCAATATGGAGCCACCGAATTAGAGATCTTTCATTAACTTCTTCAAAATTATACTTGCATCATGGTCTTTTGAAATGTAGACATTATATTTATTCCTATTCACCTATTATTTTCTCCTATATCTAATCTAATCCCTCTTTTGGTCTTGGTCTCTCTTATTTATACGAGAGGAAACAAGCTTGAGACCAAAAGACATGTCTCTTGATAACAAAACATAAATCTGAGACTTAAACATAACTAAAAGAAGTTAACAATAAACATGTGTGTTAATCTGTTAATCTTTGAGTAAAATCCTGTGGTCATTTAAGACTTGCCCAAGGATTTTGCTGTATGATTTTTTCTCCTTGTAATGCATGAAATCAATCATCATCAGAGCCCAAATATTTCTCCTACCACTTGTTGATTGTTAGATCATTTGGACATTTGAGTTCTTGAGCAACTATGAATTTTGTGAGATGACTCTTCCATCTATTATCCAGGAGATTCCTAACATCCACCACAAACTTCATGTATCCACTTTTCAACATGATAATCCCATCAAGTAGAGCATGGATTTTTTCAAGATTGATTTCCCCATCATCCTACACATGTGTCAAACCTTTTGGGATGATCTGATCAAATTCTTCTTTCCACTCATTCATTCCCTTTATCTGATTGCCATCTTTGATGATCGATGGAGTGAAGAGGCATTTAATGGAGTCGAATGCATTCGTCCTATTTTTTACCTTCTTCCTCATCTTTACCATATACTTATACTCCTTAATTACATTCTTTACCATTCCCTGTGTTGGTTTGAGTCTTGGTGGAGCATCTAGATCCCTTTGTGTAGCCTTACATAAAGTAGTCAATATGTGGAGAGTTGGTTACCACCTCTTCTGGAGCTCTTAAAGGATAGGGGAGTTAACACTTATTTGTTCTAGAGCTTTGATCAAATTGCTAAAGCTCTCATGTAGTCCACCTACGTTTTCCTTCACTATCTTGATTCTATGCTCCAATATCTTCCTTAGAATCTCCATGATATGTTGCCTAGCATCTTCCATGTTGTGTTTCTTCAGTTTAACACTTTCATCTTTCTATTGTTGAATTTGTGGATCTTCTATTTGGATTGGTGGGTGATAAACAAATATTTCATCCGCTCTCACTATAGTAGCCTATTGCAACTGCTGCTTCAGTTTTACATTCTCAATGAACAATTGGTTTACTTCATCATTTGACAATTTTAACCTTTTCTCATATTCATTTACCTTCTTTTCCATTTTTTCCACTATGTCTTTAGTGAACATTGCCTAATTCATAGTCATAATGGCAACCTCTATAAGAGTAGTTCCTTTCATTGTTCTCACCATAGTTGACCCCCTCATTTCCTGTACTACATCCAAAAGTCTAGGCTTTCTTGTGTTTTTCTGTTTTATCCACATGGAAAGTGTTTGGGTAGAGGGTTATACCCTGTTCTTGAAACACTTTCCTCTGAATCCAACTCTACAACTAACATAGGATCATCCTATGCCCTGATTTGATCTAGCAGAGACAATTTAGACAATTCTATCCCTAGTATGATTAACATATTACTTTTTAGCATCATTTCCCTCGCTTCCTGAGGGGTAACATTAATGCTATCAATATCCAGTTCTACAAGTGTTTGAGCTTGGATTTCAACCTACTTTGACTCATCAACTCCTATAAGGTTGATTTTCAACCTTTCATCAATTGTTTTCATCTTCATCTTTATCCAAAAGTCTTTAAACTCACTTTTATGGATGAAGTTGTCATCTTCTATAAACCTTAGGGAAGCAACCACCCTCTCATCATCTTGAATCTCATCAATTCCTTCTTCTAATAGCTTGATCTTAGGATCATGAGGCTCTTGATTTTTCAATTGTTCTGCTACTTCTTTTATCTTAGTTGGAGCAAGGACTGCTCCTTCGTCTTCATCATCACTATATCCAACCAATGATTCAATATTTTGCTTCTTGGCCTAGGGTTCATGTGTGTGAGATGAAGGGGATGGGTGTGTAGGTGATGGGGGAGGTAAATGTGATGTGGAATTTTCATGTGATTGTTGGCGAGAAATGGGAAGTGAGATCAATCCCTCATCTTGAGCCATTTTATATATTTCATCAAATTTTCCAAGGATCAATTGCATCCTTTTAATAAGATTGGGCTCATCAACAAAGAAAATTTTGAAAATTTTATCCTTTTGCCTCTTTTGATTTTCCCACTTTATCATTGTAATCCATCTTTTTCTAGTTTTTATAACATTAGAAAAATAAACCAAATTTCTTATGACATCCTCCTCGGGGTCAAATTTATGTGAGATGGCCTTTTTTGTCAGCGGGGTTCTTCTAACAGTATTAATGTGTCCCTCTGGGTCACATACTCTTTCCTTCCTAGATTTGAGGGAATAGTTAACTCTCATAAACCTCTGTAATTCATTTAACATATCAGATCCAATGGCCAATTCTTCAAAGATAGTCATGTCAAGTAGAAATGTACCCTTCCTCTGATTCTTCATTAAATCATGCTCCATCCACAACATCTACCACATAAACTCTAGAAAAAATATTCTTGTTGGTACAAACTTGGGAAAGATATGTGGTGCTTGGTCACATCCATACACCCTAATGATCATGTGTTGTGGCATAAATAACTAGTTAGCATTGTTGAGGGTAAAGCCTTGGTTTGGCTTACCTTGTATGGGTCTTATCACCTTCACTAACGATTCAGGTAGTCTTGGTGTTGGGTAACCAAGGGCATCTATTAACCTCACAGAAAAATCATCTCTAAACACAACAAATTCACATTCTCTGCATCTATTTTCCCAAATCTAACACCAATTCTGTACAGGGACTCTTACTCCATTCTCCTATGTACAAAGCTTCATTCTTTTGGTCCATTTTATCTCATTCTGGTATAAAATTAGATGACACAACAAATAATATTTTCTAAAAGTAATGGGGGCCTTAGCCTCCCTGACCTGAAGCAAACCTTCATGAATTTATTCTTCAATCATAGACACAAAGTCAAATTCTACATTTGATTTAGGATGCTTAATTATCATGGCCATTCTCATCAGTCCTAGCAACATGTGCTCCTCTACATCTACCACCAATGTTTGGCACAATGCGAAATAGGTGTTTTTGAAATACACTTGAAATTCAAAAACCTAGAAGGGTTCCATTTTAGAGGTATGAATTTGGATTTTTCTATTATCATCACCCCTCTTCAAATGTAGGGGGAGCTCATCACTTCAATAGGTTCTTCTTAACCTCTTATATTCCTGCTCTAATTTCACTAAATTCACCTCTGTCATAGCTTGTTTGTTCAGATTAAAAGATTTTACAATGGCCTCTCTATTGACATCAACTAAACACCCACCATTTGGAAGTTTGATAGTTTTGGTTGGGGCATGGTAGATGTGAGCAAGGGCTTTAAATAACTCAATATCAATGAAAGAATTGGGAACAATCAATTTGGCCAAGTCTAGGGTCCATGGGTTTGACGCTAGAACCTTGTCATTCCTTTTTTGGTAGAAGTACTAGTAGAGGTTCCAACCTGAATGAGGTATGAGGGGGTCTCTACAACCCTGAGCTAAGTCTCTGAAAACATTTTTGGACCCTTTGTTTACCGAACCAAGCAACAATGCAAGCAATGGGGATTGCAAAAAAGGTTTTTTAGTTTCATCTTTCTTTACTCCTACTTTGGCCTTCTTTGGTGCCATTATAAAATTCATAGAGAGTGATGAGAAAAGCTTACCCAGTGATGTAATTCACCTTGAAGAATTCCATTTTCCTTCACACCTCGAGCTTGTCTGCAACTTGGTTTCAACTGTTGTGAATGAAAGATATCAACCTATTTCGTGTATTTTAACACCGAGATGCATTTACTCTCGACTTATAAATTTGCATGATTCAAATCTTTGTATTGAGCTCAATTCATATTTCAAAGTTGACTGATGTGACTGGGATGCTTTAAATGTCTCAACAACTGCTTTACTATGTTAGCTCATGCCACTTCTCTCTCCCCTACGATACCACAATGTGCTTTGATTCTCCTTTATTTGCTTATCGCTCTACCACACATCACTTTTGGTTCTCTTGTGGTACTGCGGTGTATCCTTCATACACATAGCAATATATTGCTATACCGTAGAATATCTTTTACCTCCTTGCAGTATTGTGGTTTCATTCCAATGTTCTTTCTTGGTACAATGCTCTACCATGGGCTATATTTTAACCCTCTGCGGTGTAATGGTGTCTCCCTTTATCATTACTCCTTAGTATACCACTCTACCATGGGCTGCTTGTTGACCCCCCGAGGTACAACAATAAAGGGTAAAGTGTTAGCTTCTACTACCGTGATACCATGAGCTATTTTGCAAGGGTCCGCGGTAAGGCGGTATGAGGTGAGGGCTATATAAAGTGGCCAATGTGGTAGCGGTATAGCAGTAAAAGGCTATTTTGGCTTCATGGATGGCAATAAAGTGATTTTTTATGAAAAACATAGCATGAATTTGGATTTTAATGGATACAAACCTCTAGAATTTTTATGAAAATTATGGTTCTAACAATGGCTCCAGTTGGGGATGAGTGTTTTACCAATTATTGCAAGAATCTAAAATATCTCTGGGAGCAGACCAAGACTTCAAAGGATGTGAAAAAATGGAAGGGGGTGGAAAAAGGAGGATATGGAAACGATCCTACACTACTATACATGGAGAAAAAATTGTCTTTAATGAGGGAATTGTAGGATTGTCCATGTACTAGCAAGTCCTAGTCCCTTAATGATTTCCTAACTATTGTGCATGGAAAAAAAATGTTTTAAGAGGTTTTTTAAGAATTGCCCATGCATTGGCAATCCTTAATCCTTTGGTACTCCTTAAGAAAAGAAGTGTTTTAGAAATTGCCCATGTACTAGAAATTCCTGTTGCTCACCCACCATATTTTGCAAGTAGTATGAGTCGTCTCCTCCTTTTCTAATGATAACAAAGGGACCTAACCATAGGGATTCAAATTTTCCATGCTTTCTCTTCTCCTGACATGGAGCATTCCACATTCACACCAAATCATTCACCTCAATTTTTTTAATCTTTGGCCTTCTTATCAAAGAGATATTTCACTTGTGATTGTAGTTTCACATTTTGCTTTTGGGATGTTCTCCTTATCTCATCAAGTTCTACAAGCTACTCCATTATTTCCTCCATTGGTTCCAGAATATCTAGGTCTTCTTGAATAATGAAATTGTAGACCGGTAAAAAGTTTTGTGATGGAATCCTAGCTTGTGTTCCATATACCAGTTCAAATGGAGATTTTCCAATTGCCTTATTTACAGTAATCCTATTCGCCCATACAGCCAATCTCAACTTTGAGTCCCATGCCTTGTTGTTCCCATCTATCATTCTTCTTATGATTTTCAAGAGACTTTTGTTACTAGACTCTGCCTGACCATTTGCTTGTGGGTGGTAAGGAGTAGCGGAGGAAACAGTAATACCATATGTGTTGCAAATTTTTTAAAACTCATTAGACCTAAAACACATCCCATTGTTTGTTATCAATCTTACTGGTGTACCAAATCTGGTTATGATATTCTTCGTCAAGAAATTTATTACCATCTTACTTTTTGCTTGTTTAGTTGGGATTTCCTCCACCCATTTAGTGAAATAATCAATAACCTCCAATATCCATTTATGTCCTCCACTCAAATTTTCCTATATTTCCCTAATAAAATCAATTCCCCATTTATGAAAAGGGGCTTCTACTTGTAAAGGTCTAAGTGGTAAGGCTCCTTGATATTTCATCTTCCTTGAGAATTTCTGACAAGCTTCACACCTCCTTACATATGAAAAAGAATCATTTAAAAGCTTTGGCTAGTAACAACTTTCCCTGAGAATCTTATGTGTAGTGGTTTTGGAAGAATAGCTACCTTCATGCATTTCTCTCAAGACATGCTTTGCTTGTGATTCATCTAGACACAATAATAGCAATCCATCCCTATTTTTCCAAAATAGATCACCTTCCATAAATACATACTTGGATGCCTGCAACTTTAAATTCCTCCTCTGGTTATCATTCAAACCTTTAGGGAATTTCATGTGTCTGAGATAATATACTATATTTGTTTACCAAGGAGTATTTTCAATGCTTGCAACTGTGCCATCCTCATTTTCCATATTACAGATTTGGTTAGCTTCAATGTTTGATTTTTCCATTAGTTTGGCTAGAGCCTACCCCCTCACTAACTTGGTAATCTTAATTTCCATATCAAATTCTTGGATTTTATTAATCCATCTACATCTCTTCCCTGTCACCTCGGTCTGTACCAAAATATATTTCACAACTGCGTGAGGTAAATATGCAACTACCTTGGCTCCAACTAGATATGGTCTGAAAGCTTTTGTTGCTTTGACTAATGCAAAAGCTTGTTTCTCCATAATATCATATTTTAAATCTGACCCCTGCAATGATTTGCTAAAGAAGGATACAAGCTGCTCATACCCTTCATTATTATTTTGTAAAATAACAACTGCTATGGTGTGAAATGAGGCAAAAGAGAATATTTGAAAAGGTTTGGTAAAATCAAGAATGGAATCTATAAATTTGTGTACCCTCAACCCACTTGTCCATTTTGCAATAGAATGGAATCTGTAAAGCATATCTTTTGGACTTGCACCCATGCCCATAAATTATGGCACCTGCTGTTCACCTCTTTGCCTACTTTGTTTTCCCGAACATGGACTTGGAAATCAGCTCTTCTAGTTGCTTTTCCTTCCTTTGACGCCATATCTCACACCTATAGACAAGTGATTATCAAACACTTTTGGAAATTTCAGTGTCTTGCTATGTTCTCTAACACCATTCACCCTCCCTAGATAGAGTTGCAAATGATTTTTAATAGTTTGTCCCTTCAAATGATGAACCTACAAACTGTCCAACCATCCACTGTTCTTGAGGAGACCTTACACACCCTCCTCCAACAATTGTACGCTATTACAGATAATGGAGATTCGAATGCGGCTTCTTCTTGAATAGGTTTCACCTTTTCTGCATTCATCATGGAGTATACACAGGTTTGGGGACTGGCCTTCGAGATTACATCCGTGGTGTGGCGTGGCAAAATCCAGAAGTGTACTCAAGCTTAGATGGACAGTGGACTGTTTTTGAAAGTTATTATGTTTATGATATTACTCCATAGTTGTATTTATAGTTTGCTGGTTATGCATGGAGATTTGCCTTTGTAAATCTGGTTGGACATGTTCGTTGTGGCAATTTTTGTTGCTGCTACTGCTCCTTTGTAACAGCCTTGTAGCTGCTCATTTGTAGCATCCTTGCTGCTGTTTTTTTTTTACTGTTGCTGTTTTGCAACAGTTGTGATGTTGATCTTCTGATGCAAATCTCTTTTTGATGCTTTTTTCCAATTAAAAAAAAAAAGAAAAAAGAGATTTTAGAATGGGGGCTTCTTTGATGGATATAGAGGCTTCCAAGGCTTCTGTACTCCAATATATTTTTTCTCCTTTCTTCAGCACTTTGGATATGGGTTTAATGATTTCAGAAAAAATTGACAGAAACCTCCTAACAAAGTTAATTTTCCCAAAAAATGATTGAATAGCTTTGACAATTTTAGGGATGAGAATTTTGTCTATAACTTCTACTTTGCTAGAGTCTATTCTAATCCCTTCTTTTGATACAATATGCCCTAAAAGCTTACCCTCTATGATAGAAAAATGATATTTATTAGGGTTGATACTGATACCATACTCCAAAGCCCTAATGAATATTTTCTCCAAGTGTTCCACATGGTCTTTTTCCCTTTTGGAATAAGCGGTAAGGTCATCTTGGTACACTACCATTATAGCATTGATTAAATATGCAAATGCCACATCCATGGCCCTTTGAAAAGTAGCTCCTACATTTGTGAGACCGAATGGAATTCTACATAGACATATGTCCCCCATGGTGTGGTAAAAGTTGTCTTATATTGCTCAAATTATTTAAATTTGACCTAATTGTACCCAGAAAATCCATCCATCATTGACAACAACTCACATCCTGCTACTTTGTGCATTATGGCTTCCATATTTGGGAGAGGGTCATTATCTTTAAGGGAAGCAATATTTAAATTTCTAAAGTCTACACATAGCCTAATATCCCCATTTTTCTTTCTTACCGGGACCAAGTTTGAGACCCATGTTGAATGTCTAATGGGCTTGATAATTCCTCCTTCTCTAAGTTTTGCTAACTCCTCTTGCATTTTTGGTTCCAAGGTTGGGTTGATGGGTCTTTGTTTTTGTCTGAATGGTTTTGCACCTTTATTTAATGGAATCTCATGTTGGAAAATATCTTCTTTGTATTCTTTGAGATCCTCATAGGACCAAGCAAAGACATGCTTGTATTTTCTCAACAATGCAATCAACATTTTCCTAATTTTTGGACTTATCTTCTTTCCAATGTAAATTTTTTTCGGTGCTAACTCAGTCCCCAAATTGATTTCTTCAACATCTTCTCATTGATACAATATGAGAGAGTGATCATTTGCATCAAATACCCTTTCCAGTGCCACAAGTCCTTTAGGGATTTTGTTTTTTTTGAGCTACATAACTTCTTTCCCAAACATACTCTGTTTTCCATCTACCTCTTCCAAAAATGCATTAAAGTCGATCTCATGGGCTTCATACTGATCTATGCAATGGAGAAACTTTATGAGATCAATGTCATCATTGAAGACTTTCCAGCTATAAATATTATTAAGGATAGAAGGCCTTGTTTTGAATTCAATTTGAGAAACTCCAGCTAAGGTGATATCATCTCTTCTTAGGGCTACATTGGCTAGGAAATCTGCCATAATTTTTTTTGATCTATCTATCGATTCAATTGAAAAAGCATCAAATAATTCAATTGTATGTCACACAAAATTTATATATTGTTTTAACCTTTAGTTCTTTGCAACATATTTTGACCCGACTTGTGAAATGATCAATTAAGAGTCTCCAAGAATAGTTAGTAGTTTGATATTGTGTTTGATAGCCATATTTAAACCAATCAACAAGGCTTCATACTCAGCCACATTGTTTGCACACTCAAAAGTAAGAAAAAATGAATATTTGAATGTGATACCTTCGGGTGAAATAAAAAATACCCCAACTCCATTGCCTTCTTGGCTACATGCTCCATCAAAATACATTTTCCACATACCATGCTCATTCTTGGAAACATGTTTATCAATTGGGTCAGTACTTGTCAATTCAGGCTGAGAAGGCTCTACTTTGAAGCTCCCTAAATCCACATAACAAAATAAATTTAGTTGTTCTTGAGGAACATAATCCACAATCTGATTCATCCTTGGTTCTCTATACAACTTAACTTCTTCACCATTGACTAGTATTGTGGCATATGATAAGTCAAACTGTACATTTCCTCCAACTACTGTAGTCCACTGTCTTGAAAAAAGCATACCAAAATGAGGAGGTGTATCAATCATAGTTATGTCTATACTATAAGTTACTTGTGGACAAGAAACCAACTTCACCTCTACATCTTTCATAATTCCTACCACTGGAACAAGTTTGCTATCCATAGCATAACATTTTCCACCAGCAATGTCTACCCACATCTCAAGTTGTTTCATGACCTCTACTGGCATGATGTTGATAGAAATACTCGAATCTATCATACAGTTCCTTACCAACTTGTTATTTATGAGTAATGTAGTAAAAAATGGATCAACTTGTGGAGGATTTATCAATGTATCCCTAAACAAACCTCAGGGACTTTTACCTCTTCTTGCTTATTATTGATCTCAATGGTCCCCTTGTTCTCAAGGTTTGTGTTTTTATCATTCCCATTAGATATTAATTGAATAGCACTATCCCTATACTCTTTAATCTTCATCATTTCAAGTAATAGGACAAACATTTTTACCTGGGATAAAGCTTGTGTGAAATCAAAAGAAGCACCTTCTGATTTGATCATCTTCCTTTGCTCCAGTGACTCTCCTTTGTTCTCCTCCTTTTCTTTTTTTCTTGTTTAATCAGAATTTTTCTTGTCCTTATGCAATTCTATTTTTTCATCCTTATGACAATGATTTTGTTCATTTCTATCAAGCTGCTTATTTTCTACCTTTTTTGAAGCTCCCTCTGGTTCTTTCTTATCTTTCACAAATATTCCTCTTGGAAAAACTTCATTTTCATTTATTGTTTTGTTTTTCAACCAATATTTGCTTTTGGCATGTTCTACTACAACAATGGTTAACTTCTTAATATATTATTCAGTTGGTCTTCTTATATTGCATTTACTTGTCTGAGATGATGCATTAGGAGAACATTGTTCATCATTTGTTTCTTCATGATCAAAAAAGACTTGTTGCTTGACCATATGGACATTGTACCTCTGGTTATCAACACCGTACTCGTAACCCTCATCTTTAGAAGATGAATATTCCTACTCAATTGGATGGAGGGTGTGAGAGGTTAAATATAATGTATGATCCTCTTCTTCATTGTCCATTGGTATTTCTTCCCCTTGTATTGATTGGTCTACAACACAATGTTTAGGGGAATGTGGAAAGTTGCAAACTTGACACCAAGGATTATTGTTTACCATATATGCTCCTCTCTTCTTTAAAGGATCAGGAGTCTCCTTACTTTTAGGCCTATCCATCACAAGCTTTCCATCCTTCCAGTTTGTATTATAAGGCATATCGTGCAACCTCAACATTTAATTTCTATATGTATTTTATTGCCTATTCAGAGAGTTATTAATATTTTGGGGAACTCTAGGATTATCTCTCTTACCAATAATCCCTACATCCTTTCTATTATTTTCAATAGTGAGTGCTATTTTTTGTGCTTTGGCTAAAATTCTAGGGCACCTATTTCTAAGCTCATATCCTATCTTTGGATCTAAATCTTTTAGATAAATACTTAATGCTACAAGGTCAGCCAATTTGGATCCAGGAGGTATCTTATTATGCAATTTGGAGAACCTCTGGTTAAAGTCATAAACTGACTCATTCTGATACTTCTGGATGCTTATCAATTCATGCAAGGAAAATTTTGGTGCACATTGATTCCCATATTGTTCAAGGAACTGATCATGAAATTCTTGAATAGAATCAATAGAAGCTGTCAGTAAACTATTAAACCAATCTCTAGCTTCTTTAGTTAATGACATCATAAATAACCTTGTATATCTTCATATTGCATATCTAGATCTTGAATAAAAACATTAAAACTCCTTAAGTGTTCTTCAGTTGTGACTGCACTACTTCCTATGAATTTTGGGACAAGGCCCCTCCAACTATTGTCCATAGGGTAAGGATATATTTGGAATCCTGCTAAGTCAAATTGTCTGATCATAGTTGTGTAGTACTGTGGAGGTGGGTTTTGAGGATGTTGATATTGGTATAATGGATTATTGTATTGTATGTGGGGTGGTGGGACATATTGTTGGCCATGTGGGGGCATGTATCATTGGCCAGGAGGTGGCTGAGCAATTGGGTATTGTGATGGATTTTTAGGTGGGACATTTGATGATTTACATTAATTACCAAATTGCTTTGAAAGTGCCTTTGGTGGATTGGAAGGTCCTGCATTATTATTCCCCTAGTTATGAGTTGGTATATATTTAGGGAGGCTACCTATTCGAGTATCAAATTCGTCCTTTTGAAGCTTCAAATTTTGGAGTTCTTTTATTGCTTGGAGCCTCTATTCATATTCTGCTTTCTTTCTTTCCATCTCTTGTCTTTCATACTCCAACTGTGCATTTAATTCTTTTTGAGTCAAAAATTCATAATCTCCTTCAAGGCCTACATTATCAACATGCTCATTTTGATTCCATTCCATTCCATGATCATGTTCATGTTGTCTCTTGATTCTTTTAGCCTCCAATCCAGCCATGAATTCCTCCTATTTCTTAGGATCTAACTGATAGAAAGGATTCCTCTTTTCTTCTAGAGTTTGAGACTCTCTAGATGAGTTGTTTTCATTTTTCAATGTATCATAGTGGTTATATGTCTGAAGGTGTGGTTTTGATATTTTGTCTTTATGTGTTAAGCATATTTCATCAAACACCTTCTTGCCCTTATCATTCTTATGTGTCCATTTACTTTTGTCATTAGGACCTTCTTTATACAAAGATCTTCTACCCTGCATGTTGTGAACTATTGTGATTATTTGAAATCTAAGGTGAGTTTTGATGTACAATTTATTTTGCCCTTATTTCTTCAGAGTCGCCACTCACTTTTTAGATAAGTGATAAAATTATATAGTTTCTTGTTCCCAATGGAGTCTTTTGTAGAGTATTGACTCTATGATGAAGGCTTGGATTCAGAGTTGACTCCCCAGTAGAGTCAAAAAACAATTAGGTCTCAAAAATATAGGTTTGAAATACAAGAGGTTGCTAAGTTCTTGACACGTTTTTGGCTAATGTACAAGGCCAATTAATGTAATTGAACCTTCTTATCTTTAAGGCTCTACCAAACCTAGGTGGGTGTACCTATGCAAATGAAACATACTTAAACTATGTGTTTCCTACTTGAGCAATCTATCCACAATGGAAATTGGGAGTGGAGAGACACAAACCTAATTTGGTATAAATTGTATAAGTAATATCAAGGTAAATTTTAATATGTTCAATTAAAATATGTGAAATTTGAATTTGGTATGATAAAACTAAATAAAAATGGGTGAGATCAGTGCCTTGTTGGGTAAATTGGAGTCAGATGAAAGTCAAAGATGAGTGGCTGATATTTGGCAGAAACTCTAGCTGTTTGTCATACTAATATTGGTTCATAACTTGTATAAACATGCAAGAAAGTGATTGAAAAACTCTACTGGAGACATAATATCAATCCTAATTATATGATTCTTCTTACTGATCCAAATAACACTTCTAGATTACTGTGATTGATCAAAATGAATTTAATTCTTCTTTAAAGAAACCAAATAATCACATCACACAAGTACAACAAATGTGCATTGATAAATTGAGTATATAATTGATATATCAACTTAAATAACTAGGAAATTTTAAGTTCAAGACAATCATATAATTGAATAACTTCAACAAAAAATTGATACCAATATGGAGCCACCGAATCAGAGATCTTTCATTAACTTCTTCAAAATTATACTTGCATCATGGTCTTTTGAAATGTAGACATTATATTTGTTCCTATTCGCCTATTATTTTCTCCTATATCTAATCTAATCCCTCTTTTTGTCTTGGTCTCTCTTATTTATACAAGAGGCAACAAGCCTCAGACCAAAAGATATGTCTCTTGATAACAAAACATAAATTTGAGACTTAAACATAACTGAAAGAAGTTAACAATAAACATGTGTGTTAATCCATTAATCTTCGAGTAAAATATCATGGTCATTTAAGACCTTCCCAAGGCTTTTACTGTATGATTTTTTCTCCTTGCAATGCATGAAATCAATCTTCATCAGAGCCCAGATATTTCTTTTGCCATTTGTTGATTTTTAGATCATTTGGCCATTTAAATTCTTGAGCATCTACGAAGGTTGTGAGATGACTTTTCCATCTATTATCCAGGAGATTCCTAACATCCACCATGAACTTCATGTATCCACTGTCCAACATGATAATCCCATCAAGTAGAGCATGGAGTTTTTCAAGATTGATTTCCCCATCATCCCGCACATGTGTCAAGAATTTTTTGACCATCTGATCAAATTATTCTTTCCACTCATTCATTCCCTTTATCTGATTGTCATCTTTGATGATTGATGGAGTGAAGAGGAATTTAATGGAGTCAAATACATTCCTCCTATTTTATACCTTTTTCCTCATCTCTACCATATACTTATACTCCTCAATTACATTCTTTACCATTTCCTATGTTGGTTTGAGTCTTGATGGAACATTAAAATCCCTTTGTGTAGCCTTACATAAAGTAGTCAATATGTGGAGATTTGGTTGCCACCTCTTCTAGAGCTCTTGAAGGATAGGGGAGTTAACACATATCTGTTCTAGAGATTTGATCAAATCTCTAAAGCTCTCATATAGTGCATCTATTTTTTCCTTCAGTATCCCAATTCTATGCTCCAATATCTTCCTTAGAATCTCCATGATATGTTGCCTGACATATTCCATGTTGTGTTTCTTCAGTTTAACAATTTCATCTTTCAATTATTCAATTTGTGGATCTTTTGTTTGGATAGGTGGTTAATAAACAATTTTTTCATCCCCTCTCACTATAGTAGCTTGCTGCAACTCCTGCTTCAGTTTTACATTCTCAACTAACGATTGGTTTACTTCATCGTTTGACAATTTTAACCTTTTCTCATAATCATTTACCTTATTTTCCATATTTTCCACTACGTCTTTAGTGAACATTGCAAAATGCATAGTCATAATGGCAACCTATGTAGGAGTAGTGTCTTTCATTGTTCTCACAATAGATAACACCCTCATTTCCTATACTACATCCAAAAGTCTAGGCTTTCTTGTGTTTTTCTATTTTATCCACATGGAAAGTGTTTGGGTAGTAGGTTTATACCCTGTTCTTGAAACACCTTCCTCCGAATCAAACTCTGTAACTAACATAGGATCATCCTATGCCCTGATTTGATCTATTTGAAACAATTTAGACAATTCCATCGCTGGTATGAGTAACATATTACTTTTTGGCACCATTTCCCTCACTTCCTGAGGGGTAGCAATAATGTTATCAATATCCAGTTCTACAAGTGTCTAACCCTGGATTTCAACCTACTTTGACTCATCAACTCTTATAAGGTTGATTTTCAACCTTTCATCAAATTGTTTCATCTTCATCTTTATCCGAAAGTCTTTAAACTCACTTGTATGGATGAAGTTATCATCTTTTATAAACCTTAGGGAAGCAACCACCCTCTCATCATCTTGAATCTCATCAACTCCTTCTTCTGATAGATTTATATTAGGATCATGAGGCTCTTGATTTTTATGTTGTTTTCTACTTCTTTTATCTCAGTTAGAGAAAGGATTGCTCCTTCCTCTTCATCATCACTATATCCAACCAATGATTCAATCTGTTGTTTCTTGACCTGGGGTTCATGTGTGGGAGATGGAGGGGATGGGTGTGTAGGTGATGGGGGAGGTAAATGTGATGTGGAAGCTTCATGTGGTTGTTGGTGAAAAATGGGAAGTGGGATCAATACCTCATCTTGAGCCATTTTATACATTTCATCAAATTTTCCAAGGATCAATTGCATCCTTTAAATAAGATTGGGCTCATCAACAAAGAACCCTTTGAAACTTTTATCCTTTTGCCTCTTTTGATTTTACCACTTCATCATTGTAATCCATATTTTTCTAGTTTACTAACATCGTAAAAATAAATCAAATTTATTATGACATCCTCCTCGGTGTCAAATTCATGTGAGATGGCCTTTTTTGTCAATAAATTTCTTCTAACAGTATTAATATGTCCCTCTGTGTCACATACTCTTTCCTTCCTAGATTTGAGGGAATAATTAACCCTCATAAACCTCTATAACTCCTTTAACATATCAGATCAAATGGACAATTCTTCAAATAGAGTCATGTCAAGTAGAAATGTACCCTTCCTTTGATTCTTCATTAAATCATGCTCCATCCACAACATCTACCACATAAACTCTAGAAAACATATTCTTTCTGGTACAAACTTGGGTAAGATATGTGGTGCTTGGTCACATCCATACACCCTAATGATTTTGTGTTGTGGCATAAAGAACCAGTTAGCATAGTTGTGGGTAAAGACCTGGTTTGGCTTACCTTCTATGGGTCTCATCACCTTCATTAATGATTCAGGATGTCTTGGTGTTGGGTAACCGAGGGCATCTATTAACCTCACAGAAAAATCCTCTCTAAACAGAAAAAGTCATATTCTCTGCATATACTGTCCCAAATGTAACACCAATTTTGTACAGGGAGTCTTACTCCGTTCTCCTGTGTATAAAGCTTCATCCTTTTGGTCCATTTCATCTCATTCTGGTATAAAATTAGATGGAACAACAAAGAATATTTTCTAAAAGTAATGGGGGCCTTAGCCTCCTTGACCTGACATCAACTAAACACCCACCATTTGGGAGTTTGATAGTTTTGGTTGGGGCAAGGTAGCTGTGAGCAAGGTCTTTAATTAACTCAGTATCAATGAAAACATTGGGAACAATTAGTTTGGCCAAGTCCAGGGTTCATGGGTTTGATAATGGAACCTTGTCATTCCTTTTTTGGTAGAGCTACCAGTAGAGGTTCCAACCTGACTGAGGTATGATGGGGTCTCTACAACCCTGAGCTGTCTTTGAAAACATTTTTGGACCCTTTGTTTACCGAACCAAGCAATAATACAAGCAATGGGGATTGCAAAGAAGATTTTTTAGTTTCATCTTTCTTTACTCCTACTTCAGCCTTATTTGGTGCCATTATAAAATTCAAAGAGAGTGATGAGAAAATATTTCTCGGTGATGTAATTCTCCTTGAAGAATTCACTTTTCCTTCACACTCTGAACTTGTCTGCAACTTGGTTTTAGCTGTTGTGAATGAAAGATATCAACTTATTTCATTTATTTTAAGACCGAGATACTTTTACTCCTGACTCATAAATTCACATGATTCAAATCTTTGTATTGAGCTCAATTCATATTTCAAAGTTGAATGATGTGACTAGCATGATTACTGATGTGACTGGCATGCTTTAAATGTCTCAATGACTACTTTACTCTGTTACCTTGTATCACTTATCTCTCCCTTGCAGTACCACAATGTGCTTTGATTCTCCTTTATTTTCTTACTGCTCTATGACACATTGCTTTTGGTTCTCTCACGGTACTGTGGTGTATCCTTCATACATATATCAATATACCACTATACTGCAGGATATCTTTTACCTCCTTGTGGTACACTGCTCTACTGCGGGCTATGTTTTAACCCTCTACGGTATAATGGTGTCTCCCTTTATCATTACTCCTCAATATACCACTCTATTGTGGGCTGCTTGTTGACCCCTCAAGGTATAGTGGTAAAGGGCATAATGTTAGCTTCTATTACCGTGATACCATGAGCTATTTTGCAAGGGGCTGCGGTAAGGTGGTATGAGGTGAGGGCTATATAGAGTGGCCAATGTGGTAGAGGTATAGTGGTAAAAGGCTATTTTGGCTTCATGGATGGCAATAAAGTGTTTTTTTATGAAAAATATAGCATGAATTTGGATTTTAATGGATAAAAAACTCTAGAATTTTTATGAAAATTTTGGTTCTAACACCTTGCATGTTCTCCATGCTTGAATGATTTCTCACATAAATGCTTTTATAAGCTTTAAGGGATGGTTTCCAAACCATCACACCCTTTCACGAAGGTTGCCTTTAATAATTATTTAAATAAATAATTATGCTTCCCCTTTTTAAAGAATCTTCATACATATTCTTTATTAATCTCTCTTTTAACCAAAGGATCATAATATCCTTTACTTTCTATCTCCTTTTAATCCTGAAGGATTATTTAATATATTTATCGTCTCTTTGGGAAAAAGTAATATAACAGTTCTCCCCTTGTAATTAGTTGTTGTCCTCAGTAGCATGAGATATCTACATCACAACTCAAAAAAGACATAATAAACAATTTGAAGAAATTGATATTGAATATATTCATTCTTTATAATGTTTCTATACATCCTTTTCTTCTATAGATCTCAGTCCTTTTTATTTTAAATTAACAAGAAATTTCAAGAGAATCTTTTTTTAGTTGAAATGATGTCAAGAAATACACACATATCAGGAATTTACAATAAAAGAAGTAATGCTATTTTACATGTTAATCACATATATTTTAATTTTATCAATTTTTCTCTCATGTAACCCATTATCCTTAAGATAGATTCTTTAATCACTTACATTCAAATCTTCAACTGTAACTTTACAAAAACTATTATCATGTGTTGACTTAACATTTACCTAGTGAATAATTTCTTTACTCACCAACTAAAAATGATGGAGTGGTGTGGGCTTGGGCACACAAATGGGAATCTGAATTCTAAAGGAAACTATGAGAGCGAGGATGCAAATCTTGAGAGTGACGAAGGAGCTTTGGTGTTTGTTTTTGGTGAGCTTCCCCCTCTAGTGCAGTGTGGGATTTGGTGGCTAGGTTTCATGGTCAGAGGTGGTCTTCATTTGGAGATGCTTATGGATCGTTGGCTTGCCGAGGAAGGATGCAGGCCTGGTTTTGGCTCTGAGTTGGATCTTTTGTTGGTGGTATGGAGGCTTTGACCAAATGGTTTCTTGTTTGGGTCTTCCAACTTGGGGTTGAGATTGCTTGTATTGCCTATTTCTTGTGTGCCTTGTGGTTATGATGGTGGGGGAAACCTATTGTGTTTTTCGCTATGGGAGGTGGTGTTCTGCCCTAGTGTTTCTTTGCCTAGATTGATGCGCTTGGGGGTTGCTGACTCCCAACTTATGATGTGCTTTCTTTTGAGGGTGTGGTGTATGGGCCTAGGTTCTATCATGGCCTACTTGGTTTTGTCTTTCTCCTCTTTTGATGCATGCAGGTGTAGTGATGGATACAGCTTTTTATTTTCAATAGAGGTTGTAGAGGATGGCGACTCTAAATCTGATGGTGATGGCATTGGCCTTTGTGGGTTCCGGTGGCTTCTGGTCATTTTTGTTGATTGGTTGCTTGTTGAATGTTGTATTTTCTTTTTTCTACTCAAATTTTGGGAGATTCCTCTCTCTATGTAGGTAGACTGGCTCTGGTTTTTGCCCTTGTTGGGTGTTGTTGAGGTTTTGGAAGTCATTTCTACTCTATCTTGTCACTAGAGTGGCTTGTCTAGGACTTCTTTGGGGCATGTGGTTGGGTTAAGGTTAGGGACTCTAGATCTAGTGTGTATGGTTCCTTTGGTGGTCACTCCCTTGCCTGACGTGCTTCCTTTTGACCTTTTCTTCACCTTCTTTGGTTAGGTGGGGTTTGTTGATGCTTTTTTCCTCCTCTACTTTGTCGATGGGGTGTCAGTTGGTTTCTTGAGCTCTCCCGATTGCTTGTCCCTTGTGGTGAGTGCTCTCTCAATGATGGGGTTGGGTTGGAGTTTTTTTGCAGATTTTGTTACTGCAGTGACGAAGTTGTCTTAGACCCTTTGGGGGTCTAGTTATTGGCATGATATTTTCCTGTGTCTATGGATAATAGTTGGCTTCTTTGGCTTACTCTATGGTCGCTCGTGGTCATCATTTTGTTGGTCATGAAGGTTAGTGTGACCATCTCTATTCTGGGGAGATGGGGTTCTGCTACTCATGTGGTGCAGATTAGTTTGTGCTAGTGGTTTGGTGTTGCTAGCTCCTTGCTATAGTTCTGTTTGATGGGGGGTGGCTTTAGAGCTCCTTTGGAATCTTTTTTCTCTCTCACAACCTAGGTGGGGTTGAGGTTAATGAGTATTGATGCTACTGGTTTTGTTCTTACTTTCTTCTTGTTTCCTCATTTTGTGACTTCTACTGAGATGGAGTCATATCCTTTTGAGGTGGAGTTTGTGGTTCTGGTTGAAAGTAATGATCTCCTTTGGATGGTCCCCTTTTTGTCTTCTCCTATAGAGGGGGTTCTAACTCCTATTGAGATGGATATGGGTTTTGCTGGTGGTGCTATTGGGGGCTTCTAGCTACTTCCCTTTTTGTTGTGCTCACTTACTCCTCTATTGAGGTTAAGTGTTCTGGGAGGCTAATTTGTGTTTGGGTGCTCTTGCTACCTTGTTTCTTTTCCCTGCCCTAGATCCTATTGAGGTGCGATCTATGGTCGAGTTCAAGTTTCTCTGCAACAACTTGTGATTATTACCCCTCCTTTGGGAAGAAGCTGTTAAGCACTTTTTTGCCTAATTTGAAGTGGAAGTTTTGTTGCAGTCCAACTAATATTGGTGATTTGTGGCCTGGTTGTTTTACGTAGTATTTTGGATCTATAGTTTTGTGGGTTGTTTCTTGGTTCAATAGGATTGGTTTTTTCCCAAGTTTGTAGTTGCTCTTGATTGTGGTGCTAGGTTTGAGTTGTTAGTCTATCTTTGAACCAAAACTACTATTGGTTCTAGGTGTTCTATCAGTCCTGGTTTCTAATGACCAAGTGTTGTTAATGTTTCTACTATGCTTGTACGGTGTCTCCACTAGTTCTGTTTCATTGGAAAAGTTTGAGACTTTGTTTTTTGGAAGTATCCTATTAGTTCTATAAAAGGTTCTTGGTCCTTTCAAAACCTTGCTTACCTTATCAAAAACATTTACCTAGTGAATGACATGCATATCCCATACTATATAGTCACTCATTATTGAACTATATATAATCTATATACTCAAAATATATTCTAATATGATAATCATGCATTCCAGGCTACATGAGTATCCTCCTTTCCTATATATCAAATATAATTGAATGGAAAAAAAGTAAAAAGTTTCCCCTAAAAAGAGTTCATATCTTTCAACATATGCACAAAGTTAGTTGGTTGATCAAGTCCAATAACAAGGTAAAATAGAATAAAACATGGTAATCTTCCTAGGTATCTTAACAATGATAGTAAAATATTATCATGCATTGAGTACTTTCATAGAGAAACATTAGATCTGATATTTCCTTCATGTTAACACAAGAGAAAAGATTGGTTTAATTAAAATGATGATTTGACTAGAACAATGATGATTTTCATAGACTAGTGTCCTATGATATGAGACTCAACAAGGCTATTGGGACCTCCAAATGATGGATAGAGACAATTTTATTTTACAAGAAAACAACAAAAAAAAATTCCACAATTTCCACCATTATGATTTCTTCATGTAAGGAGGTTTGTCAGAAGAAAACTCTATAGTAGTGATCCCAAGAAACCATATATAATCCTTTTATTGGTCTTCCCATTTTTATCCACAAGCTAGTCCAATATTTGTTAATTTTCTTATCACACAATTATCTAAAATGTGATTAGGCTTGAGATCTCTATAATTGAATTATAATCTTTGAGGACCATTCAAAGCCTTCACTACATGTTTTAATATTTTTGAAACTATAGACTCTTCAAATGAACATAATCAAATGAAAATTTTAATATATTTGTTCAATCTAACCCACCTATATGGTATAACTATACATAACCATTTTCCAACCATGAAAGAGCAATGCTTATTTTTAATAATTAGAGGTGGTTTCACCCCTTGTAAAAAGTTGACATGTCCCCATGTCTAAGCCTAAGATGATATTTTCCAAATTGTGTGATATGAAAATAATTTTACAACCTATGGGCAATGGGCCCATAATGTAAGAAATCATAGTGTCAATTTTAAAGACATATCAAGCATGGTAATACTATTTTATCAAAATAGGTACAAGCCAAATGAAAATTAGTTCATATGATACTTATCTTAAATACGAAGACAACTTCCTTATATAAGAGGATACTAGCCAGATAAAATGTTGAGCTTAGCAAAATTAAATCTATTCTCAAGTTTATATGAGATCTCATTATGCATAAATTGAGAGATTGGAAATGTAGAACACATCGAGAAGAATACTATAACTAATAAATGTAAACTAATTTAACAACGAAATGATAGGGAAGAAAGAAGAAGAATGCCAACTTACTAAAGGTCCAGTTCTCTAGCAAGCTCCTCACGATCGGATTGCAAGTACACACAAAGTAACAAAAAAATGTTGTGCCTATGTTTTGAGGTTTGCCTCAGTCAAAATTTCCACCTCCATGGATAGCCGATAGACCATAAGATATAGAAAAATGATAAAAAATAGAGAGAATAGACACAAGATAGTAGAGATCAAAGACAATGTAGATGCTTCTCTACAAGTAAGATCATGCAACTAAACATATAAGCCAATATCACCTTCCTTTCCACAACTTCATGAAGCTAAGAGGGGAAGGAGAAGAAAAAGATCACCACACCAATGGAGTAGAGCTATGATAACCTACAATGGCAATGGTGTTGGAGCAACAAGAGTGGCATAGAATTGAAGTACAAAGCTGATAGGAACAAGAGAGAGTGATGGAGAAGCAAGGAGTGATAGAATCTTCTAGAGAGTTTATAGAATGAAGAGAGAGCTTGAGAGAGTTGGAAATGAAGAATACAACAAGAAGAATACTATAACTAGTAAATGTAAACTAATCTAACAACAAATCATAGGGAAGAAAGAAGAAGAATGCCAACTTGCTAAAGTTCTAGTTCTCTAGAAAGCTCCTCACGATCGAATTGCACCTACACACACAGTAACAAAAAAAATGTTGTGGCTGTGTTTTGAGGTTTGCCTCAGTCAAACTTCCACTTTGGTGTTCCCACCTCCACAAACAACTATTAGACCACAAGATGTGTAAAAATGATAAAGAAATAGAGAGAGTAGACACAAGATAGTAGAGAGAAAAGACAATCTAGATACTTCTCTACAAGTAAGATAATGTAAATAAGAAAATAAGCCAATATCACCTTCCTTTCTACGAGCTCGTGAAGCTGAGAAGGGAAGGAGAAGAACAAGATCACCATGCCAATGGAGTAGAGATATAACAACCTACAATGATAATGGCAATGGAGCAACAAGAGTGGCGTAGACGTGAAGTATGAAGCTGACAGGGGAAAGAGAGAGTGATGGAGAAGTAAGGAGTGATAGGATGGGCTAGAGAGTTTATGGAATAAAGAGAGAGCTTGAGAGAGTTGGAAATGCAAAAAACAACAAGAAGAATACCTCAGTTATCAGGTTTGCTACTCTGAGGGGAAACTTTAGGTCTAGTTAAGGTTTTGGGATAGTTCACCTATGGGTTCTCTTAGGGCACTTCAAAATGATGCTTGGTTCATCTAGGTTGAATCCAGGCAAAACCAAGGTGAACCCAGGTGAAACCCAAGCAGAACCCACAACACAGACAAAGTTTAAAATACTTTTTTTTCATTTTGTAAATTGTTTTCCCCTTTTAAATTTGACCAATGCCTAATGGAACCCTAAAAGTACCATTGTATACTGATATGAGGTACAACTTGCAATTCATTGCTACTCTATTGATCTAAAATTAACAAACATAAATCAATAATAGTGTTAGACTGATTGCCTACAACACCCAACAAAACAAAGCTTTAGGCTCGAAGGTTTTAATGTAGATCTTTGGCTAATGCTTACCTGGATGTATCGTATGGATTAAAGGGACAAAGCAAACAATAATAGCAACCTATATTTTATGATATCACAATTTGATATATTTATTTGAGACCTCCTGCAAGTAGGCTATTGATCAACACCATTCATGTGTTGGTATAAATCATCCCATTATCACAACAATTTAGAGACTTTCAATGTTAGCTACTTAGATGTTATGGTTACAACATATTCTTTTGAAATTTTATAATAGCTGATGATGTTTATCTATTCTAAGATAATTTAAGACAAATGTGAATTAGATATTTGATGATTTAGATAATTTATTTGATAATTAAAAGTGTTGTAATATTGAACTTAAAGTTTGAATGATGAATATTTATCATGCATGTTTTAAATGGCATTAAATTTTATGATGGTTTTGTTGTTTATATGGTGTTATGTGATATTATAATCCTAAGTCATGCTTCTAGGCTGCATATATATATATAATATACATGTTTTTTATACTAGCAATGTAGAAGTTGAGAAACCCAACTTCACAAACCCCAAGAATCACTTGCATGCAATAACCTATCACGTGCAAAAGATATTCAGAACCAAATAAGATGTTTTGCAAGCCTCAAAGTAAAAATGCATTAAGAGAATTGATTATTACAATGTGATCAATCCTTATGAAGGATATCAAGAAACCCTAAAAGGAAACCTAAAAGGGAAACCCTAGTGTGCACACTTAATAATTAATTATTAATGTGCCTAAGTTTAGCTTAAGTAACTAAAGTGATAAGCGACTTAGTTGATTAACCAATATGATATAATTAATTAAGTGAAATAACTTATTACTTTAACACCCCACCTTAAGATGAACTTAGGAAGTAGCTAAAACACTAAGGAAAAGATGCATAAAAGCAAATATGGGTCCCAAAAATGAAGGCGTGATCAGGTACCCATTTACAAATGCAAGAATGAGGTAGAGAAGAAAACCCAGTGTGATAAAACTCCCCTACAATGAGATGGCCTGCTGCAAAGAAGCACTGGAACTCGAATCCGACAAGCAAGGAAAGATACTTTTGTTTACTATTGAAACTAGATGTGAATCACTAATTGACTCAAGGAATCACGATAAAGCAACAACATACCCGATGTCACGGAACACTCAAAAAATCCAAACTGGCACAACCCTAGAATCTATGAAGCAATAGTAGATTATTGAATGATGTATTACTAAAATGAAGTGCATAGATTCAAGTTTCACCTTTCCAACTACCAAAACATCCAACTAATCTCCAAAAAACCCATCAGGCCAAATCTAGACTAAGCGATCAACCTAGGAAAGATATAGAAAAAGTGCATGACTGAAAAAAAAGACCTCCTTAATACCTTTCCAACACCACAAGAATTGCAAAAATCAAAGATCGTGGCAAAAAGTTATGAGCTCGAGATCCATAAATAAAGATCTGACTTCAGATAGTAATAAAATGCACCAAAATAAAAATATAATAGAAAAACCAACACCATTGGATAGTTCTCAAAACTAGCTTTCTGACGATATCTCGTTTTCCCAATTTCGACAACCGAGCGAAAATTTATGCCCGTTTTCCTGATTCTTATTATTTTGCAAAAAAAAGAAAAAAAAAGGCCCCTAGGGCCGAGCGCTAGTCTCCCATGTGACCCTAGTGGCTTATTATTAAAAATAAATAAAAACCCCATACCCCGCTGGCAGTTGTTGCCAAAGCGGGTAGGCACCACAGCCATGTGGGTGGCGGGCTCCACTAGAGCTCTGCTCCACGGCCGGTGCACCACTGTGGCACCGCTCCATGGGCGGTGCCCATTTTTTTTTTTGATTTATTTTGAAAAAAACACCTCAAAGTGCATGCTGGGAGGTTGTACAACCTCCTTGGCAATTTTTTTTGCCTCAAAAGCCAATTTCTCCAAAATCGACAAAACGACAAGTGTTTCTAAGGTTTTTGGTTGCTCTGAACGTGATGACAATGCCCATTTTTCCCAAAAATGCATAGAAAAATTTGCTACCCCCAAAACTTACAAAAAATGCCTGGCTGAAACCCTTGCAGTAAAAAATCACTGTGAGAAAATATCTTCAGAAAGATGAATAGGAAACTACAGGTCTAGAGCTGTGATACCATTTAGAAGTTGAGAAACCCAACTTCACAAACCCCAAGAATCACCTGCATGCAATAACCTATCACATGCAAAAGATTTTCAAAACCAAATAAGATGTTTTGCAAGCCTCAAAGTAAAAATGCATTAAGAGAATCAATTATTACAATGTGATCAATCCTCATGAAGGAGATCAAGAAACCCTAAAAGGGAATCCCTAGTGTGCACACTTAATAATTAATTATTAATGTGCCTAAGTTTAGCTGAAGTAACTAAAGTGATAAGTGCCTTAATTGATTAACCAATATGATATAATTAATTAAGTGAAATAACTTATTTCTCTAAAAAACAAACCCAAAATGAAATGAACCCAAAACTAATCTAATAACGAAATGACAGGGGAAAACGAAGAAGAATGGAAACTTACTAAAGGTCTAGTTCTCCAACAAGCTCCTCTACAAGTAAGATAATGTAAATAAGCAAATAAGACAATATCACCTTCCTTTCTATGAGCCCATCAAGCTAAGAGGGGAACGAGAAGAACAAGATCACCACACCAATGGAGTAGAGCTAAGACAACATGCTATGATAATGGCACTGGAGCAACAAGAGTGGCATAGAGAGAAAATATAGTAGAGAGCAAAGAAACAAGATAGTAGAGAGAAAAGACAATCTAGATGCTACTCTACAATTAAGATAACACAAATAAGCAAATAAGACAACATCACCTTCCTTTCTATGAGTCCATCAAGCTAAGAGGGGAAGGAGAAGAACAAGATCATTACACCAATGGAGTAGAGATAAGACAACATGCTATGAAAATGGTGTTGGAGAAACAAGAGTGGCATAGAGTATGAAGTTGACAGGATGAAGAGAGTGTGATGTAGAAGCAAGGAGTGATAGAATGAGCTAAAGAGTTGATAGAATGAAGAGAGAGCTTGAGAGAGTTGGAAATGAAATATGCAACAAAAAGAATACAATAAATAACAAATGTAAACTAATCTAACAACAAAATGATGGGAAAGAAAGAAGAATAATGCCAACTTACTGAAGGTCTAGTTTTCTAGCAAGTCCCTCATGATTGAATTTCACCTACACACACAGTAACAAAAAAATGTTGTGGTTGTGTTTTGATTTTTTCCTCAATCAAACTTCCACTTTGGTGCTCACACCTCCACAGACAACCGATAGACCACAAGATGTAGAAAAATGATAAAGAAATAGAGAGAATAGACACAAGATAGTAGAGAGTAAATACAATCTAGATGCTACTCTACAAGTAATATAATGTAAATAAGCAAATAAGCCAATATCATCTTCCTTTCTACAAGCTCGTGAAGCAAAGAGAAGAAGGAGAAGAATAAGATCACCACATCAATGGAGTAGAGCTACGAAAACCTTCAATGACAATGGTGTAGGAGCAACAAGAGTGGCATAGAAGTGAAGTATAAAGTTGACAAGAGCAAGAGAGTGTGATGTAGAAGCCAAAAGTGATAGAATGAGCTAGAGGGTTGAGAGAATGAAGAGAGAGCTCAAGAGAGTTTGAAATGCAGAATATAGCAAGAAGAATACTATAACTAATAGATGTAAACTAATCTAATAGCAAAATGATGGGGAAGAAAGAAGAAGAATGTTGTAAGGACCCTTGCAATTTTGGCCTTAATTTTTCAGTTTGAGTGCTTTGTAATTTTGTCAAACAATTGTCACCTAAATTCCTTCAAGCTTGTAATTGAACTTTAATTTTTAATTTGATGATAAAGATGCATGAAAAGACTCTAAAAGACTTTATCTACGTATGTCGAATGACTGCAAATGAAAGTAAGATGTAACACAAGTTTTTTTCTGATTTTTCAAAACTATATGATGACTGAAAATGAAATGCAATTATTCAAATGTGTAGTTAGAACAAAGAGACATTTTTTCAAACAATTCCTATGCAAACTCCAAACTCCATATTGCCACGATGAAACTTCAAAACTGATTAAAAGCTTGTCAATGAAACTCTTAGTTGATTGCCCTCAATGGTAGATGACATACAATGCAAGAATGATGATAAGAGCCAGTCTTATATGATAGTTATATAATGACATTTGAAATGAAATTATAATATGTTATGATGATAGTGATTCATATGCTTGTAGACCAGAAACCCAATAAAATGCAAATGCAACTATAAATGCAAGTTTTTACAATGAAATAAGGAACTTGATTGATTACTTGATCAAGCAGTGACAACAATACAAAAACCAATCGAATTCCTCCAAGAATCAAACTATCTTGTTCTAGATGGCTATGCCTATGTTTCTTGGTGGTCTATTAATTCTCCCAACATAAATCAAATCATGAACACAGTCACCAACTCCAAAATTGAACTAATTGCAATGTAAAGAGTTGTGCCTAAGTGAGGGACGATTTTCCCAGCAAGTGAAATCAACCTCCAAGGTTAAATTCAATATGCCAAATTGACTAAAAATGATCTCCAAAATGCAATTGTTTCCTTCCAATATCGAACTCCTTATTCTCCTTCAAAATTTAGTCAAAGACCATTAAATTTTGCAATTATCTCTCAAGTAGGAAGACTAAATTATCTCCCTCCACAAACCTCCAGCTAGGGTTGATCTTTCACAACCGAAACCGATATCCTAGAGTTTTCAAACCCTCAGATAAGCAAGCATTCAAGCTCTCACCAATCTGGTATGAAAAGTATAATCCAAGACATGCTCAAATTCCAAGCCCACAACTCCTTATAAATATTTCTCAATCACCTCCAAGAAGCTTCTAGAAAAATATTATTATTTTATTCCCAAAGTGACTTTATATTTTATAATTTATTTTAGTCACTTTTATTAAATTAATAAAATATGAAGCTATCTTTATGATTTGAATTATTGAGATAACTTTAAAAATAATTAATTTAATCATTATTCCCTTATTTCTCCTT
This sequence comes from Sequoiadendron giganteum, assembly GCA_007115665.2. Classification (NCBI taxonomy): domain Eukaryota; kingdom Viridiplantae; phylum Streptophyta; class Pinopsida; order Cupressales; family Cupressaceae; genus Sequoiadendron; species Sequoiadendron giganteum. Next base: position 694,655,434 of record CM021101.1, read on the forward strand.
TAGCCTTCAGGAATAATAAAGGCTAAATGATCTTTGGGGTGGCTATTGAGAAGGGGACATTACAATCCTTCCTTCCCAGAATTGCTTTCCCTCAAGTAATTGTAAACTGGGATGCTACAAAATCTATTCTCCTTCCCACGTGGCATCCTCTGCTAGAAAATCTCTCCATCTCACCAAATACTCCTTAACCACCCTGTTCCTCAATCTCTTCTCTCGGGTAGCAATTATCTTCTCAAGAATTAGGACCAAACGTCCCTCATGCAATAGTGGCAACTTTGATGAAGAAGTAATCCACTGTCCAAGTGCCTTCTTGAGAAATGAAACATGAAATACATTATGTATCTTAATACTATCTGGCAGCTCCAATTCATAGGCTACCTCCCCAACACACCTAATGATCCTGTAGGGTCCATAAAATTGAGGCTTTATTTTTCCTGCACCACCCTTCTTCAAAGGAGACTTCTTGTAGGGCTGCAAATGAAGGTATACCAAGTCTCCAACCTCAAAACTACGCTCAACCATATACCTATCAACATATGTCTTCTACTGATTTGGTGCCACCTCCAAATTATCCTTGAGTTCCCACAAGATGTCTTGGCTCTTTTGAATCCAATCCTTAGCCTTAGGAACTCTACTCCTCAAAAACCAAGTCCATAAATGATGGCATATCATACCCACACAGTGCTTGGAAAGGAGACATCCCAATCGACATATGATAAGTGGTGTTATAGCAATACTCTCCCAAGTGCAACCACTTAAACCATGCTCTCTAATGTCCTAAGATGTGATTACGTAGGTAATCCTCAATCCAATTATTCACAATCTCAGTCAGACCAACCTGTAAAGACCCTTGCAAATTTTTTCCTTAATTTTTAGTTTTGAATGTTTAAGAATTTCGTCAAATAGTTGTTGTGCAATCTACATTCAACTAGTAAATGGTTTTTCTTTTGGCTTCTCTCATAGAATGATAAAATATGCATAAATACTAAGTATGCTAATAATTGAAATCAATATGAAATGCAAGAGTTCTTTTGATTTTTCAAAAAATTATGATGACTAAAATGTAAATGTAGCTATCAAGACACTTACAATTTTCTATTACAATCAAAGACATTTTCACAAACATATGTCATGCAAACTCAAACTCTAACATATATTGAACTGCGATCTTGAGCTCAACTATTACAATGCTTTTTCTAATGATTATGGATGATTTACAATATTGAAATGACAATACAATAAAGATTGACAGGTGTAGACTTGAATGTTTTTAGAATACAAAATGTAACTACAATGATGACAATTCTATATGGACAATGATTACAATGATTGTAATTGTAGATATAAAAGAAAGCTTATACAATGTGAATGAAAACGAAGAACTTGATGGATGCAATTGAAATGACAAGCATAGACCGATGGATGCTTGTATCCATGCCCAATTGCCACAAATTATTCTCCACAAGATGTCACTGTCCAGCAAGAAGTTGGTTCTCCTCAAATGCAAAAACTAAAAGATATCTATCAAAGATAGAATTGTTCCTGTATCAAAAATGGTTGTGCCAAGAGTGTTGGATGAGCCACAAATTCCCAACAATAATCAAGCATGGACAAGAGTCCCAAATGAATCAAATTTCTCCCAAAATCGAGCTAAGTATGATACTAAAATGTTGTGCCTATAAGTTCCTAAAGAAACACGATTTTCCAGCAAGTATGATCGGCCTCCAATGATGAAAAAAGATTTTTCAAAACCGAAATGATTCTCCAAATTAATCAATGCTTCCTCCAAGCAAATCAAACTCCTTTGTGCTTCTCCAAATTTGGTCAAAGACCATTAAATTTGTAATAGTATCTCTTGTAGGAAATAAAATTCTTCCTCAAGTGGAGTAATAATTTTAGCAATAAATTAGTTGTTGCAACTATGCAAATCTCTCAATAAAATGCAATAATAAACCAACTATTGCATTAAATTAAACTCCTTATTCATAAGTGCAATAATACATAAGCTATTGCATTAATTCAAAATCTTGTGGAAACCCTGGATGGATTCCTCAACAATATCTACCCAACCATTTTTCTTATGGTGATAGCTTGTACTTGGGGTCAACTCAATACCTACCAATCTGAATAGCTCCTAACAAAATGCGCTCAGGAATCTACTATATTTATCACTGACTATGAACCTTAGTAGCCCATGAAACCTAAAGATCTCTTTGAAAAACAACTCTTCCACCCAAGAACTGCAGTGATGAACCTCATGCATCCATACTATCCATAAGTAAACTCTGCTTGGATCCCATGAACAAATTGGAAGTCCTTCAATCTCAACACCAACTGACTTCCATTATGCCACTCTGATAACCCCTAGAATCCAATCAAACCAAATCTCAAAATATTCCTTCTGGAACTAACTGACTGGAGAGAAAAAAGAGACTTGCAAAACTTGGACTCATCACTTGAAGTTGAGAATATACCGTACTAAATTGAAACCGAACACCTCTTATTCAACCCATCTCTTTGTGTCATCAAGGACATAGTCAAATCTTGTGTATGTGTGCTAAAGGTAAATTGATGAGAACACCTCATTATACAGTCGAGGTGAAACTACCTGATCTATGCCAATGGAATACTAGAGTAGTCATGTATATTTCAACACCCCCCCTTAGTGTGAACATGTGAACAATAATTCCCAACACCCCCCTTAGTGTGAACATGGTAAGAAATCACACTTCACCTATAGTAAGCCCAAATCTCTTCAAGCTCATGATAGTGATTCAAAATGAAAGGCACCTCCCATCAACCTTTCATGGTTTTCACACAGGCTTAACACAAACCTAGACATGAACAGGAACACACCAACTATCCACCTCATGTAGTTTTTTGTATCCTCCCACAAACCCTTTGAAGATCCATGAACTGCATTACATTATGCTTTTGTTCATTACAATATTTTACACTAGGGAAGTTATATAGGAATCAACATTCATATTTAAAAATGGAATGGAACATTGGTTATATTCCCCCCCACAATGTGAAAATTTCACTTATTCACACAATTAGGAACACTAAAAAAACAAACCATATCATGCTGCATACTAGAAAAGAAAATGCCACACAAAGATGATAATCATCCCCGTTGTTGTTGACTGATGAGAGGACATTGCTTGTCCTCCAACCTCTGATGCCTCCAACCTCCAATGTTGAATTTATCTAAAGCACACATTCTTCATAACTAGTACATGATAACTCTTCATCATTGGCATGATTTTCCTAATCAGTTTCTTCAACTAAGGAAGTATGATGATCTAGTTTATCATCTAGTAGATCTTGTCCCCTCTTCTTGCAATTCAAAATTACATGTCCCATTTCATTACAATAGAAACATTTTATTTTTACTTTTGAAGGAATATTCTTAGATTTGTACTTTCCTTTTCTTGTCTTGTTATGTACAAATAAGACCTCAAATTTTGAGTCTTCATTATGATCAAGTAGAGTAGATATTACTACTTCAAGACTAATGGCTACCTTTCTTAGTGTAAACACCATCCTGGACATACTTCTAGGAAAACTATTCAAAATAATTGCTTTGGGATCATCATATTTTACTTTCTCATTAATCCGTGCTAGCTGATTTTGGAGAGAGTAAAACTTACTGATATGATTTGCCATTTTTGTATCTTTTTCCATCTTCAGTCCATACAATCTCTTCTTCAATGTTGTCTTGGCACCTTCTGCTTCAGATCCAAAGAGATTTTTTAATGACTCCCAAATCTCTTTTGCTGACTTCACAAAATCTACATGGTGTAAATATGCTTTTGATAAGCCAAGACCAATACTTCCCAAAGCTTTCTGATTTTTTATATTCCACTTAGCAAGTTCACCTACATCAGTTGGTGTTACTGAGTTTGGTTTGATGAAATCCCACAGATCTTTTTCAATCAAATGTAACCGCATCTATATCTTCCAGGTATGAAAGTCTCTTCCTTTGAATTTCTCAATGAAAGTTAATCTATACATGATTAAACTTTTAATCAAAGGTGTCAGGCTCAATCGATAATGCACCTTGACTATAACAATAAAACTACTACAAGCTTAACTTTAATACAAAACAAAAAAAAAACTACACAAAAAAGAGGTAAACTTAGTGAGACTTAAAGACACAAAGAAATTGCAAACAACATACTACCATCTCTATGGTGCATTTCAACAACTTCCTAGATTTACTAGCTCCATGAGAATAACATTGATCATCTTCAACATAAAAAAATATCTCCAAATATTGCTGACATTTGGTTCCCTTTTGCAGTCCTTTCTAGAAAATCTATCTCAACGAGCTCAAAGGCAATAACAGATGTAGAGCCATTCTAAATGTAATTGGCGCTCTCATTTCATGGCTTGACACCTGATCTAGAGGCGGCTTTAGATTGCTTGACGTCCATTGAAAACAATCAACCTTTTTGATGGTGTTCCTCACTGTGATCTACGACACCAACTAGGAAATACTAATGCATATACCACTGATAAAAACATACTCGAACAGTCATTCAAACAATAATTCATTTAATAAAAAACAAAGTGCAGTCCCCCATCAAATTCGATTCGAATCAGGATTTAATAATCTTGCATGTGGAATAGACAATGGAGATCCACAACCAGTATGAACTTGGATGCATGAGAAGTAATAGAGTATTAATATGCTGCTTGGAAATCACATAGAGCATTTCAATTCGACCAAGGTAAACCAAAAAATCCTCATATAGAAGAAAAAAATCATGACAATAATGAGATCACTAGAAATTTATGGGCTTGTGACAAAATCGAGACCATTGATCTGCATTCATCTTGTAGAGGAATGTACCTGCTGACAAAACAATACGCTTGAGGGTGGTTGATAGCACATATGCAACTATTGAGATCTTACATGAGGAAGAACAATGTGGTCCTCAATGGTAGCTTGAATATCTTGGTGAAATTCAGGGACAAAGAATGAAACAGTAGTGGATCATCAAACCTTCACTAAAACTTCAGACCAGCTACTGTAACCAGTCTCCTACCTTATAGCCAACATTCTCTTTTCCTCACATACTAGTAGGCATAGAAATTCCCCTAATTATGCCCACTCTGATACCATATTAGAAATATGGATAGAGGTATATAGAAGCTAGAATGATAAAAAAAATATGTGCTTCTTCTCAATCTTTTCAGTCAATAGATATTACATATATATAGGACTTGTATTTAATATGTTATAGGAAACATCCTATAACAACACGCGACTAACAAATAAATGAACTCCTAAATATATGAGTTGTTAAAACAACTCATAATACAAACAATATTAATTACATGAGCTATAACAACTCTCTTTTATTGTAGCACACATTATTATTCTAACCCATGTGAACAATAATTCCCACTGAACACCTCTTATTCAACCCATCTCTCTGTGTCATCAAGGACATAGTCAAATATTGGGTATGTTGGATGAAGGTAAACTGATGAGCACACCTCATTATGTAATTGAGGTGAAACTCCTCAATCTATGCCAATGGAATACCAGAGTAGTCATGTATATTCCAATCTACACTACCATCATCAGAAGAAGACTCACAACTCAATACAAGATGAGTTGGTCTTGTGGAAACATTATCATTACCCTTATAGTCTTGTCCACAAGATCTCTATTTGTTGCATAGAAAGAGTTTTCTAATTTTTTTTCAAGAGTAAGAAGAGTACCATCATGAATTCCATTAGACTCTTGAAAAGAAGTTGGAACAACACCAAGGTCTAGTGTGCAAGACTTAGAAGAAATCATCTTCTCTTGATAAGACTATCCAATGTCAATCTCTAAAGTACCGATGTAGAGCCTTGTGCCCAAATCTCCAATGACGCCTAAACCTACAACCAAGATTGACCTACAGCTAGGATTGACCTACAGCCAAGATTGATGTGTCTACATTATCAACAATCCATTCCATGATGAGTGGTATCCTAAAGATGTGAAAGATGCCCAACATAGGTGCGTAGAAGCACATGCCAACCTCATACAAGCTACTAGTATAAATCAGAACAACACCATGTAGCTTGTGAATCATATCCATGATGGAGAAAAGTGTATTACCACTATCAAAGGATGATAAGTACTCATCATTAATCCATAATTTAACACTAAAGTAGCAATCCCAACTACTCCTATCCATTCCAACAACTATTGTCCTCAAAGTGTACCCTGTATGAATTCTAACCAACAAAGTATGACAACCATCAATTAATGAAGTAGAAGGTAGAACCCATGGGGTTAGGGTTGGGATACAACTGCCAACATGCCTATCTCCAAACCATAGACTAAAATCAACCAGAAACTCAAGCATACACCTCTCGAGATCAAGAACAATGCATCCTTTTCCAAATGACTCCTCTCACCTAACCATCACAAGAGGCACAAAACTCATAACTTGAGTGTGAACGCTAGGAGATCTCATGCTGCTTCCTTCATCTTGTGCCCTAGCTACCATAGATGAATGAGTCTCTTCTAAACATGATAAACATTGAGCCAAGATCAACTCTAAGCAGATCTCATCAACATGGAGCTCAGATTCCTGAAGGGCTATCTGAGTACTTTTCAAGGAATCACTAGAAACCTTAAGCTTGTGAGAGAGTATCAACTTCATCTTCTTTCCTTCTCAAAGCATCTGAATAGATCTCAATGAGGTTGATAAGGTGGTCATGATCTGAAAGAAGGTGTGAATAATTTGACTTCATTTCCCCATACCTTATTTGATTACCTGTAAGCTATCATGAGAAGACTCTACTTCAATTCCCTTTTGTCTTCTCTCAAGTTGAACCATCCAAAGATGATTTTCAATTAGCTTGTGCATTTTATCATGATGAAACAATGCTTCCACAATCTCATCTTCTCTACCTTCAATCGATTCTTCATATTGTGTTGGATTTTACATTTACAAACAACTTTTTCTTTACCTAAGGAAGCATTAGATTATTTTGGAAGTGCTTGAGTTACACAACTATTTTCTTTGGTGATATCATCCATGCATATATCCTAATTTGGAATTAGGACAAAACTAATTCCACCTATATAAAAATCATCAATGCGCTTATTATCTCAACACAAGAGGGCCCATGTTTCTCTTTGTATTCATCATCCAACTCATCTAATTCACTGGATGATGGCTTGTCATCTTCATGTAGAGAAGATGGAACCTGCAGGCCAAATGAGATTAACTCTTTTGCATTCAATTGTTCCTTGAACTTCTCAATCTTTTTCTCAACCAATCCTTTCATGAAAACATATGCTATGGTTGAGACATGCTGCTCCTTCCTCCAAATGATAAAAAAATCCAATTGTAATTGTGTGCAAATGTCATCATCTTGATGAAGGATTAGGGACAAGATACTAAACATACTTGTCTTCACATTGTTTGAATGAAGTTTCTTGATTCTAGAAATGAAGTAGTCAAACATCTGGAGAATCAAATCATTGCACTTGAGATCAATAAGGAAGTAGCATAACCTAACCTTTTACATAATCTCCAAGATTTTAACTCTTTGAAAAAAGGTAAGGATTTTTACATCATGTAACATCTAAAAAATTTCTACCATCAGTTGAAGTATTACTTTCATAGTATCATCATCATAGGGTGCTCTAGGAGCTACAACCCTTGCAACTTCACTAATGCAAGTGAAAACTACAAGTCTTACTTCTTCATCCTGATGTTGCATAAGTTTTGGCTTAACCAAAGAGCGCATCAGAGGAGTCATAGCTTTAAATATTGATTGAGAAAGTGATTGACCAACCTTACAGAGACAACTTTCTGCTTCCTCCAAAATTTTAAGGAGAGCTACTTTAACCTAAAGTATTAATTTCATAGTATCACTATCATATGGTTCTTTAGGGGCCACAATCCTTGTAACTTCACTAATGCAAGTGACAACTACAAGTTTTACTTCTTCATCCTTATGTTGCATAAGTTATAGCATAACCAAAGAGCACACCAAAGGATCCATAACTTTACACATTGCTTGAGAAGGTTATTGGCCGACCTTACAAAGAAAACTTTTTGCTTCCTCCAAAATGTTAAGGAGAGTTACTTTAACCTGAGGTAAAAGTTTTAGCTTCTTACCCACAAACTTCAGTCTCTCTTGAAAGAACTTGGTGGCCTCTTGTTCTTTGCTCCATAATTCCATTCTTTTTTCAATGGAAATCTAATTGTCCTTCAGTGATTCCAACAAAGCTTCCATTGGATCACTAGAAGTAGCCATGTAGCCCTGCTAAAATTTCTGATCTAAAGTTGATTAGTGGAGACAAAGTCCAGTTACCCAACAGGCTGGCAGGATAATTGAACTCTGATACCACTGTAAGGACCCTTGCAATTCTGCCTTAATTTTCTAGTTTAAGTGCTTTGTAATTTTGTCAAACAATTGTCACCTAAAATCCTTTTAGCTAGTAATTGAGCTCTGATACCACTATAAGGACCCTTGCAATTCTGGCCTTAATTTTCTAGTTCAAATGCTTTGTAATTTTGTCAAACAATTGTCACCTAAATTGCTTTCAGCTAGTAATTGAACTTTCCTTTTTAATGTGATGATAAAGATGAATGAAAAGAATATAAAAGAATTTATCTAGGCATGCCAAATGAATGCAAATGAAAGTAAGATGTAATGCAAGTATCTTTTTGATTTTTCAAAGCTATATGATGACTGACAATGAAATGCAATTATGCAAATGTGCAGTTACAACAAAGAGACATTTTGGCTATGTTTTGAGCTTTGCCTTAGTCAAACTTCCTCTTTCATCTTCTCACCTCCATGAACAACAACCATATCACAAGTTGTAGAAAAATGATGAATAAATTGAGAGAATAGACAACAAATAGTAGAGCAAAGACAATCTAGATGCTATGTTGAGAGTAAGATAATGCAAATAAGAAAATAAGTCAATATCACCTTCCTTTATAAGAGCTCATGGAGTTGAGAGGGGAAGGGGAAGAATAAGATCACCACACCAATAGAGTAGATTGAAAACTTGCAATGATAATGACATTGGAGCAGCAAGAGGGACATAGAACTGAAGTATGAAGTGAATAGGACCAAGAATGAAATGACGGGGAAGAAACAAGAATTCCAACTTCGTGAAGTTCTGCTTCAGTAGTAAGCTCCTCATGATCAAATTGTACCTACACACACAGTAAAAAATAAAATGCTATGACTTTGTGTTGAGCTTTTACTTAGTCAAACATCCACTTTCATGTTCCCACCTCCACAAATAGCCAAAAGACCACAAGAAGTAGAAAAATGACTAAGGAGTAGAGAGAAGAGACACCGTATAGTAGAGAGAAAAGACAATCTAGATGCTACTATACAAGTAAGATAATGCAAATAAGCCAATATCACCTTCCTTTCTATGAGCTCATGAAGTTGAGAGGGAAGGAGAAGAACAAGATCACCACACCAATGGAGTAAAGCTACAACAACCTGCAATGTCAATGGAAATGGAGCAGCAAGAATGTTGTAGAAGTGATGTATGAAGTTGAAAGGAGCAAGAGAGAGTGATGGAGAAGCAAGCAGTGATAAAATGAGCTAGAGAGTTAATAGAATGAAGAGAGAGATTCAGAGAGTTGGAAATGAAAAATATAATAAGAAGAATACTATAACTAATAAATATAAACTAATCTAACAACAAAATGATGGGGAAAAAAGAAGAAGAAAACCAACTTACTGAAGGTCAAATTCTCTAGCAAGCCCCTCATGATCGAATTGCACCTACATGCAGTAACAAAAAAATGTTGTGGTTGTGTTTTGAGGTTTGCCTCAGTCAAACTTCCACTTTGGTGTTCTCACCTCTACAAACAACAGATAGACCACAAGACATAGAAAAATGATAAATAAATAGAGAGAATAAACACAAGATAGTATAGACCACAAGCCATCTAGATGCTACTCTACAAATAAGATAATCTAAATAAGAAAATAAGCCAATATCACCTTCCTTTCTATGAGCTCGTTAAGCTAAAAGTGGAAGGAGAAGAACAAGATCCCCACACCAATGGAGTAGAGCTATGACAACCTACAATGGCAATGATGTTGGAGCACCAAGAGTGGTGTAGAATTGAAGTATGAAGCTGACATGAGCAATAGAGAGTGATGGAGAAGCAAGGAGTGATAGTGTGAACCCTTTAATTTTGGACCTGAACACAAGCAACAAAAAAAAATAGCATTAGATCAATGGGCAAGGTGAAATGAGGATTCCCCATGAAATTAGATTGAAACATTAATATAGGAAGAAAATGAACAATGCAAATGAAAGCACATAGATCCTATTTTAATGAACAACTATTAATCCCATGGGGGAATTGGTGTTGATTGATATGTCAAAATAAGCCCTTTCCCAATTCTTGTTGCAAGCTTTGTGATTGTTGATCCACTTTGTTGATGAAGAACAAGATGAGTTCTTGAGAAAACTTGCAATAACCTAGCTAAGATCTTGCATTGAGGATGAAGTTGAGTAGAGTAAGTTTACTCAAGTTGTGGATGATAGAATGAGAGGAAGAGTCTCTCATTTATAGATTTCCAAAATGGAAAAGAGAGTGAAAATAAGCAATGTGGGATCATTCAACATCCAATTGCCAAGTGCCACCTGTCAAGATGTGAATGGTCGAAGGTTGTGCACATTTTGGCCAAAGTGCCAATAAATGCAATGAGATTCAAATTTGAAATTTGAATGTGACATGTTGGAGGGAGAAAGAAGTGGAGTTAATGTCACTTGGCTCAATGCACAAGGACATGTAAGAGGAATGGATGCCTTGTTGGATGTACAAGTCCACTTGGACTTTTTGAATTCAAATTTGAGGGAATATTCCTTTTTGATGCCATGTGAGGGAAAATAGAGATTTAATAAATGAATTAAATCTATTTTCATGTGCAAGTTGCATTCTCTAAAAGATTTTAGTGATAGGGATTAACTTAATCAAGATTTTGATTAATTTAATGAGGGTTTAGAAGATGTGACAACTTTGACTTAAATTGATGAATTAATTTAAATCAGAATTGAGAGGAATTGATTAATTAAATAAATGATTGATTTATTTAACTGAGGGGAAATG
>CM021101.1:695367836-695539069 GCA_007115665.2 Sequoiadendron giganteum
AGATGGTGATAAAGAGGTATAGAGAGGGATAGGAAAAGAGATAAAGAGATAGATAGATAGATAGATAGATAGATAGATAGATAGATAGATAGGGAGATATACGTAGAGAAGGATATGGATAGAAAGAGATAGAGAGATGAGTGAGAGGGATATCGAGTGAGAAATAAAGATAAGTATATAGAGTAGAAGAGATGGAGTGAATAATATAGAGAGAGGGAGGAATTTCTAGAGATAGGGAGAGAGATGGATGGTTAGAGAGAGGGGGACATTTATAGATATGGGGGGAGAGAGAGGAATATAGAGGTAGAGATGAATATAGAGTGAGAAAAAAGATAGAGGTAGAGATGAATATATAATAAGAGAGGAAGAGGGAGATAATTAGATAGAGATATAGAGAGAGATAGGGAAATAGAGGGGGAGAGATAGAAAGGGATAGATAGAGAGGAAGACATAAAGAGACAAAGAAGAAGAGGAAGGGGGGAGATAGAGAGAGAGAGATATGGTGAGATAGAGTGATATAAAGATAGAGATATAAGGAGATATAGAGGGGGGACAGGGAGAGAGATAAAAAGAGAAAAATAGAGAGAAGTAATGAAAGACAAATAGAGATGGTGAGGGAGATAGAAATAGGGGAGATAGAGAGAGAGATATATGGGAAGAAAAAGAAATGGATATAGAGATATAGGGGAAGAGAAAGAAATAGATATAGAGATATATGGGAAGCTAAAGGGAGAGAAAGGTTGAGATATAAAGATAGATAAGGGGATAGGGAGGGAGAAATAGAGGGAGAGATGGGGATAGATAGAGGGAGGGAGGGAGAGAAAGGGAGAGAGATAGGTAGAGGAGGGAGAGAGAAGATGGAGAAGAGGGAGATAAATGTAGAGAGGGGGAGATAAGAAGAGGGGTGAGAGAGGGAGAGGGAGAGGGTGAGGGTGAGATATATATAGAGGTTGATATAGAGAGATAGAGAGGTATAAGAAAATATATAAAGAGATAGGGAGATATACGTAGAGAAGGATATGAATAAAAAGAGATAGGGAGATATACATAGAGAAGGATATGAATAAAAAGAGATAGAGAGATGAGTGAGAGGGAGATTGAGCGAGAAATAAAGATAAAGATATAAAGTAGAAGAGATGGAGGGAGAGATGGAGTGAATAAGATAGAGGGAAGGGGGAGATAGGGAAAGGATATAGATGTATAGGGAGAGAGATAGGGTGATAAATGTAGAGAGATATCACCAGTACATAAACAACAATATATGACTAAAAAACAACTAAAAACTGCTTATAAATGACTAAACTTGGTCATGTGACCATTAGTAGTTTATTGCCAATCATTTATAACGTAACCAAATTTATGACTAAACCAATTTTAGTCATTTATTGGTTGTTTTGATTGATCGATTTGGTAGTATATTTAGTTGTTAATTTAGTCATATTTTTAGTCATATTATTCACTGAGTTTGGTCACGTGACCATTAGTAGTTTATTGTCATTCAATTTTTTAGTCACTTGATCAATTTGGTCATATATTTAGGCATATTTATTCATTGATTTCTGTATTCACTAATTTTTGTCAACTAGTAGTATATTTAGTCATTTGATCAATTTGGTCATATATTTAGTCATATTTATTCATTGATTTCTATCAACGGGTAGTATATTTAGTCACATATTTTTAGTCATATTTATTCGTTGATTTCTGTCAACTGGTAGTATATTTAGTCACATATTTTCAGTCATATTTGAGGATTTAAACATAAAACACAGAAATACACATCATGAATCATCAATTGCACACAATAAGATAGCCATTGAGAAGGCAAAATCGGTGAACTTTATTAATAAAATAAAGGTGTTCTAGTTACAGCTTAAAAATAAAGTATAACAATTTTTATTTTCAGTCACAAGACTGAAAATCTGAGTTACAATATTGCACAAAAATGACTATAAGAAATAAAATTCTCCAAAGAACTTTTGCAATGATGGAAACACATGCTTGGATCCCTTTAATGTTGTAGAATAGAAGAAAAAAAAATCATTTATCTGCCACCATAGTGAATCCATCCTTTTGTCCTCTTCAATTCTAGGTGCATTCATATTGCCATCAACATGACTTAATCCAGTCTCCTTGATGTAATTTATAAGTTCTCCAATAGGTAGTGAGTTGTTTCTAATTCTTGCAACGTTATACAATCTCTTGTCAAAATTTGTAACTAAATCAATGTCTCTATATTTTATTGTAGCAATGTCATATGTCAAAGTCGCTTCTTCCTCAATTGCTGCCAAATTGAAAGAGCCAACACGTTCACCACAACTATTAGGTGGTTTACTTAATGGATAAATCTCTTTTATAAGTGAAATGTATAGTAGATTTGTTCATGTTCGGTGTACTCACTGTATGTTCCTAGATATACATCTTTGTTTCCATTAATTCTTCCAATTCTAGCCTGCCACTTTCCTTTTTGATGGTGTCTGCGATATGTTACAGATTTTACCATTAGAGTACAACTTTTCCTACAAATGTTTATTGAATATCCATTTTTATAGTCAAATCAAGATCTCAAAATTCTAAATAAAGCTATCAATTTAAATGTAGACCTTGTTACTCCATGGTACATTGATGTGCCTCTAGTAAAGCCACTACTCCTCCTATATCAATAGAAGATTATACATTAGCACCATACATGAAAGTAATTCAATGCAATATCTTACTCAAACTAAATCTAAAATATTGTCATAGACCTTATGTTGACCTTGTTGCGTATGAATTTTTTGATGGGTCATTTAAACATGAATAAATTCAAGCTAGGGAAACTCTTCATGTATTTTAAATTTTAAGCTTTCTATACTAGTGTACCCTTTCTTATTCTAATAAAAATGTATATATGTACTGTCAGTTCCAGAAACAAAAGCTCCACTGCCATAATTTTAATCTAAAAGACTTCAATGGAAAGAATTATGATACCTTTTGAGATAATTAATATAGTCTATGGTGGTCATCTATTTCATGACTTCAAACTATTCTTTGTATTCAGTTAATTACATAAAACATGTCATTTTAATAGTATTATGCAAAGGTAGATGTGTGTGTAATCTATAATAATAAATAGTGTTATATGTATACCCAATGTAAAATTCTTACAAGAATATTTGTTGTGCTTTTGTCACCCCAATACTTGAGAGCGGCCTTATCATAAGCTCTTGCTGCTTTCAATTCAATGTCATAGCCACCTACAAGTACATCAACCCTAAGTCAAAACTTCAATCCAATCTAGTTTAGCTAACAACTAAATGTAAAATCTCAAAGACTAGAGTATCAAATCAGTATTTAAATGCAGTTCTTAACAACTTCAATATATCTACAAAATAATAATGCTTGCCCAAATATACTGTTGAAGATTTCAATAGATGTCCAGATTTGAAGGATGACAAGGTCACACACAATTTTTTTAGCATTAGTATATGGATAAAGACATCTTAGATCTATAAAGAACAAAGAAAATGAATTGCTCTAGAAAAAAACTGATGAAAAATGTAAAAAAATACTCTAAAAACAAACATTAGGGTTCCACAGTCTATTATAACTGTCATTAGGGTTCAAGTTCCATAGTCTATTATAATTAGAGTTCTATAGTGTATTATAATTATACTTACAAATATTTGATAAAACTACATAATAATTTTAATGATCAACACTTCAAGTTAAACTTAGAATAGTGATACATGGATAATATTTCTTATGGTAATCTAAATCCTTTTAACATACCTTGTCCTCCCTTTTGTTTGTGACCTCCTCTGATGAAGTTGTTGTCCCACAAATGGGCTTCATATCTCCCTGTCCATTTATGTTTGCAAGACAAAAGGTCCAAGAGTTGTAGCCAACTATAATGCTTTGGATGTTCTTAGTATGTTATTGATATTGAATCATGCATTGGACTATCTGATACCTTATGACTGAAGATCTTGTATCAACGGGGAGATATGGATCTTGTTGCCACTAATCTGACCAAAGAAAGCCATATGCTAATATTTGACTTCTGAAATATACTTAGATATTTGATTTCTTATTTCATGTGCCTCCAAATAGGTGCACCAGATCCTTGAATGGGATTAACATAGATTTATTTAGCAAGAAAAAGAGACTAATTCTATATGATTTTTCTTTATAATTCATCCCAATGCTGAGATAGATTGTTATCAACATTGGGATGAATTATAAAGAAAAATCATATAGAATTAGTCTCTTTTGCCTGCTAAATAAATTTGTGTTAGTCCCATTCAAGGATCTGGTGCACCTATTTAGAGGCACATGAAACAAGAAATAAAATATGTAATAAAATGCAACCAATGGGTGTAAAGCCCAACTCCTCAACCTTTGAAAGCATCCTTCCTAGTTGTGTGTGAATTAGAGCTTTGGATGAGGAAGTTCTTTCAAAGCTAACAAAATAAGCATTACAAGTCATCAAATCCAACAAAAAGGAGACTAATATATAAATGGTTAAAACAAAATAATACAATCAAAATACTAAAAGAAATAAGTAAAATCTTATTGCACAACAACCATCTTTGTAGATTCCATTGCATCAGTAATCGCTTAACTATCAATAACTCACTATCCCGCCAAAGACATCCAGTCATCCACTGTCCATTGCTACACCGTTATACACAAACTAGCCTATCACAGTATGGCGGTATCTACCGCTCAACTGCACCAAGCCTCATACACCATCGCAGTGTGGCGGTGACTATACCACACCACCGTTAGGATACCTTCAACCATTGTCACGAGGTAGCGGTAACTACCGCTATACCACACCAGTCAACATGAAACACTGTAGGGTGGTTGTAACATCGCACTACCGCAAGCTCAATCTAACACCTCTGGGGGGTTAGCGATAAGTATTGCTCAACCACCAGTCACTCCATGAGACGCCAGGGATGGCGATAAAGGCCTAAACTCTCACTTGGTGTAATCTGACTTGATGACGACCAAGTTGGGGTTCCACCAATGAATTTGAGGTACATAATTCCAACAAGTAAATTCCATAAATTGTCCAAAACAAATACACATGTATCATACTCAAGTCACTTAGGCAAATAGGGCATGTGAGACTTCCCATTAAACCAATTCAAAATTAATAAGGTGTAAATATATGGCTCTTTTAGCACTGCAATTAAGGTGTAAATCATAAATATATAAGCAAGATGTGGCATAGCTACCAACAATTGCAATCTATAAATCAAGCACTACTGAAAAGGCAACAAAAAGAGAGATTGTAGTAGAAATCCCGACCAAAAGATAAGACTATTATTTAAAAGTCAACAAAAGGAAAAGCTTAAATTTGTATAATAGTATAGAACACCTAATCACCTAGTATACAAAGCAACCTTTTTATATAGATCTTGATCATGAGACATCCATCAAAGCATAACAATAGGGATTTTTTGTCATATATTATAGTTACAAGTGCCTTACTAGACATACATGAAAATGTGGAAGCATAGACAATTTGTATCAAGCCAAATGTCAAAAATTATAATTAAAAAGACAAATCCTTACAATTGGACCAAGCAGATTTATGATTTTATCTTTAGAATGTAGGAACTTTCTCTGTTGGAGCTTCACAACCTAAAACTGGATCTCCAATTGGACGAGCAGATTTACGATTTTATCTTTAGAATGTAAGAACTTTCTCTATCCAATATTCACAACCTCAAATTGGATTAGAGACTAGATAAGCAGGTTTATGATTTTCTCTGTCCACCGACGTTTGTATTCATATACTTAGGTTCTGCTTCCAAGCGAGAACACCCAAAAGTGTTTCAAGCCAGCTAAAAGTACTCTCCAACCTAGTTATGTCACTGATAGCAACTCAAGTTTGCCTGAACTGTCCATACCCAAATGTTGCATCACAATCTATTCTTCCTGCACACAAGAATGCCACATATTAACCCCTTCTAAATAAAATATTTAATCATCATCAAACCATAATTAATAAATCATTTTAGTTTTAGAAAGAATCCAATGTCATTTACTATAAAAAAAAAAGTTGTATAAATCACAAAAAATCCATGAAGCCTCCTAAATGTAGCTTAAAGCAAGTTTGCGGGATGGGTTTCAGCATAAAAAGCTTTCTACTATAGCTCTCAATGAATGTATTATAAGCAGAAAACAAAATTCTTGATCACACTCGAAGTAATGCAGTCAAACATTTATTCCAAAAGTATGTTAGCAAGAGTTAACTAAAAATAGAATGATTTTTTGCTTGGTTTCTTTTATCAATATGCCACACGGAAATGGAATAATCACTAAGAAACCCTAACAATAAAAAATGAAGTAAAGGTTCAAGAAAGGAAATTCCAATGTACTATTGTGTAATGGTGACGAAGGCACTTATATGAGCATGATTTGCATACAAATCCTTGCCATTAAATTCCCATCCATCCAAAGAGAAAATAAGCAATTTAAGGATTTGAGCAATATAAGTCCAAAGGGTTATGTTGTAACGGTAATGGAATCATCATAAGAGCACAACCGAGGAACAAATTCTTGTGACTGTAATTACGTGATCCATAACTCTATTGATCGTGTGGCATAGTTGTGTTATAACAAATACAGGATGCATTCATGTGTGACCCAAGTTTAATGTGGCTATGTTGTGATAGAAATGGAGGCACTCATATGAGCACAATTCATGTAAAAATGAATCATTGTCATCACAATTAGGTGTCAATCATCATTGGGTGCATTCAGATTGACTCGAGTTTAATAGGTTACAATGTAATGATATCATGATCCAAGAGCAATTACCTCTTGCTGTAATAAAGAGCCTATAACTCCAGTTCATATGTAGAGTGGTTGTGTTATATCAATTATGTAGTGCATTCAAGCAAAAATCATGTTTAATGGGTTATTCTAGAGAGTGATCTAGATTTTCTAAACCTTATGAATGTTACTTAAAAGTGTATAGCTTAAACTACAAACCAAGTTTGTTACATACTTGAATGAGATCTTGGGTTACCACAAACTACAATAATGTGATCTGCTAATAACTATTATGGGAAGTATTAAAGAAAGACCCATGCTATATAGAATACATTTCGCTGATTAGTTTTACATACCTTAATGATCAAACACAAGCTTCCCACACACTCTAGGATACAATCCAAGATCATACCACACCCTGTCAAGACAACTAATTTTTTGACCCAAGATTTAAAGTTGTTTTTTTAAACCAATAAAAGCATTGGTAAGAGCATGACTAGGGTACAAACCCTAGGCCTTTGTAGAAACATAAACCATAACTCTAGTGGATTAGTGAGGTTGTAATACCAAAAAGATTGAGACATTATAGCCAATAAAAAATTCTTGCAATATAAATATTGTAGCCAATAACAAGCACACTATGTAGCTCAGTGACATTTGGAAATGCAATCTATGGTAAGAAGAATGACAGTCATTTGAGGTGTGATAGTCAAAAAGAGGTTGAGCAGTGACAATATAACGGAGCTCAATCCTTGCATAGTAAAGTGGAGATTTTAACAATGAGTTTCCTTACCCCCTTACTAACCCTAAGGATTTTTCAAATGCTATTGACAATGTTAGACAAGGAAAATGCAATCAAGGAATGATTGTCCAAATGAAGTAACAGTGGTAATCACAAGTTCAATGTTTCTTCTTAGCCATTGTATAATGGAGGTAGTGGATTGCATGTTTGAGCAGTGTTTTGGGACTCATCAAAGATAAGAGAATAGTGAATAATACCTTGTGGACTGTGAAGTAGTGACAATAAGGTTGAAGGGTCTTAAGACCCACAATACCATGAAACAATGAGTCCCCTGTAGTAAGCAAGTAGGCAGTTTTTAGGGCATAGTTTGCTTTTATAAAAGGATGCTCATGAAAGGAATCTTCAAGTGACAATGAGTGAGCTATTTGAGATTGCAACTAAGGGTGTAATATCTAGTCTTAAAGGCAATTAGAAAAGTAGTAAATATGCAATAAAATCAAACCCTACAAAACAAACAATCCACAATGTTATCTTGCATAATGCCTTGAGTTTGAAGACAAAAATCTCATTGTATCTTGATGAAATTAGTGACCTTAATGGTCAATCACTGACAAGCAGGATTTTAAAACATGTTATTGTGCTTATGGAGGCAGTATTTTAAGCAAGGCAGTGAGTGGTAGTTTGGAACAATGGTAGGTATGAAGGACTTGCTTTATATGCATACTATGTAGTCTAGCTTAAGACAATGTTCATAGAAGAGACTGAAGGTGGATTATGGAACTCAAGGGTTACCATGATAAAGATTAAAGCAAAGATTGAGATCTATTTAAAAGCCAATGTCATGAAGACATTAAAGATGTCACATGCAAAACCCTAGCAGTTGGAATAATGAATACAGTGCCAAAGAGGACAATGAGCTTGGGAAAATTTAGGAGATATCCACATTATCTAATCACATGCAAATACATCATTTATTTATTTTTTAAATCAAAAGAAATCATTATAAACCCTATATAAGATACATTCTAAACCCTATATAGGATACATTATACTCAAAAGCATTTGAAGGAATTTGAGATTATGCAAATATATGTCAATTAAATACCTGGATTACAAACAGTAGCGCAAACAATGTAACCCTCGTTGATCAAAGCAGGAATGAGATAAGCAACAATTAATCCTATGCCTCCTATCACACACATCTCCTTGCCATTCTATGTCATTCTTTACTAAAACACTTCTCCATTTTGACGGGCTACACCTGAAAATAAGGCTTCGACAAAGGTTTTATAGTATGTTTATTAAAATGAAAACTCTATTTTGGTGGGCTATGCCTGAAAATAAGATTTCAACGAAAGTTTTAGAGTATGTTTATTAGAGTATTTTGACGGGCTATTGATTTTTTTATTCCTTAAATGATTTTCTAAATAAATGACTAACTATTTAGTCATATTTATTTGTGTGATTAAGTAATTTTTTAGTCAACAACCAAATTAGTCATTTATTTACTCATTTATAGTTGAATTGCCAAAAAAAGTAGAATTTAGTCATTTTTAGTTGTTGTGACTAAAAATTTTAGTCACCTAGTCATTTATTTTCCAAATTCTACTAGTGTATAGATAAAAAGAGATAGAGAAAGGAGTGTGTGTGGGAGAGAGAAAGAGGTAGAGGTAGACATGATGAGATATATAGAGAGAGGGGGGAAGGGAGAGATATTAGGAGATAGAGATAGAGGGGGCAAGAGTGAGAGAAAGGTGACCTAGAGATAAGTAATAGAGAGAGGTATAGATAGATGAAAAGATAGAGAGATAGAGATAGAGGTAGGGAAGGAGAAAGAGGGAGTGTGTGTATATGAGTGAGAGAGATATGGAGAGATATAGAGAGGAAGATATATATTTATAAATAGATAGAGAGGGAGGGAGAGGGGGAAGAGAAATAGAGAGAGGAGAGAGAAGTAGAGATAAATAGAAAGAGGGAGTGATAAGGAGAGAGGGAGAGATAAGGTTAGTGATAGATATAACTTGGAAAATATAGAAGTTGTGTGAGAAAGATAAGCATATAAAGAGGGAGTGATGGAAGAAGAGAGAAAGAGGGAGAGGGAGAAAGAGATAGAAAGAGGGAGATGATTAGAGAGAGGGAGATGGAGAGATAGAAAGGTAAAGATATAGGAAGTGATATAGAGAGAGAAATATAGGAGGTGATAGAGAAAAGTAGAGAGGAGGTAGAGGTAGAGAGATAAAGATAGGGTGGGAGGAAAAGGTAGTGTATGTACATAATACTTATACTTATTATATGCATCATATTTCATATAATGTGTAATAATAAAAATATAAATTAAATATATATTTTAAAAATAAATATAGATAAATATTAAATTATAATATATTAAATATTCTAATCATTTTTAATAAATATAGTATATATTTTTAAAAATATAGATAAGTATTAAGCTTATAATATATTTAATTAGTAATATATGTGTAGACATGCAAATAATCCTAATTGATATTATACACCTAATTACGATTAATTATCATCATTACTTCTATTAATCAAATAAAACAATTTATTGGATTAATTCACTAATAGTTATCATGTTTAATTAAATAAATTAATTAATTTAATCAAAACCCTAAAATCCTCTCATTTGATTTAATAAATCAAATTATTTAAATCAAGTGTCACAATCTCCTCATCCCTTCAAATTAATTAATATGAATTAATTAACTCTTAATCATTATTACCCACTCTCTAGCTTTTGACTCAACCTTGGTCAAACCCAACCCCTCATTAACTAACACACTTGTACATGAAAATCATTTCTTTTAATTAATTAATTACCTCCTCCTCCCTCACAAAAACATATTCTTTGGGAATAATCCTTCAATAACTCCACTTATTTGACTTTTTTAACCAAACATTAATTCCTCTTACACTCTTAACCACATGCATTAGTCTCTTTTACATTCTCACCCACATTTTCTTACATCTCCAACTACATGCATTTACTTCTTGGTACATCCTTTCAATCTTCAATCATATGCATTTATTTCTTTTCCATCCTCTTTACTTGCACATTCTTCAAGATGTGCTCCAACTTCATCCTTTAGGTTTGTGACAAGTGTCACATTCTCATTTGCTCTCCTTTAATCCCACATTCTTCCAATATTTTCATTCTTCAACCCTTCAAACCTATTTATAAAGGGCTTCTCTATGAAGAATGGATCCACAATCATATCCACAATCTTAAACATTCTCATCATAGAAATATTCACACATCGCATTCTCATCACATTGGAAACTTATCAAGGGGGTGGAAAAGGGCATTCTTTCCATATCAAAGGAGCACCACTCCCACTATCAGATACACAATATGTAAAAAGTTTAATTATATTTATATTTAATAATGTATAGTGTATATAAATATTAAATATATAATATTTAAATATTATAATATTATGTTAAAAAATATTTAAATTTATAAAATGTAATTTTATTTCACAATATTAAATTAAGAATATTCTAGAAAAATATATTTTATAATCTAAAATAAACAAATAAATAAATTAAAAAATTATTTTGAAAAATAATAGAAATTATTAATTTAAAAATAAATATATATAAATATTAAACTTATACTATATTTCATATTTTAATTGATAATATATGTAAAAATTTATATAATATTTATATTTAATAATGCATAGTGTATATAAATATTAAATATATAATATCTAAATATTATAATATTATGTTAAAAAATATTTAAATATATAAAATAAATTTTATTTCACAATATTAAATTAAGAATATTTTAGAAAATTAAATTTTATGATCTAAAATAAATAAAAATACTATAACTTTTTTTAAAAAGAATAAGAAATATAAATTATAATAACTTATATTATATATAATAATAATAATAATAGAAAATTAGAAACAATATCTAATTCTTTGCTTTCCTTTTTTTTTCTTGTTTTTGACTTTTATAATATGAATGAATGTAAAACATATTGTGGAAATGTAGAAAAAATATTTAATTCTTTGCTTTTTTTTCTTGTATAAAGTATTTTTTTTTTAATAATAAAATTTTTAATATTTTTTTAATTTGTAAATATTTTTGTGTTGAAATTTTTTTAACAATATTATTAATTATATATAAATAATAATAAGTTTTTAATAAATATTTTTTCAAATAATAGTGTTAATTATTATTATCCATATATAATTTGAATTAAATAAATCAATAAATTACAAACTAATTTTTCACCTTTTTAATAAGTTTCATTTTATTTTAAGTTTGGTGTTACTTGTAATATCTATAATATAAAAATAAAAAAATTAACTTTAACAATTTTAATATAGTATTTTTTAAAATATTTTTTTGAAGTATGGTTTTAATTTTTAAAATTTAATTTATTTAATAATTTAATTATATTTACCTCCTCATTTATGGGGTTTAGTGGGTTCATCTTGCTCCTTGCCTAAGGGAAAACATCAAATGGACTCCACCGGAAGAGGGTTGGTTAAAGATAAACTTTAATGGCGCATCTGGAGCAATTCATGGTAAAGTTTGTTTGGTGGCAACCAAAAAACTTGGG
This sequence comes from Sequoiadendron giganteum, assembly GCA_007115665.2. Lineage (NCBI taxonomy): Eukaryota > Viridiplantae > Streptophyta > Pinopsida > Cupressales > Cupressaceae > Sequoiadendron > Sequoiadendron giganteum. Next base: position 695,379,951 of record CM021101.1, read on the forward strand.
AGAGTCTCCAATAATGAGGCAGAATATCAAGTAGCTCTACTAAGTCTCAAAATGGGGCAAAAATTAAAATTATAAAATATTCACCTAGAAGGGGATTCTCGAACATTGTCAATGCAATTCGGAAAAAGCACTCTCCAAATTGGTCCCTAAGCAAATGACTTGAGGTAATAATAATGCAAATGAAGCATTTCAAAAACTTTAGTTTCACACGTCTACAATGAAGGGAACGCAATGGATGATGAGGCAACCAACGTGGCTATCAACATGGAGGAAGATGTGGTATCATCGAAATCAAAGGAAGCTTGGCATGAGTTGCATAAGGAATTATACAAGAGATAACATGCTCATGAAGAATATTAATTACCTAAGGTGTGATGAAATGATTCTCGTGTGTGGTGAAGTGTGGGGCGTACTAAAGATAGCCAAGAAATGATTGAAGGTGGGCCTTTAAGGGCGAAGTGATGGTATTCCTTTCAATTCACATTTGGCAACCAAGGTTATAGAGATGGACACGTCGATCTGCTTGAGATTTAGGAGAAGGCGAATGGCTTTCCTCGATGAACACTCGGAGCAGCGAATGATGGCAATATTCAAGTCGAACAGTGGGGTGGTTATGCATGCTATAAGGCTAGTTTTGGGAGATTTGTATATGAATGAGGCTTTCTGCTACTATGTAAACACAAATATTACATCATTGTTTATGGAGATGTTGTTGGATGTAGGGGAGGAAAAGAGGGTGGTTAAGAAGATTATGGAGGACCTAGGGTGGTTGTGGTGGCATGGGGGGATGAAGGAAATTCTTCATTGGGCATCTCCAAGTGATGGTATCATGCCACAAGGTGGTGTATGGCCACTGGTTTTTGAGAAGTGACACCCAATCTAGGTATCTTTTGTGATTTGGGGTTGAGGCATGTATGTTTCCCAGGGCTGGGCTTAACCAACACACTCTAAGCATTGACCACGCTTAGGTGGCTGGTGTGGGGCCCAATTACCTGTCCCACTTGTTGATCGTCATTTTTGTTTCCCCTGTTCACCGTTAGCATTCAAATTGTTCCCGCACAATCTTACCGTTTCAGCACATTCAAAACCAGGTTTCCCACGCGATTGGTTTTCATTTGTCACTCACGATCTGTGCAAAAATGGCAGCTTTGGAACAAAGTATGGACATTCATTAAAGCATAAAAGACTAGGGATTATTCAATATGCTTCAGTAGACATCTATGCAATCTGTGGAATCATGGACAAGGCATGTCAACTGTTTGATAGGATACCACAAAGAAATCTGGTCTCATGAAATGCTATGCTTGCAGGATATGGACAAAATGTGTTTGCTGAAAAGGATTTATAGACGTTCAATCAAATTTAATCGGCAGGTGTAAATCAAAACTCTGCTATATTTGCCAACATCCTCCCTACCTGTGCCAAAATCAGAGCTTTGGAACTAGGTATAGTTTTATATAATTCTTATGTAACTTATTGAATGACTAATCTTATACTATTTAAAATTATAATTTGTTTATGTAAAAATTCAAAGATTGTATATATATATATATATATGTGATCTTAATAAAATGTTGCTTCCTAAAATGTGAGATGTTAGATAAAACTAATAGTGCAATAAAGAGAAACAACAAGATAATAGGGCACCTCAATGATTAGCCTAAAAAAATGAACAATATAAAAGCAAGATGAACAAGTAAATTGTTGTTATACCTTCATGTTGTTGCTTCCTTGGTTGGCCCTTGATGTTGAAGTCTTGTGTGCTCCTTGGATGGCAATGGAATGAAGTGGATGCAAGATGAATTGATGCAATATGGATGCTAAAATAGATGAGAGATTGAATGGCAATTTTGCAAGAGTTTATTTGCAAAAGAATTGATCCTCCAAAATGAAGGAATTGAAGGGGTATTTATAGGCCAAATTGAATTCTCTAGAGAATTCAACAGTTGGGATTGATCCAACAAAGATCAAGATGAAGGGCTATGGTGAGTTGAGGACTCACAAGCCCTCACATCTTGACATGTGGAAGGTGAGATGTCCTAGGGTGGAGTGATGTGGAAATGAGGTGGAAGAGAAGGACAAGAGGTGGAAGGGAAGGACATGAGGTGGATGAAGGACAAGTACCTTTGAGGTACCTTGGGGGATGAGAAGATTTCCTCAAAAAGGAACTTCTTGTCCCCAAATGAGGATGAAAGAGACTTTTGAGGAATTTTAGAATTCCTCAAAAATCTCCATGGGAAAAGGGGAAATGTGTGGGAAGAATAAATGTAAATTAAAAATTTACATTTAATGGAAGATTCATTGGATAAAAGGAGATCTCCAAAAAGCTGGAGATTTGTCACATGTGGGAGATGTGACAAGTCCAAGGTTCTAGAAGCCCTTGGCACATGTGAAGTGACAAGGCAAGGCTTCTAGAATCTTGCATGGGGATGGGAAAGACCTTGGAAGGATAAAAATGAATTAAAAATTCACATAGGGAAAAGAGGAACTTTGGTAGAATAAATGTGAATTAAAAATTCACATGGGGAAGGGAGTCCATATCAAAAATGGTAAGTGGGAAGGTTGACCAAAAAAAGTAAGCCAAAAGTGGCTAATGATTCTGATTAAGGTTGTGCAAACACCTGATTAAGCTAATTAATGATGGATTAGAGGCAAGTGGGAGATTATGGAGGATGTGACACTTAATCAAGATTAAGTGGTGCACATCCTAATGACAGATTAATTAATTTAATCTAGAAGAGGGTTATGGAGAATGTGACAAGGAGAGAGAAAAAGGAGAATTAAAAATTGATTTTAATTCAAATGGGTTAAATGACTAAATTAAATAATTTGTCATGTTTATTTAATTTAGAGAAGACAAGGGGGTAAGGTAAAGTATTTAATTTATTTAATTAGATACTTTAGGAACCTTAGGTAGAAAATTAAATAATGATTAAATAAATTATTTAATCACTATTAATGAAATAGATGAATAAAGTAGACGATTTTGATCATATGAGAGTGATCAAATTTGGATGTCTACAATATATATATATATTTCATATTTTTCACATTATTATTCAAGTTTAGGATAGTGGTGACACATTTTAGTCTAATCTCCTCTAACTACTTTTTTTCTTGTTCATCTTAGAATTCTTAATTCAATTTATCTTTGTGTAGCTTCAAGTCTAAAATTATACAATAACGCTTGTAATAACCTATTTCAATTATTTTTCTTTAGGTAGGGAGTATTCTATAGATATTTGTAGTAAATACTCTTCAATATTTACTATTGTTTTCTCTAGGGATTAATTAATTTAGTAGTTGTTCCCTAACATTGTTATGTATGATTTATCATATTTAAAATTGTTGGATAGAGAGATTTATATTAAATTCACTTATTGATATTATGGTGTAGATGTAAAAAGTGTTGTAGTTGGGAGGTTCTAGTTACTTATGTTGGACAATATTCTCCATAATTTTTCTCATAAGTTCCAAAATTTTATATTATAGAAGAGTAATAAATTTGTCAACTCGTTTTATTTTATTTTTTTAAGCTTTTACTTCCTATTTTTTACCCAACCTCCTACCATGTGGTGTATCATTAATGTGTTGGTAGTCTCCTTTATTCATTTTGTTAAATAGTTCCATCTTTAGAAATATTTGTGTTTCTTTCTCAATCCATCTTTATTATATTCTCATTTCTTCTATATGAATGGTATTTTTCTAACTCTATTTGACATAAATTTGCTTCCTATTCTCATTGTGCAATTTCATCATGTAAATCTTTCACCAATTCATCCAAACTATATCCCATATCATAAAATAGATATTATGCTTGACCTAAATTATTCTTATTTATTATATCTATTTTTGTTAATAAGGTGTTCTAAGCCTTCTTTATAGCCTCTATTTTTCATCATCGACACTCTTATTGACTTCTATATCTTTTGACAAGAGAGTATTTACTGTTTATCTAGATAACTATATATTTTCTGCTAGTTTATCTCTACCATTTATAAGAGATCATTAGCTATCTTTTCTAAGACATATATCCTTATTATTTATTTCATTTACTTCTTGATGATTTTTAGTGCATCATATGAGGACTCCATGTTTACTTTAACATTACTTTTAAAATAATTTATTTATTTTTGTTGGATTGTTGTGTATATATATTTTTCTTGTGTAGGCATTCATGTTGTAATAAAAGTGACATATACAACAATTAGGCATCTATTGTGTCTTCTTATTCTTCAAAAAAAAAATCTACTTTCATCCTTTTAGGTTCTTTTTCAACCACTTTTATTTTTAATCAAGGCACAAATGAGAAGGTGATGGATTTTATTCTCTATTATTAATGTGTTATTTCATAAATCTCCTATAACTTCTTCTTAAATTTAATATTGAGAGAGAAGTTATTAAGAATATGTCCCCGAAGCTTTGCAATCAAAATCTCTTGCATAAATATCCAACTTTTACAACACTTTACACCACCTTCTATGATTATACATAGGTGACAAATTAGTTTAAGGCCATCTCCTCTTTGACCTTTATGCCTTTATTTATAAATAACCCTATCATATTCTCAAGAAGCCAATAATTATACAAAGAATAACACCAATAACTTATGATTTTCTCCTTAATCCAACCCTAATAATTAACTAAACTAATTGAATATACCTTTCTCCTCTTTGTCATTTGAACTTACAATCTCCCTTCATTCACAAGCTAACTCTAATTGGATAAAGCTCTAGAAAAAATCCCAATTCTATCTTTCATGAGATTCTTTCCAATAACCTCATTCAATTTCATCCTATTCAACCCTTGAACCTCAACCTTTTCTTATTCTACCAAATTTTCCAAATCTTTTTACTATATAAAGACCTATTTTGCTATGAAACATGCCTTACTATTATCCTCTCCTTTTTATTTTCTTAATTAGCTCTTTGGACTACCTTATCACCAAATCATATTCCCTTTACCTATCATTTTTTCATCTTTATTTTCATAAATTCTCCTATGATATCCTTCTATTAATCCAACACTAGTAATTACTGAAGTTATTTTTCTCTTTTTCTTAAGTTTCTACATGGCCTTTTCCTTGAGTTTTTCCTTTTTTCCTTTGTATTATTTTTCCAATTTCTCTTTTGTCAACGAGGATTCTCCTATTGTACATTTGTTTTTAACATTTGATTTCTTACATTTTCTAGACATGGTGCCAACACATTCTTATATGACTATTATATTTGGGACAAATATAGATATCATGTAATTAATCACCACAAAAATCACATGTGGATTTTCCTCCTTTATTTTTCTACACCCATCACCATAATGTCCTAGAGTTTACCATAGTTATAACATTTTGGCCTTTTGGTCCTTCCTATTTCTCTAGTACCTATATTATTATTATTGTTGTTATAGCCTTCCCTACCACCTCATTTTCAATAGCTATTATGATAATTCATGGAGCAAGGTCTATATCTTGAATTTGTGGTACCATATAGTGTATATTGTTAGGCGGTCTTATACTTTTTCTCAATTGAAGTTCCCACTAGCCATGTTCCAAACAAAGATTGAATACTATTATAGCTAAACCTTATGCTCTCTCCATACCCAAATCCAAAAATGTTTCCCTAGGACCAATCCATGAACAATTGGTTCATATTCATCTTCTTCATGAATTAACATTTAACACCTATTTTTTCCATGTTTGTCCCACTTTATACTTTATAATATATGTGTACTATTGTTCTATGGAATTCATCAAGTTCCCCTCTTAGTGTGGAATCCCTCTTCATTCCTTTGATTATCAAACATTCATTCCTTATATGTTCCTCCCTACTATAATCTTTAAACCAAAATTTACTTCTTCTAGGTGAGGGAGAAGTGTCAACCATCTCACCTTTCATGATAATTAAATTATCTTCAAAATGTATCTTGATCTCACCAATACATTCTTTTACTCTCTTATTATCAAAAAATTTCATAAATATTTAATTGATTTAATTTATTCATCTTTAACTCCTTTATTTTTAATACCTTAATTTATCAAGAGGTACTACAAGACACACAATATTACCACAAATTTCTTTTTAATACCTACAATGATATCTATCTTATTTTGTATTCTACTGGGTTAATTTTAGAGGACTTACCTTCTAGTGCGCTTATGGGTTTTCATCACTAGTCTCCATTAGGCTGCTCTTTTTACTTTCCAATTTAATGGGAATAGATCCAGCTACCCTTTAGAATTTTTAGAAAGTCATTTATAGGGACATCATGTCTTAGTCTAAAATCCTTTTTCAAGGGCTAGATCATTGCATATGACTAAGGAAATTTGGGAAATTTTATTGGTAGATATATAGATCATTAGTGAAGGTGGTCCTTGCAAGATAATCTATAAGAATTGGGGGTAGATTTCCTATCTATCTAAGGCTAACCCTAAAGCTATTTATAATGTGAGGGGTGTGAAAAGGAATAGAGGTTACTTGGATATGGGTAGAGGTTGCTTGGCTAGGCATATAGGTTACTTAGATACATAGGCCTTTTGAACAATCAGTCTTTTAATTTTTAGAAAGGAATTCACAAGTAAATCATTGCTTGGATAAGGATGTTGTAAAATTTAATCACATCAAATGTACCTTCTCACTTGATTTTGGTGGTTAAGTGCATGTAAGATGTGTGTCATGTTGTGATTAGTCCAAGAAAGTGACCAAGTGACATAGGAAAATATTCATATCCACATATGGAATTGGCTTGGTCATTAAGGGATTATCTTGTGGTGGGTTTTAATTGGTTGGTAAAATCTAAAGAAGTCTAGGTTGCATTGAGCAATTTTGGAAATAGGGTTTAGATTTACCACAAGATAACTTACTTTTAGGGAAGGTTGTATAAAGAATGTTAGGATTTTGAAAGTAAAATATGCAAGGAAGAGTGAGGATCAAGGAAATGGATATTCAATGTCGATGGAAGAAGAAGTTGGATCAAGGTGAGGGAAAAAATGATACCACTAAATAATATGGGCAAAAGGATAAAGGAAAGGGATCAAGGATTAGGCAATATAAAGTGATAGATGTAATTTTTGATCAAGGAAAATATTGAAGTCCAATACTATATGACTCAAGAGAAATGGATTAAGGATCATTAATGTGGTGTGCAAAATGCTAGAAGGAAAAAGAGTGAGGGAAATAGGGTTGAAGCCTTCAAGATTTAGAGATTAGTTTTGCCACATATATTTTACCTTTTAGATATGATGGTCTAAGTAATCCTACAATTATGGGTTCCACAAGGAGGAAGGGAGATGGGAATCAGGTTGAGAGAAATGAGTAGGGAAAATACTAAAAGCCCAAGATTTTGAGACAAAGGAAAAGTAAATCTTCATATTAGGAATTAAGGATGTTGAATACTCAATGCAAAAGAAGAGGAAACATGGAAAATTGTAAGTGGAGAATAATTGAGGTTCATTGATTAGTCTTATAGCTTAAGTACATTATTATATGGAGACCTAAAATCCTAATACCAAAGGCAAAGAAAAAGTAGGGAGTGAAAGGGTGGGTAAAGCCATGATAAAGTACCTAGGCAATGAGAAGTAGCCAAAGGTCTCAATAAGAAATGGAAATGCTAGGTTTCAAGGAATGGAGGGAAAAAATATTAGCAAGAGGAAACCAACAAACCTAATAAAAGCTAAAAATAGATATAATCACCCCCTAACACTTAGAAATTTCTAAAGTTTCAACTATTTAGGCATGTGACCAGTATACTGAAAAACAAAACACTACAACAAGAATTTTTTTAATAAGGGGGTCTATTGAATGAATTCTTATATTGGTTATAGATGGTGGCCAAAAAATTGTCCTATTAAGAAAGGAAGCACTCAACTTGGATAAATTTGCACTTACTAATATAGGCCCCAACATCACCTAGAAAGGGGCAAGACAAAGATATCACATAAAAACTATAGGGAAAAAAATATAAGTCTTTGATCAAATATCAATGAAGGACTCTATAGGCAACAAAATCAAACTAAAAAATAATTAGAAGCACAATAGGGTCCTTTCATTAAAAATAATATGTTAAGATAAAGGCTTAAGAGGACACACATCAATAAAAGAGTTCTCTTATTTTATCTTAAATTAGAAATGGTGTTGCAAGGCATAAATAAGTGGAAACTTTATTAGAGAATGTTCATAATCATTCTAGGATAATCAAACCAACTTAGGAACCCATATATTAAGGTTATCATAAGTAAAGCTTTTCAAAATAACTTCATTAATGAAATTAATCCTCATGAATTACAAGGCCTTTGATTGATCTATGGAAAAATGTCTATGCAATTGAGTTCATTTCTTGCTCATGAAATCAACTAAACTAATTGTTAAAAGTAGGAATTGCAAGTCTTGGAGATAAATTTCATTTCATTGTGACAATTAACACATACTCAAAGGTTCTTAACAAGAATAATAATTGTTGCAATAGGCATGTCAAGAAAACCAAAAGAAATTGACATCTTTTCACTATGATGGTAGAGAAATGATTTTTTTCACTCCTTTTCCACACGACTAAGTGTCTTGCATCTGGAAAATACCCAATTGCCTTCATCTCCCAAACCAATTTCTCCAACTTTGCATAGATTTACTTTATCTGTGGATGTCATATGTCTCCTACAAAATAAGCACATGGTGTTGAATACATCTAGAGAGCTTGTTAATTCCTTATCCTTCATCAATCTCCTTACCATTCACTCACACCACCTGTCTGCTACTACATAGATGCTTGAAAGAACACAAATCAATTTTTTTAAGATCTAAATAAAAAATAGCATTGCTATAAATAATCCTAAGCCTATATTCATACGTGATCTGCAGGCAGCAAGAAAATACATCCACACATCCACCACAGGTTTAGCTTACAAAATTTCCCTATCCTTTATGCTTTGATGGATGTCCATACCCTGTTCCAAAGCTCCCATTTTGGCACAGGCAAGGAGGATGTTGGCAAAGGTTGGGAGTATGGCTGTACACTTGCCAATTGCATTTGCTTGAAAGTTTCTAAAGCCTTTTCAACAAACCCCTTTTGTGCATACCCTGCAATCATGGCATTCCATGAGATCACATTTTTTTGAGGCATTTGGTCAAATAGTTCACGTGCCTTGTCTATACTTCCACATTTTGCATACATGTCTACCAGGGCGGTTGCAGCTACACCATCTGACAAAAAAATGCTTTCCTTTATGCTGTGATGGATGTCCATATCCTGTTCCAAAGCTCCTATTTTGGCACAGGCAGGGAGGATGTTGGCAAAGATTGTGGAGTTCTAATTTACACTTGTCGAATAATTTGATTGGAAGTCTGTAAATCCTTTTCAGCAAACGCATTGTGTCCATATCCTGCAAGCATAGCATTCCACGAGACCAGATTTCTTTGTGGTATCCTGTCAAATAGTTGATGTGCCTTGTCTATGTTTCCATAGTTTTCATACATGTCTACCAGAGCTTATTGAATAATCCCTAGTCTGTTATGCTTTAATGGACGTCAATACTTTGTTCCAAAACTGCCATTTTTGCACAAGCCGCGAATGACAAATGAAAACCAATCGCGTGGGAAACCTGGTTTTGAATGTGTTGAAACGGTGAGACTAGACAAGAACAATTTGAATGCTAATGGTGAACGGGGGAAACGAAAACAGAAACGGCGATCAACAAGGGGGACAGGTAATTGGGCCCCACACCAGCCACCTAAGCATGGTCAATGCTTAGAGTGTGTTGGTTAAACTAACCTATTTCCCAGAGGTGACACCATGCTCGTCATGGGTATTAATTTCCTTAAAAACTTTGTGGGAGAAATTAAGAATGGAACAATGGACTAGTCCTTTGCATTCATTAATACTTCTACAACTATAGAGGTGGACAATGAGGGTCGAGGTGAGGATGGGGGACCAGATAATGCATAATCGCGTGTTGGTTTAGGGAAAATAACTATCTTTTAGTTTTTTGGTATCTTCTGCATGTGAAAATGTAATTTAGTGTGGCTAAAAATTTAGAAGCCATTTTGTTATGAAGGCTTCATTTTGTGTATAAGGCTATTTGTAATGCCCATATCAAGGCCAAGTATGTAATGCTCTTTTTGATAAATTTGATAGAAAGAGTGTGGCCTTCTATAACCACTTTTATTCATTAAAAAAATTAATTATATTTACACTCAATTTTATAATAATTTTGTATTTGTTTTTTTATAATAATTTTGTATTTTTTAATATTGAGTTTATCTTTATTGTTTGTAATATATTAATCATATTTTTTAGTTGCTATTTTTTTAATATTTCAATTCTAATAAATTAAAAAATAGTTTTACTTTTTTATTTAATCATTTATTAACTTAATATGTTTCTTATTTATTAATAATTTCTAAAAATTGTTATGTTTATTAATATTTACATTTTGATATATTTTATCTTTGTATCTAAATTATTTTATTTTAATTTTGAATTTAGATTTAAGTTTGAAATTTATTTTTATTATTTACATTTTTTATGAAATTATAGATAATAATTAAAAATTATTAGATTTAATTTAATTTATAATTATTTGTCTTATTAAAAGTTTAATTAGTTGCAAAATAATTCTATTTTAAATTATTTTTTATTTATTTATATAATAAAATGAATTTTAAACTACGCTACCCCCATTCTTGGTAGCTCTTACCTATAAAATAAAAATAAAAATGAATTTTAAACTTAAAATCTAGATTAAAAGTTATAGAGTTCAAGAGAGGGAGAAGCTAACTTTTGATTAGTTGTTTCATGCAAACAATCCAAGGATGGCACATCCCTGGGGAGTTATGCTCAAGGTAGTATGTCCTTTGATTAAGGATATGGTAATTCACCTTTAAAACCTCTTAAGTGTACCCATTACATATTCAAGGAGGAAAATATGTAGAGAGCAAAAAAGAGAGAAAATAGAGAGGAAGAGAGAAGGAAGAGGGAGATGGAGATATGATATAAAGAGAAAGGAAGAGAGATAGAGAGGGGGAGAAAATGAGACAGAGAAGAGAGGCAAATAGACAAAGGGAGAGATAGAGAGTGAAACAAAGATATAAATGGAGGGATGGAGAGAGGGAGAGGGAGATACAAAAATAGAGAAGAGAGAAACAAATATAGAGATAGAGAGATAAAGAGATAAAAAGGGAGATAAAGAGATCTAAAAAGATAAAAATAGAGATAGAGATAGAGATACAAAGATAGAGGTAGAGATATGGAGAAAAAAAGAGGGAGAGATAAAGAGATATAGGAAGAGAGGTAAAGAAAGAGAGGAAAAGAGAGAAGATGAGAGACATAGACATATATAGTCACATAGAGAGAGGGAGATAGAGAGATAGAGAGAGGTAGAGAGTTCAAGAGACAAAGAGGGAAAGGGGGAGAGGGAGAGAGAGAGATAAATAGGGATAGAAAAAGAGAGTAAGGGAGAAAGCGATATAGAGATATAGAGAGGGAAAGAGACAAAGAAGAAAATAGAGAAAGATAGATAAAGGACGAGAGAAGGGAAGACAAATATAGAGAGAAATAGGGGAGAGAGAGGAAGAGAGGGATTGAGACATAGTGAAAAACATAGAGATAAAGAGTCAAATATAATGATCTCTCTCTTTCTCTTCCCCATCTCTCTATATATCTCCCCATTTGTACCTCTCCCTACCTCTTTCTCTCTCCCTCTCTCTCTCTATATATATATCCCTTTATCTACCTCTCTCTATGTATAACATTCTATCTCTATCTTTCTATCCCTTTGTGATGTGGAAAAAGAGATTCTAGACCTAACAAGTAGATTACTTGGATCAATATTTTATCATATCAACATTACAATCCAAGCCAACAATGGTGTCAAGATTAGTTAATAGTCTAGAAGAAGAGCCAATCTGCCCTGGACTTGTTTCCTTTATTGCTTTAAAAATTGATTGGATTTAATGTGAATTTATTAACCTAATTAACTATCAAACCTAATTTGAAAATACAAATTATTTGCATAGACAAAAGTAAAAATTGATGGAATGAAAGAAGATTTGAGAAGGGTAGAGGTATGTGCACCTATCCTAAAATTTTGGAGCTGAATTGGTGGGTCAAGAGTGGTGGTGCCCTTGACTGGAAAGTATGATTCAAGATCTACAACTTTCAAGTCTATAATATATAGGTCTACACCATCCTTTCCCACTTTGCAACTTGCTGTCTTTGGATACAAACCTACAAAATCACAACAAAGAGGGGGGAAAGGGTGGCTATATAAGATTTTTCCTTGGTCAAACCCCTATTTTGGTATTTCTACCTCCACAAATAACCAATTTGTTGATAGATAAAATGTGTGTGCTCTAAACCTTAAGTGTGTTTGAGGTTGTGATGAGATAAAATAAAAAATAAATGATAAAATCCTACTCAAATATGTTAGAGAATATTCCTAAATGACACAAACAATGATCAACCCAAGAGAAAATCAAATACCCTAGGGAAAATCAAAATTCTCAAATACCTTACTTAGGATAGGAAGGAGATTAAAGTCTAAAGATGAGAATTTGTTTCAAAAATGAGTCATTAGGTGCTTGAAGGGAGCCAAAGCTATCTCCAACCCTAGATTCCAATTACTTCTTCCATTAGCATCAAACTCCAATCATTCTGCTAATTTTAATCAAATCTAAAAAATTGCTTTGTAATTTTGTAAAATTGAATGTGTATTTTGATAGAGCTTTGTTGTAATTCCGTTTGCTTCTACTTTTTAAAATAATAATTCATGTTTGTATAGTGGAACATAGGAATAAATTTAAGTGTAGGGCGACTCATTTAAATTTAATTTTTGAGGTTAATTTACCATCAACTCTTGAGTTTGAATTCACATCTCATAAATTAGAGACCGACAAAAATGGAATTTTTTTTTTTTTAGGAAAAACACCTGGTCTAGGGCAGTGGCACCCTAGTCCAATCATTTTTCAAACCTTTAAGTTTGATTCATAATTTTAGGATTTTCTTAATCGGGACTCATTTAAAAAATGAGCACTTTCCGGGGTTAAAATGGTAAAATGGGATTGAGAAGGCATTTTTAGGGTAGCATTGACACATTCTCTTGAGTTGAAGGGAAAGGTCAAGGCTAGGGAATATTTATAAAACATAGTAATGAAATGAACACCAAAGCAAGCCTTAAATAAAGTGTAAAATTGTGCTTTCACCTTTAGGAAGCGCAGTTTACGATGCTACACCCTTGATTTCTCCCTCTCTCCCTATCACTCTCTTTTTCTATATCTCTCTTATTCTCTTCTATCCTCTCTATTTCTCTCCCTCTCTCTCCCTCCCTCTTTATTTATTTATATATATCTCTCCCTCTCCCTCTCTATCTCAATATCTCTCTCACTCACACACACAAACACTCCTTACTTCTCCCTCCCTATCCCTATCTCTCTCACTCTCTCTTACACTACTTGGTTCTCCCTCCTTATCTCTATCTCTATCTCTCTATCTATGGTAGTCAGATGTGATGCATAAAGGCTCAAATGCGACATTCTGACGTGTCATAGAAATTGACAAATGCGGCTTACAAAATGATGACTATGGTGTAAGGATAGAGACTACGATGTGAAAATTAGTGATTGCAATGTTCAAGGGCACGATTGCTATGCACAAATATGTGTCTATAAAAAACAAAAATTTAAAAAAAATAGCAAATCTGATGATGGAAATGATGTAAGCAGACTGTTAGAATTTTAGAGCAATAACTAGCATCCAATAAAATGATTCGAAACAACAATGATTGAATAACTTTGGGATTTGTAAGATAACAGTCAGATGCATCATTTTGGGTGACAAATACGATGCGGTAGACCTTGCATGCATCGTGTCATACGATGTTTGTGGTGTTTGAAGGCTCTATTGCATCACTACACTTGACAATTATGTTGCACTCCTAAAAGTCAAAATTTCTCGATAATTTCAAAAAATCCAGTTAGTTCACGTCAGGTTCACCAAATGCAGATCAAGTAGAATTTAGGGGAAAATCATGAATCAATGATAACAACCACAAAACTATCTAAATCCAAGTCATAGAGACCCTCATCTTACAATGAAGCATAAATGACAATAGAAATCTAAATAACAAACCAATAAACCTCAATTCTTATGCCATAGTTGAATCACCTCCATTGCTCTTCTCCATTTTGCTTTGTTTGCTCTCAAGGTTGTAGTATGCAATGTATTTGATAAGCTTGATGTTGATGATTAATATCAAGATCTCAAGATAGAAAAACTTCAAAGATTGTGGTTCCTCAAGATGAATGATTTGATAGCAAAATATTGAAGATTGTGGTTAACCTTGAAATGAAGATGATAGCTTGCTTTTATAGAAATCCCAATTCAAATGAAGGGTGAGGATTGATAGATGATGTATGATGATCAATGGGTGAGATTAATTGAGAAGAAAATAGATAAGGATGGGAAGGATGGACCAAAACCCAATAAATTAGTTGAGATTTAGGGCTTAACTAAGAAGAAACAAATTAAATAATGATAGCAATTATTTAATTTAGGAGAGAGAAATAAATAATTAAATAATTATAGAAGAAAGGTGGAGTGGGAAATATTAAATAGTTGAAAATAATTATTTAATAAAAGATGGAGGGAAAATGATAAATAATTAAAAATAATTTTATAATTATGGAGGGAAGAAAATGACAAATAATTAAATAAATAGGAATAATTTAATTATAGAGGGGAAAATCCAATGAATAATTAAATAATTAAAATAAATATTTAATTATAGAAGAAAATGGGAGTGAATAATTACATAAATAAGAATTTATTTAATTATGGAGGAAAAAAGAAAAAATAGTGACACAATTTAAATAAATTGACGCTTATTTAAATTAATTAAAAGAAGAATAAAGATAGAGTGAATTAATTAAATAATTAAAAAATATTTAATTAATAAGAGAAGATGACTTTAGAAAATAATTAAATAATTAAAATTATTTAATTATGCAAGAAAGAAGGCGAATTAGTGATAGAATGTTACTTGCAAGCTTAGGACATTTTTCGGTGTCTACAGTATATTCAACTAACATTATTTTTAACAAATTATACAAAAAATTAGGTACATTCACAATTTTCTAATGTCGTAAATGGCTGAGAAGTTCAAAATGCACAATATACAAAAGTGACTACCTATCATTACAGGTCACGTATTTATCAATATACGAGGCAACTGAAGCCCAAAGCTAGGGTAAAGAGAGGCATTTTGTACCTTGGCTAGTAAAATCCAGGTTTTCTCCAAGCATTAAAAATTCATTTTTGGAAGTAATGACACCCACCCTCACAAGAAATTCCTTCCCTATTCATGGCAGCCTTGATACTTCTGTTACGGTTGCTTTTGAAGCATCAACCCTTAATCCTCTGATAATAGCTTCATCGCTTTGCAAGGTATTTGAAAATTGTTGTCATTGACTCATTATACTCTGTAAGACAAAGAAAGTAATCCAACCAACCTTCCTACTAGAAAATTGGCAAGCATTACCTATCTTCTAATAATAAATTGTGTGTTGCAGGTTCCCTTTGAATAATGTATCCTCCCATTGTTACAATTCAACCAATCATATTTTCTTTTGTATTCATTTTTTGAATATCCTCTACTCAACTTTGTTTCTCTTACACTTCTACTCTCGATACTACTGTTTCTTTGTGATAGACAAAAGGAAGTGAAGGAATTTAAAAATTGTAATGGCTGATTGTAAAAGGTTGTGTAAAACAATAAAAAACTTTTGTGTTCCTCCCAACTAATTATGCTATTTGTCCTCAAATAACATAGATAGGTCAAGAAGGATAAGTATAAAGCATTTGAATTATGAAACGCGAAATATCAAATGTGTGTATGAATATAAATACATATGAAATCAATAGTCTTAAATTTTAATTATAGCTAGTTAACACAAAGAGTGCATATGAGTATGTTGTGTGTGGAAAGTTGGCGCATACGAAGATGACTAAACAGTGCCATGCAACATGAGAAAAAAGATTTGAAATGATAGAACTTAATGGTGAAGTACCGTGGGTTGTCGTGCATGTAAAAGTAACTTAGCATGAGGAATAACATGTGTCTAATAATGGCAAGTGGTGAAGAAAAGGCTATGAAAAATACATGTTTGGAATAGTGAAATTTATTGTTGCTTGTACATGTGATGGAATGAATAAGGTTGTATGATATGAATGTAAGTGGAAGTGGCTATGGGTATGGATGAAATGCAATGTGGCAAGTGCTACAAGTTGTTGAATAATCGAGTCCAGTGTAAATGATGTGCCTCAAGGCTTGTTACTACAGGTCTCGTGAGCTTCTGTTGTAGGTTCATAAAAAATAAAGGTTGTCGATTGTCACATGTGCATGTGTGTGCATATGATAAGTATTGTAGAATTTGTTGGAGTAAATAAGTCATTATCTAATAATTAATTAATTATTAGAAGCTTTTTACTTTAATCACTAAGCTAAACTTAGGAGTTGATTTTTATTGTAAATAGTTTGATTCTTATTATTAGTTTGGACTAAATTTAGGACAAATTGTCTCATCACATGAGATTAGAACGCTTGTCACTATCTAGTCAAATCCTCATCTAAGGTTGGCTTGTGCATGCTTTTATAAAGCTTGCACATTCATTTATAATATCCATCCAGGTTATTTGCATCAATACAATTCTTAGGTTATTGAGCACAATCTCGCTTTTGATCTTCTCTATTGTGATAGGTAATTGCTTGCAAGTGTTTCATGGGAGTTGTGGGTTGAATAATAAATTCTAACATGGTATCAGAGCACTAGATCTATAGCTTCTTGTTTGAATTCTGAGAGATCCAACCTTGAGAGAAAAATCGGCTCATCCTAAAGCAAAACGAGCATCACCATTGCATCCAAAACGACCGAAAACCCTAAGAACGCCTATCGAATCGCTCAAATTCAAGCAATTGCAAAAAAAGGAAAAAAAAATTAGCAATAGAGCCCTCATACAGAATCTGTGTTGCTCTACTATCTCATTTTTCATGCTAGTGTAGTGAAAAATTACAAGTATGAAGGGTTTTAATTTCTTTTTTTTGCAAATAAAATTTTGTTTTTTAAGAGGAAAAATTTATTAAATTTTTTTTCAAGAGGCAAAGGTTTTTTAAAAAAACTAGGTCACAAGGCCATACCTTGCAACCCTACCACTTTGGGTACGTGGGCCCTGGTGGCCTTATCAAGGTCACCCAATGACCTCTACCCACAGATCGTCGTCCACATTTTACAACTAGTGGCTCAAACAATAAACAGTAGCGCTAAAATCAAAAGTAGCGTCCGTACAAAGTTAAAGAGGCATCTATAGTGAAATATTTCGCTATCCCTAAAGATTTTGAGCGATCCAAGAAAATTCGACAACAGAGAATCTGAATCAACATATTCCATTTGATTGGTCACATTTTTTGTGATGAAAAAGGAATATTCGGTGATAGCCATTTGGCTGTCAAATTTAACCTCATGAAGTGATGACATCATGTTGACGTCAATCGTATGACTGACCCTCCAAGCCCCCTCCTAGCCTTGATTTGCCCTAAAAGAGTAGTTTTTTTAAGCATAACTTGGGCATAGGTGTCGAAATTGAGCAAATGAGATATCGTCGAAAAGTTGGTTCCGAGTATTTTCCAATGGTGCAGGTATCATTATCAGATTTTACTATTGGTTCCATTTATTCTCAATTAAAGTCAGATCTTCATTTTGCGCTTTTGAGCTCATAAATTTTCACCTGTATCTCTGATTTTCATTATTTAAGTAGCGTTGGAAAGGTATTTCAAAACTCTTCAAATCTATTCACGCACTTTTCCAAAATCTACGGTATATTTTATTCAATATTTTGTGTTTTCACATTTTGCTTAATTACTTAGATGTCTTGGCACCTAGAAAGGATTTGTTTGCGTAGGATGACATCATTTGATCTGCTATATATGTACTAAGGTTATTAGTCTCTTATTTTTTCATTTGAGTGAGTATTGTGGGTTTTTTTGTTCATCCTTATGTGATCAACTTAGTTAAGGATAACTATGAGTCTTGGTGAAATGGCATCCTAACACATCTCAGGTGGCTTGATATTTTGTCTTATTTGTATGGAATCATACCTACACCAGACACACCAAGGAGTTTATCAACATGAGGCATCATTAGAGATCATATTGTAGGGGTTATATGTTGTAGTGTTGATCTTGACACTGTATGCTATATCAGACATTAAATGTCCCCACATACTTTGGACATGACTTTGGGAGATCCGTGGAGACCCTCATATCTCTCCATACCCAAAGGATCCTACTACAAATTGTATCATCCCTCTTGCAGATGCAGATTCCATACCCTTTGATGATGATACTTTAGAGGAGCTTGAGTATATCACATGTCTTGCATGTTCTGATGGTTCAAAGACTTGTCTTTGTGTTCCCACTCTTTATATTGAGACTACATCACAATCTTATGTTGTTCCTGATCAATTTGACATTTCCACATCCTTGGCCCCTATTAATTCAATGCAATAGGACATCATACATTTTCCAAACACAGCTAATTGGGATTCATATCTTGCAGACATATCATCCTTGTTTGTGGAGTCCTATATTGCAGATATTTGGGATTAATTTTAGGGGATTCATCTCCTCTTTGTTGACAACCACATCACCACTTTTGGCCCACCATCTTCATCTCCTTTGTGGCTTGTTCTATATCAGTCTTCGTAGGATCTTGGATTGACATCCTCGCTTTCTAACATGTAGTCACGGGAGCAGTTTTTAGAGGCACACATTATTTGGATTTGGATTCTTGTTTCACCCATTCTTTTGGATTGGCTTCTCCAATCAATAGTGGATCTATTTCTCCCTAAGGGGAGAAATTCTATTTGCGGGCAATGGATCATATTCTGTCTTCAGGCATTCCATTGGTCTAGGAGCTACTTCTTTATGGGGGGATTCATATCCTCATTTTCTCTCTCCTATTGAGGGGTCATCTATTGTACTTGCATGATAGAAGTTGTCCTTGGGGGGTCACATTGAGTCCTCCTATCCTTCTTTCACTAGTGTAGTCATTTCATTTTCTCTTTTGGAGAGGAGTTTTTCCCATGTGATTTTCTTCTTTTCTCTATTTATGAGAGATTCATTTATTTATTCATGGGTACCTCATTAGGCCTTGTAGCCGATACCCATTCGACATTCATTTAGCTTCCTTTATTGGTTGTTTAGTTTCTCCCTAAGTTGATCTTAAGGGGCGGTGTTGAAGTAAATAAGTCATTATCTAATAATTAATCATTAATTAATTAATTATTAGAAGCTTTTTACTTTAATCACTTAAGATAAACTTAGGAGTTGTTTTTTGTTGTTTTGTTTGATTCTTATAATTAATTTGGACTAAATTTAGAAAAAGTTGTCTCATTGCATGAGATTAGAACACTTGTCACTATCTAGTCAAATCCTCATCTAGGGTTTGCTTTTGCATGCTTTTATAAATCTTGCGCATTCATTGTAATCCATGTAAATTCACAAGTATTCATTCAATATAGAAGGCATATCAGATTTTTTTGTGGATACAATCTTTCCTCTCTCGGTTGCATAGCAAATCAGTTGCTTTGATCTCTTGTTTGTGACAGGCATTTTGGTTGTAGGGATTTCTAGGAGCTGTGGGGATCACTATCAACTCCAATAGAATTATACTTGGGAAATATCAATAGGTGAGTTGTGAAGCTCATCTGTTGAGATGTCTCCTAATGAAGTGCTTGTATTTGTTGGTGGATCATGTAATTTTGGCTCAAATTGATGTTGTAGAGTGCATAATAAATCATCCTTTTGTAGTGGCTTCTTGTAAAGTTTCAATCGGTGGCCATTGACTAAGAGTGAAAATATTACTACATTAATAGTTGTTAGCTGAACTATCCCATTGGGAAAAAACATTTTAAATTTCATATGGACCGATCTACCTTGTTCACAACTTTCCCTTATGGCCTTTATACCTCAAATCATAAAAAAGGGCCTAGTCACTAGTGTTGAACTGTTTTGTCTTGATGGACTAATCATGCCATCACATCCTCTATTTTTGTATGATATCAGTATGATGAATTGATTCTATATGTATCTCATCTAAAGCATTGAGATTATGCAACCTCTCTTTCTATGTTGTAGATATATTCACTCCCAATTGGATTTTTGTTCTTAAAGTTTTATATTCAAACTCAATGGGAAAGACTGCCTTCTTTCCATACACCAATTCATATGGTGTGAAGCCTGTTGTAGTTTTCTAGG
The DNA here is from genome assembly GCA_007115665.2 of Sequoiadendron giganteum. NCBI lineage: Eukaryota > Viridiplantae > Streptophyta > Pinopsida > Cupressales > Cupressaceae > Sequoiadendron > Sequoiadendron giganteum. The sequence continues at coordinate 695,400,244 of CM021101.1, forward strand.
TTGTCCTATAAGCCTAAACTGCTTTAGGTAACCTTGCTACCCAATCCTTCTTGTGTAGTTGTACTATTTTTGTAAGAATATTCTCTATTTCCCTATTGGTAACTTCCACTTGACCATTAGCCTAAGGGTGGTAAGGTGTAGATATCCTATGTCTAATCTCATATTCTTGTACTAATTTTTTTATCAGATCTGAATTAAATTGAGGCTCTTGGTCTATTACTATTTTCCTAAGTACCTCATACCTTGTAAAAATATCTTCATAGAGAAATTTAGCAACATTTCCATCTCTTGCAAATTGTAAAGATTTGACCTCCAAAAATATCCTCAATGAGGTTCATCATTGTATGCCTTTAGAATGTCATAAACTTCATCCTCCCTGATGCACCTCCTCATTATATTATCAGGCCTTGTATAATATAGATATCCAACTACCCATGAATAAGGAAACGTTCTCTCAACTAGATGTCTCTTTTCCCTTGATGAGATGTGGTAGTGTTTTACATGCAACTAGATAGTTGGCTATGTTTGCATAGCAAGGTTTATGCATAGAGAGGGAAAATAAGTGTTCATCAGAAAATGAATCATCCACAATATCCTTTATTGATTTTTTTTAGTCTTGAGAGAAATGTTGCTACTACATTAGCCTTTCCTAGTTTGTCCATAATTGTGATATCAAACTCTCAAAGTAGCAATAACCATCTTACAAGTCTTCCTCCTTCCACTGGCTTATTCATCAAATATATTATTATTGTATGGTTAGTGTGAATGAATATAGAGTATCATGTGATGTAGTGCCTAAACTTATTGATGACATAGACTACTACCAACATTTCCTTTTTAGTGACTATGTAATTGAGTTCTGCATCTTGAATATTGTTGTTGATATAATCGATGGAATATTGTAAGTTCCCTCCTTTATGTCCTAAGACAACTCCTATTTCAAAATTAGATGCATTTGTATGTATATGAAAAGGTATTGTTCAGTTTGGTCCCCTCAAGACTGGAGTCTGTTGGAAGAATAAGGAGTTTTTCGTTGATGCATTTGTTGGCAACATGAGCATGTGAGATAAGTGTAAGTTGCACAGTATGTAATTCAGTATTATCATTGATGTCAACATTGTATTTCGGTATGACGACCATTACGCAAATCATTTTTTATAGCTTGAGAATGTTTGAGGATGTTTATGAAGAACATGTTGGTATGTGGCGATTGACCATGTTATATTGTACACTCTTCACCTTTTTTCGCTTCGTCACCGAAAAAGAAAAAAAGCCGACTTTGTAGAACCCTAATTTCTGGAAGCTTCTAAAAGCTTGTTATAAGCAGTTGGGATGGGGAGTTGTAGCATGGCATTGTTCATGAGATTGTAATATGTTTTAAACTAGATAATAAAATTATTGGATGGTTGTGGTTTTGTGGATGTAGCCTAGATTGGGTGAACCATGTTAAATTTTGTGTTGTCTTGTTTCTACTATAGTTTTTTGTGTGTGTTTTATTTATCTATTTTATTGATCAAATTTGCATTTAACTTGTTAAATATCTGCCTTATAACCCTAACAAGTGGTATTAGAGCAAGGTTGTGTTTGGTTATCATCTACAGGAAGGTCTCACGGTTGAGTGGGAGAAATGGTAGATGAGGATAAGTTGAAGGTTGAGAAGTTCAATGGGCAGAACCATCAGTTATAGAAGATGTAGATGGAGGACTACCTCTATCACAAGGATTTATGGCGGCCATTAGAAGGGAAAACCAAGAAACCCTCAATAATATCTGATGAGGACTGGGATATTTTAGACATAAAGGCACTTGGTAGTATTCATTTATGCCTGGCACAATCGATGGTGTTCAATATTACAAAAGAAAAGACAACTCAAGAGTTGATGGAAACCCTAGCAAAGTTATATGAAAAGCCTTCCGCTTCAAATAAGGTATTTCTTATGAAGCGTTTATTTAATATGAAAATGGTAGAAGGTGGGTCAGTTGCTGATCATTTAAATGAGTTTAATACGACTATCAATCAATTAACTTCTATAAATGTAAACTTTGATGAAGAAGTTAGGGCTCTTTTGGTTTTGTGTTCTTTGCCTGAAAGCTGGAATAACTTGGTAATGGTTGTTAGCAATTTTGTTTCTGGTTTGAATACATTGAAATTTGATGACGTTGTTGGTGTTATTTTGAGCGAGGAAATTTGTAGGAAAAGCTCAAGTGGAACATCCACATCAGGCAGTGTTTTGAATGCAGAAAGCAGGGGCAAAACAAAGGAGAGAGGAAACAATTTTGGAATTCATGGGAATTCATGAGGAAAATCAAAGGACAAAAGGTCCCAATCTAGAGACAAGAGGGATTGTTGGTACTGTGGTAAGCCGAGTCATTTAAAGAAAGATTGTTGGTCTTGGAAAAATAAAGGAGACAAAAAGGAAGGAAATAAAGAGGAAAATGTGGTAAGTAATAAATCTGATGAGGATGTTTTGATTCTTTCCCTTGACAATGTTGATGATTCTTTGGTGTTAGATTCAAGGGCTTCATTTCATGCTACGCCCCATAGAAATTATTTTCTTGATTATGCCCAAGGGGATTTTGGGCTGGTTTATTTGGGAGATAACGAACCCTGTCAGATTGTTGGCAAGGGAAGAATCAAGATTAAGTTGCAGAATGGGAATCAATGGCTACTACATGAGGTAAGGCATGCTCCAAAGTTAAGAAGAAATTTAATTTCAACAGGGCAACTAGATGATGGAGGTTGTGTTGTAACATTTAGTGATAAAAAATGGAAGGTTACAAAAGGTGCCTCAATGGTAGCAAAAGGTGTGAAAGTAGGCACCTTATATCTTTGCACATGTCATATTGTTCCTTCTACTTTAGCTATTGCAGATAAAAATCAATGTTCAAGAACAATTGTTCTAGTTCAACAAGCAAAAAATTAGATAGTTGTTGTGGATTTTGAATCAACATTATGGCATAATAGACTTGGGCATATAAGTGCAAAAGGTATGAAGGTACTTCATTCAAAGAATGTTCTACCAGGTCTAAAATGTGTTAATATGGATTTCTATGAAATTTGTGTTTATGGAAAACAAAAGAGAGTTAGTTTTATCAAAGATGGGAAACAAAAGAAAGATGAGAAATTGGAGCTTGTGCATATAAATGTATGGGGACCAGCTCAGGTATCTTATATCGATGGCTCTCAATATTATGTTACATTCATTGATGATGCAACTAGGAAGGTATGGATTTATTTCCTTAGGCAAAAATCTGATGTATTTGAAACTTTTAAAAAATGGAGAAACTTGGTTGAGAATGAGACGGGTAAAAAGTTAAAATGTCTCAGATCTCATAATGGTGGTGAGTATTGCAGCAAATATTTTGAATACTATTGTTCCTCTAATGGTATTTGTAGGCAAAAAATGATTCCAAGGACTCCACAGGAAAATGGAGTGGTTGAGCACATGAATAGAACAATAATGGAGTGTGCACAGACTATGAGATTGCATGTTGGGTTTCCTTTAAACATGTGGGTAGAGGCTGTAAACACTGTTGTTTATTTAATTAATAGAGGTCCCTCTAATCCTTTGGGTTATGGTATTCCAGAGGAAGCATGGATAGGTAAGAAGGTGAGTTATTCTTTTCTCAAAACCTTCGGTTGTGAAGCATTTGCACATGTAGATTCTGAAAATAGAACCAAGCTTGATGCAAAATCAAAGAAATGTATATTTTTTGGATATGGCTTTGATGAATTTGGTTATAGGCTTTGGGATTTTGAAAATAAGAAAATTGTGAGAAGTAGGGATGCCATATTCAATTAGAAAGTGTTGTACAAAGATCAGTTGCAGCAACATGAGAAGAAAGAAAATGATTATGCAGTGTTGGATGATACTCCAAACAACAATGTTCCAGTGGTTCCTCATGCTCTGCAACAACAGCAAGAACAAATACCACAAACTCCAGTGAATGTTAGACGATCTTCAAGGATAAGTAGACCTCTGGAAAGATTTTCTCCCTCTTTGTATTCTATTTTATTAACTGATGCTGGTGAATCAAAATGTTATGATGAATCTATGCAGGTGGATACCAAGGTTCTGTGGGAGCATGGAATGGAAGAAGAAATGGACTCCTTGCTGAAAAATCAGACTTGGGAATTATGCAAGTTGCTTGCAGGTAAAAAGGCTTTACCAAAAAAATGGGTTTATAGGCTGAAAGAGGAGGATGGAGGTAAGAAAAGATTTAAAGCCAGATTAGTTGTAAAGGGATTTGCACAGAAAAAGGGTATTGATTTTGATGAAATATTTTCTCTAGTTGTTAAAATGACTTTTACTCATATTGTTTTAAGTATTGTGACTGGTGAAGATTTGCATTTAGAACAACTTGATGTTAAAACTGCCTTTCTCCAAGGTGATTTGGAAAAGGAAATATATGGAACAACCACAAGGATTTGACGTCAATGGTAAGGAGAAACTAGTGTGCAAATTGAAGAAAAGTTTATATGGCTTGAAGCAAGCACCTCGGCAATGGTATATTAAATTTGATAATTTTATGGTTGAGCAAGGCTACAACAGGTGTAATTCAGACCATTGTGTTTACTTTAAGAGGTTAGCTGAAGATAGCTAAATTATTTTATGTTTATATATTGATGATATTCTTGTAGAGGGGTCTAACATGGATCACATAAAGGAGTTAAAACAACAGTTAGCAAATTCATTTGCTATGAAGGATTTGGAGGTAGAAAAATAAATCCTTGGTATGAAGATTACAAGAGATAGGAAAAATAGAAAATTGTTTCTATCTCAAGCTGATTATGTTGAGAAGGTGTTGCAGAGATTTCATATGGAGAATGCAAAATTTGTCAGCACACCTTTGCCAAGTCATGTCAAATTGACTAAGGATATGTGTCCAAAGACACAAGAGGAGGATGGAAAAATGTCCAAGGTACCATATGCTTCAATTGTAGGCAGTTTAATGTACGTCATGGTATGCATGAGATCGGATATTGCACATGTCGTAGGATTTGTTAGCAGGTATATGAGTCATCTTGGAGTTGAGCATTGGAATGTGATAAAATGGATTCTTAGGTACTTGAGAGGTACATCCAATAAATGTTTATGTTTTGGGGGCTCTAATACAGATTTATAAAGGCTATGTTGACTTAGATTTGGCAGGGGATATAGATACCAAGTGGAGTACCATAGGTTATGTATTTACAGTTGGTGGGACAACAGTGAGTTGGATTTCTCAATTCCAAAAGGTGGTTTCTTTATCCACCACGGAGGCAGAGTATGTTGCTACAACAGAGGCAACAAAGGAGATGATATGGCTACAATTTTTCATGGAAGAGTTGGGAAAACAATAAGCTGAAAATTACTTATTTACAGACAGTCGAAGTGCTATACATCTTGCAAAGAATTCTGCCTTGCACTCTAAAATCAAACACATATAGCTAAGATATAATTTCATTCGGTTAGTGTTGGAGGATGGACAGGTAAAGCTAGAAAAGATACATACAAATGTCAATCCAATAGATATGTTTACAAAAGCGGTGACAAGGGAGAAGCTTCCTCTTCAGCTTCGGTTGGTCTTCATGGTTAAAAGTATAACAGAGCAACAAGGTCCAAGGTTCTTATTTCTAGTGGGAGCTATAAGTGCAACAGTGTTGTCCAGGATTAGTCTCCAAGTGGGAGATTGTTGGTATGTGGTAACTGATCATTCTATACTGTACATTCTTCACCTTTTTTTGCTTCATCACCGAAAAAGAAAAAAAATGACTTTGTAGAACCCTAATTTTTGGAAGCTTCTAAAATCTTGTTATAAGCGGTTGGGATGGGGAGTTGTAGCATGGAATTGTTTGTGAGATTGTAATATTTTTTACACTAGATAATAAAATCATTGAATGATTGTGGTTTTGTGGATGTAGCCCAGATTGGGTGAACCACGTTAAATTCTATGTGTTGTCTTGTTTCTGCTATAATTTTCTATATGTGTTTTATTTCTCTATTTTATTGATCAAATATGCATTTAACTTGTTAGATATCTGCCTTCTAACCCTAACAGAACAATTCTGCAAGAAGGTTTGATCTGATAAAGGTAGTTGATGTAGAAATTAACTAAGTGTCAATACAAGTGATTATGTAAACAAGACATTTAGTTTTTGGATCCGTATTTGTCCACTGTATAAGATATTTCTCTACACTTCTAATATAATTATGTTGGATGATAGAGGGACCCAATTCCATGATTTCATATTATTATGGCTCTTTGTGTTGAAGTTATGATTGATAGTATATCGGTTTGGCAACAATAGGTGTTTTCCAGTTCAATGCACATATTTTAGTGAATCTTCACTTCTCTGTGGATTAGAATCTGGCTTTATAGTTTTGTGGAAATGATTATAGGTGTCAATAGTGTATATATTCCAAATGGCATAAAATTTGGGAGTCTGCACATGTCTGAATGTGGGTGTATAGTTGGCAAATTTTATTATTAGGTCATTATCGGTGTCGATCTAATAAGTTTTGTGTATTGTGGAGTTTGAATATGTATTAATTCACTATATGGGTGCTATTTTGGGTCCATTCCAACCTATTTTGATTTTTTATGTCTTGGATCATGGCGTGAAGTGTGCATGTATGTATGTTGAGCCAAAAAGGTATAATTTGTATGATACATCTAATTAGGTTGACCTAATTGATGTTGCAGGTGTGTATGAATGAAGCAGATATATATGCAAGATCTTTTTCAGTGTTTTGAAGGTTGCAAGATGTGATAAAAAATTTGTATATGATTTGTGCAAGAGTAAAGAAAATGCAAAGTAGAGCAGAGAGTTAATTTAGATCAATATGAAGTGTGTAAAGTTTGTAATTTGAGATTCGAAGGAACTGTAATTCATGCATATGTTAGATGCAATTATAATAGTTCAAATCTTGGTTGTGTGCCATAATCTCTTCTATCTTTTATTCTTTTAGTAGGTAGTGAGTCCACTTGGACAGTGAGTCATCTATATTGAGCACTTTTGTAATATACTATAACTAGTTATATTATATTGTGAGCTAATCCTCACCATGTTTTTTCCATTTTTGGGTTTTCCACATAAAAATATGGTGTTCATGTGTTATGTGATGTTGTTGGTTATTTTCATGCTTTCATTTATTACTAAAAATTAAATATTCTATGAGGATTGAATGTTTAGATGCTTAAGTGGTTTAAAAGAATACTAATTCAACCCCCTCCTTAGTATTCTGGGTGTTCAACAATTGGTATTAGAGCTTGGTTCCTTGGAAGGAACTTCACTACTTGGGAAAGATCTTGGAGGTTGAACACATGGTCGTTAGAATATTTTCTACTCCTCTAGAAGAGATACCTGTTGTTGGATTTATAGATGAAGAGTGCATGGTTGATATGAATGAAGAACTCAGAGTAGCCCTTCAAGATCTAGAAAAGACTGAAAGTGAGAACAAAGATTTGAAGGAAAATGTCAAATAAGCAAATGAATGTATTAGAAAGTTGAGAGAGAAAATCAAGAAGTTTAGAGAAAGACATAAGGAATTCAATGAGAAATTGAAGCAATCCAATGAGATAATTACCAATATGAAGGTGTGAATTGAAGAGGGAAAAATAATTGAAGAATGTTTGAATGCCAAAGTGAAAATAAAATCTGAAGAATGTACAAATCTCAAAGAAGAAGTTGCGACCTTAAGATCAGATCTAGAGAAAGAAAGGAGTCATGAAGACAAATTCAAGATGATCTCTAAAAAAATCGATGAAATAATTGTAAATCAGAAAGGATCTAAAGACAAAGGTGGATAAGTATTTAAGATAGAAGAAAGCTCAAAGATAGATCAAACTCCAAGTCAGGCTTAAAAAAAAGACCAAAGACAAGAATAACAATAGCAAGTAGATTTGGAATCAAAGGAATGAAGCTAGAAGACCACCGGTCAGACAACCAAATGCACAAAGGTACTCATCTTTTAATGGTTTATATTATTCTTGCAATAGATTTAGACATAAGGCTATGGAATGTAGAAGCATAATGAATCATAATGTTCCATCTTTCCCAATCAATGTTTTACATGCAAGAGATTTGGTCATAGAGCTAGTGAATGCAAAAATAAAATGATGAATGGCTAAAACAATGGTAGAATAGTTCAATCTTTTAATGACTACTATTTTACATGAAATGGATTTGGGCATAAATCTAATCAATGTAGATCTAGAATGAATAGAAGTAAGATTGGTCAAAAGAATATCATATGCTACAATTGCAATAGGCTTGGACACATTTCTATGTTTTGTAGAAGCAGAAAGATGAAGAAGGATAATCCAATAAAGAAGAATAATCTAATACAAAAGATTGATCTGACAGAGACAAAGAAGGAGATGAATAAAATTTGGAAAAATAAGGATGAGACAGAGGTTAAGGATGAGTTTGGACCAACATTTGGTGCATATGTTTCCTTCAAAAACTAAATAGAGAGCTTTGGCTCGGGGGGGAGATTTAATGGAAAATATTTCATCCCCTACCAAAGAAATGGTGTTGATGTTTCAGCACATGGATATGAGGTGTGAATCAATTTGCTTAATCTATTGGAGAAGATCCCGGTAAAAAATATCATGATGTGGAAGTTTACGGAGCATTTGAAGTTGACTGTGCAGATAGTTGGGGTTTTTACCAACTTTTCAGGTTGAGTATTCAATGCGAAATTAGGTTAAGTGGAAAAGGTTTATAAGTGATCTCACTTAAGAAAAAAATCATTTGTAAACAAGTATCCAAGAGAAGAAGAGAAGATGAAGAGAAAATTAGTGTGCTTGAAGTGATCAAGATCTAGTGCGAGCAAACCCCTAACTAGAAAGCAAATTAAAGAGTATTCACGGTCTTTACTTGCCCTAGTTTTTTAGAAATCACTTTGATTTTTTTTAAATGGCTACTCCAATGGTTATTGAGATCACATAATGACCCCAACCAAAGTTTAAGAATCATCCTAACAAATCTATAGAAGTCAACCCAGACGATGCTTTTTTGAGGGTTCCCTATGGTGTTTTACACACTGAAGACATGAGAATCTATATTCACAAGAAATATGAAGAGTATAACCAGTCAAATCTTGGTAATGTGTGGGAAAATAAGCTCACCGGTGATGACTTTGCATTAAAACCTAAATATCATAATTTGGTAACAAAGAAGCTCGATGTGTGGCAAGGATTTCCCAACTTTTACTATGATGATGCTTGGGTGAGGATTACATTAAGTTGTATTCATAACAAGTTTGTATGGATGGATATGCTAGACTTGATTACAAAGGATGTAATTAGGGTTGTGACTAGTTTATGCTCAATCATACCAGTTATGGTACTTAAGTCTAAAAAGAATGAATTTGTAATGGAGCGAATGGGTACAACGTATGACAAGAGAGCCTTGACCATCAAGGACATAAGAAAACCGATTGTTAAATATGCATCAATGATCATCATCACAAGCTATACTTTTCTAACAAGGAAAACTCTGTTTTGACCACCACCATCAACACCCCGTATGAAATGGTTGAGAAAGGAGCAAATTATGAATTATGTGAGCTATTGAGATAGAAACTAATGGAAAAATTACAAAAGACAAAAGAGTCCAAATATCCATTCAAATATGGAACATTGATCATATGATTGTTGTTCTACTTTTTAGAAGAACTACCTAGAACAAAAAGTGTTGTGTGGCTACAAGCTAGACCTCTAACACATCATATTAGAGACCTTTTGAGAGGACTTGGAGATGTTAAGGCATAAGACAAGGCTCTTGTGGCATTTTTCATAATGTTTCAGAAGAGAATGCAAGAAATAGAGAGGATTCCTTGGAAGATGGTGCAAAACTACAAAAAAGGAAATTACATTTTTGGTTACAAAGGATGAATGCATTATATAGGTTGTAGAGCCTAAAATAGTGTGGATCCTAGTAATCAGATACAAAATTATAGAGGATGAAATCATTGGCTCAGTGGACTTTATGCTGAGCAAACCAAAAGATACCTTTGAAGAGAGATATGGAACTTATGAGGATAAATCCATGGAGGTGCACATGGATCAAAGGCAATGATGGGTAAAGAAGACTAGTGATTTTTTAGTGGCTAATATTCACTAATTGGTTAATAGTTAAAATTTGGGAATCCAAAATTGGCTAATAGTTAAAATTTGGGAATCCAAAATTGGCTAATAGTTTGAGCTATAACATGACTTGAATCACTACATTTTTACAAAATTTTATTGTAGTCTTATTTAAATCACCAAAGAATTTATTTTATTAAAAAATTTAACTTGAAAATTTGCCACAATATCCGATACATGATTAGATTAGATTCGCTTAAATTTTATAAATTAAAGTAGAAATCTATATTAATCATCAATAGTATATCATAATTATTAGTTTCTTTAGGATCGTATTTTTAATCTTTAGTTTCCACCATTGATTTATAATATTTAATCTAATGGCCCTTGTTGTATTCCACTAGGTAAAATGCCCCCATGATTTGTAATTCTCATGGGGCCCACAATTTCAAGTCTCATAAGTATTATAGATTATGGGTACATTTTATCTTGTAGAGTACGAGGGTTGTTAGATGAATGATCTAAAAGAATTGGGTACATTTTACCTTACATAATACAATGATGGTCATTATATTATATTTTAAAATAATGGTGGCAAGTAAATATTAATCTACCCCTTAAACCCATCAATAATTTCCACCCTTGGGCGATGGATATGCATCACAATTAATGCATTTTCCTATTATTTTTCAAGATTCACCAAAATTTTCTACTAAATTTTAGTGATGTAAAAAAATCACCAATAAAATTAATAATTTTTTGAAAAAAAGGAAAGATTCGCCAATAGAAATCAATATTTTTTCCTAAAAAAATGAAAGATTAGCCAAGATTTTATATATTTTTTTGAGGGGGGTTTCTTAAAGTTATCACTGAAGAAGACTATTGAAAAGATGACTGCAACATTTACAGAAGCAATGGGGCTTGCTAAGGAGAAAGTTGAGGAAGCAAAGGCTAAGTTTGGAGCTCCGAGAGGTTCATCAAATGTCAAGAGATCTAATAGAACAAGTACCACTCCTTCGGTTGCCCAAAAGTCCTTCAGGACTAAGCCTATAATAGGACATTAAGAGAAAAGAACCTATCAACGCTCCGATGAAGGAAAAAATATCTCTAGTTAAATTAAAAAAGAGGCCCGAAAAGGAAAAGGATACTCTGGTAGCACAACAAACTGGCCCAATGAGAAGGAGAGTGAAAACAAAGGCAACAAGGGGTAGTATTTAGGTTTGAACATTGAGGATGATGAAGAAGAAGAAGGACCACAATTGGTCTGGAAGAGGAAATCAAAAGCTTCACAAGGTGAAGCTAGTGCAAAGAAAGTGAAGTTTGATATTGTTGATACAAATAGTGAGGCCGAGGTAGAAAAGGAAATGGAAGGATTCAAAATGAAAATGAGAGAAAAGAAGGCTAAGTTTGGAAAAAGAAAAAGATACTGATAGAGAAGAAAAAGCAAAAGAGGAAACCTCTGGTAAGGGCACATAGTCCTATGAAGTTAGATGCCCTATTTAATGGTATTGTACACATGAAATTCTAGAAGAGACTGTTGCACTATACACTGATGCTAATGAGGTGGACAAGGCCACCATTATAGAAGCTATTGTAAAATACATTGTCATTTTTGAAGTAGATATGAGAAACATTGAAAAACAATTGCTTGTAGAACTATGGAATGTATTAATTGAGAGAAGACAAGAGGCTATTGAGGAGGAATCAAAATTAAGATCCTATGCTTTAGAAAATATTAGTGCTCCTTTTTTATGAAGAGAATAAAGCCACTTTGGCTACATTGTACAATAAGGAGTTCAAAACTAAGCAAAGGGTAACCACCCTCATGAGCAAAGATCAAAATGATCTCGAGAGGCTCTAGAAAGAGTCTATAGAGAAGGTTGTAGACTTAGCTCAAAGGCTAGGAATGACTCCTAAAAGAAAAGACTAAATGCAAGTTGAGATGCCTACTCCAAATGTGAATGTTGAATAAGATGTACAACATGATGCTCAACATGAGCATGGATTTAAAGAAGGAGATGTACAGGATAATGTTATTTCAGATGTGGAAGAAATTGTAAAGGAAAATGTAGTAGTAGAAGAAAGTGTTGAAGGAAACGAAACTATTGGAGAAGACATTGCAAAGGAGGATACTTATACAAAACATAAAACACCTCCTCTAGTATTTGAGAGAAATATTGAGAATGTTCAAGGACAATCGAAAATAGTCACTCCTCTAGATAACATAGATTAGTCTACTGGTGAAGATATACCTAAGAAGAATATTTAAAAGAAGAGTGATGATGTAGAGGAGAAGAAGAAAGTAGAGACACCAGTTAATACTGGTGATAAAGAAAAGGACTTGAAGAAGAAGATTGAAGAGGAGAATGTGAAGGCTACTGGTGAATCCTCTGGTTTCTCTGGAGATCCTTTAAAGAAATTTTTGAGCATGCAACTTATATTCTAGCCTATAGTGTCTACCCAACTGTTACAAGTGCCTATGCAATTGGGGCTTGTGGACATGGACAAGATCTTGCCTCTTCACAAGCTTCAATTTGGAGATACTTTCCACACATCTACCCAAAAAAATAGATAATAGAGAAACATCAGAAGAGTGGAGAAATAATTGGTGAGGTTGTGAAGGTCTTGCATGAGGCCATACCCGGTGTTGTAATTGAAAAATCCCTCTCCATTATGGAAAATTTGAAGTTTTTGATTGATTCTTTTAAAGAATATGCTACTAGTTTAAAGGGGAAGTTAGAGAAAGAAGTAGAGAAAAATATAAATGACATAAATTTGATGGATGTAATAGAAAAGTGTGCACTAGCATGCAATAAATTTCAAGAAAACCTTAAGGGTGTGCAAGCTTGTGTAGCAGAAGCAAAGGCTCTTTTTTTCAATTTTTTATGAAGTGGCTAGGATCCACAAAAAGCATAAAAGATGAGATGGACTCAATTGAGTCTCAGATTGATAAAGATTCCAGTGCTTATGATCTGAACATGACCTAGATGGAAGCACAAGGGCAACAATTGAGAGTTTACATGAGTAGTTCTTCCAACTACAAGAGTGGAGAGAAAAGATCATTATGCAGTTCGGTAATCTCAGGGATCTGGTGGACTCAAAGTTTATACCTATTTCCAGTGCCCTAATGAGTGTTGATAAAAATTCAAAGCTCAATCCAGTACCCAACACTCTGGGTGAAGGTGAACAAATATTAATGGAGTTGGAAACAAAAATCAGAATGCTAGGAATTTCCAAGAGGATTTGGGAAGAAGGGAAACGAGAATGGTAAGCTCACCTTGAGAAGCTACAAGGGTCAACCTCTTCTTCCGATTGATAGTATTTTTTCTTTCCTTTTATGCATTTAGTTTATTGTTCAGACTTCTGTGTACATATGTGGATGGTACAAGATATGTTAAAACACAAGATTTTGATCCAGTTGTGATAGATAGTACCCTTCGAGGGAGTCAATTAAGTTCTCAGTTTGTATATATGCATACATCAATTAGGGGGAGAATACAAAATCATGTATAAAGAGAGAAGTTATGCAAAGATTAGAGTATATGTATGCACCCTTTGCCCTTGATGTCAAAGGGGGAGAGTATTTTTGGGAGATAGTTGAGGCATGTTGCCATCAATGGAAAAGGGGGATATTTTTGGAATAAGGAGTTTGTCATTGATGCATTTGTTGGCCACATGAGCATGTGGGATAAGTGTAAGTTGCATAGTATGTAGTTCACTGTTGTCATTGATGTCAACATTGTATTCCAATATGAAGACCATTGTGCAAGTAAATTTGTATAGCTTGAGAATATTTGAGGATGTTTATGAAGTATAATTTTACAAGATTTTTTTATCCAATGAAGGCAGTTGATATGGAAATTGACTAAGTGTTGATACAGGGAACTTTGTGAACAAGACATCCAATTTTTGGGTCTACATTGGTTCGATGTATAAAACCTTGCTTTGCACTTCTAATATAATTTTTTTTTGTTGATAGAGGGACCTAATTCCATAATTTCATATTATTATGGCTCCTGGTGTTGAAGTTATGAGTGATAGTATATCGGTCTGGCAATAACTAGTGTTTTCAGTTTAGTGCATATATTTTGGTGAATCTGCACTTCTTCGTGGATTGGAATTTGGCTTTGCAGTTTTGTGGAAATGATTACAGGTGTCATTAGTGTGTATATTCAAAATGACATAAAATTTGGAAGCACACATGTCCAAATGTGGGTGTACAGTTGGAAAAATTTGTTATTAGATCACTACCAGTGCCTACCTAATAAGTTTTGTGTATAGTGAAGTGTGAATATGTATTGATCTATTATGTGGGTGCTATTTTGGGTCCATTCCAACCTATTTTGATTTATTATGAGTCTTGGATCATGGCGTGAAGTGTGCACGTATGTATGTTGAGCTGACAAGGTATAATTTGTATGATACATCTAATTAGGTCGACCTAAATGATGTTGTAGGTGTGTATAAATGAAGCAAATATAAATGTAAGACCTTTTTGGTATTTTAAAGGTTTCAAGATGTGATTAAATTTTGTGGATGCGATTTGTGCGAGAGTAAAGTGAATGCAGAGTAGAGAAGAGAGTTAATTTAGATCAGTATGAAGTGTGTAAAGTCTATATTTCAAGCTTCAAAGGAACTGTAATTCATGCATATGTTATATGTAATTGTAATAGTTCAAATCTTGGCTATGTGTCATAATTTCTTCTATCTTTTCTTCTTTCAATGGATAGTGAGTCCATCTACAACAAGTACTTTAGTAATATACTATATCCGGTTATAATATATTATGAGCTAATCCTCACTGTGGTTTTTTCCATTTTGGGTTTTCCACGTAAAAATCTGGTGTTCATGTGCTATGTGATGTTGTTGGTTATTTTTATGCTTTCATTAATTACGAAAAAGTAAATATGTTATGAGGATTGAATGTTTAGATGCTTAAGTGGTTTAAAAGAATACTAATTCACCCCCTCAATATTTTGAGTGTTCAACAGAGTCTTGGTAAGTGATTCTTTGAGGGATTCAAAATCATTTTGGCAAGCAAGGGTCTAGTTAAATTCTACATCTTTAGATAAGAGAACAAATAGTGGTGTTGCAATCTTGCTGAAGTATTGTATAATCTCGCTATAGTAACCGACAAGACCAACAATTTTTTTAACATCCTTTTGTTTCTGAAGAATAGATAGTGTGGAGATTACTTCAATCTTGTTTGGATCTAATTGTATCCCCTTGTTGGACATAAAGTATCCCAAGACCACTCCTTCAGTCATCATCATGAAACATTTTTCATGACTTGAGGAAAGGTTGCGGTCTTGACATCTTTGCTAGACTTTCTCCAAATTTGTAATTGCTTCCTCATAAGTATTACCATGGGTTGTAAATTCATCCATTTAGACTTCCATGGAATCAAGAGAAAAGTCTGAGAATATACTTAAGACTACCCTTTGAAATGTGGCAGGGGTATTACATAGCCCAAATTGCAAGACTGAATATGCATGTGTACCCCATGGATAGGTAAAGGTTGTGTTGTTTTGGTCCTATGGAACTATTTTGATCTGGTTATACGCATTGAATCCATCTAAGAATGAAAATATTATTTCCCTGCTAATGAGTCCAACACTTGATCAATAAAAGGAAGGGGAAAGTGGTCTCTTCTGGTTACTACATTTAATTATTTGCAATCAACATAGACCCTCCATTTTCCTCCCTTTTTGGGAATAATCACTAATGGCCACACACATTGGTTTCTAGCTATTGGATAAATGAACCCTACATCAAGTAACTTCTATAATTCTACCTTAACTATGTCACGTATAGTTGGGTTCATTCTTCTCTGAGACTACCTCACCGGTTTATAGCCTTCATTGATGTAAGTTTTATGTATGCATAGGTTGGGATCTATTACTTTCATGTCATGATAATCCCATGTGAATGCAACTACATGTGCTTGCAACATGGTTAATATTGAAGGTTGTTGTTTAGCTGTCAATTAATTGTTGATATTTAATGTTCTACCTGATATAATCTATATGGTCAAGGTTGATATCTTAATAAAGGAAATCTCAATGCCTGTTAAATCAAGACTACAAGGGTAGTAATGTATGGAAATCTAAGAAATAGACTCAAATGCATTGGCACAACATGCTATAGTTGAAATGAGTAGAAGGAACCAACACCATGTTAACCCAACTGAATACCCAAGAACACCTAGTATTTCCATTGTGGTATCACTTGGTATAGAAGTGTGGAACAAGAAAAAATAATTTTCTTAGAAAAAAAAAGACCGGGAAAAGGAGAAAGCGGAATTACCACCAATTCATACCAGGTTGGTTGAAAGGAAAGAAATAGAGATTAAGAAGTTGAAGGTAAATATATAAGAATTGGTGGACAAGGTAGTCTAGTTATTGAGATGCATACCTCCAACCAAAATATACACCCTGTTTCTTTAATAAAAATGTCTTTGATTTAAATTTAGCCAGATCATAAGTGACCTCCCTCTCACTGTAAATTCACCCACATTATTTTTAGAAGTATTTCAATAATCCACACCAAAAATGTAGGATCAATTGTGTGAATTTTATTTGCACAACTTGATTCTCACTTATGAAACTAAATGAAATCCACTTATATTTCTAGGGGATATTCAAATTAGAGCCTTAACCTCCTCTATAAGAAATGAACATCTTAGGGGACAATTGGTTTAGGAATACCAAGAAAGGGAAAATCATCCCCTCTTTAGTTGAGGGAAGAATCGACAAATCCAGATGCAATGTGGACCAGTAGATTGATCTCATAAAAAGGAGGGGGTGGCAACAAAAAAAAATGCATGTAGAGAAATAAATCACAAGAGATTTTAAGGAACTAGCAGTAATGACAATCAACCAGGCACCTAATTTCCCCTAGAAAAGATGGAGGGAGCTAACCCTCGAACTTAAAAAGAAGGAACTACACTCTATTTTCAACTATGTGGTTAAAAGATAGCATAAGTATATTACAGTTGCCTTGAAAAAAAATTTGCTTGGATTCCTCTCACTTTTCATCCTCCTCTCCTCCTATTCCCTATAACACATTAGACAAGAAGAAAACAAGAGGAATATACAAAAGAAAACAATAGGTGGGAAAATATATCAGACCAATAGGTTTTTTACTTGAAACAGGGGACATACATGACCGTTATTGTGGATGACAGAGAAACTGCACTGCAATACAACCTTCAACTCCCTAAAATTTCTTGAGGACAAGCAAGAGCTTAAGTTGGGGGAAAATGATGTCATAGAATTTTCCAATTTCCTATTGCTATTTCATACTTTTATCTTTATTTTTGCTAAACTTTGAGACATTACCAAGACCTTTCATTTATAACTTTAAGTAGTTTAAAGTATTTGGAATTGAACATGTTATATTAATATGTGTATGCATGAGTTATAAATGTCCATGAAGTTTAGTAGGATTTTATGTTTAAATTATGGTTGTTAACATTGAGAATTCCTTAGAAAATAACACTAACATTTACAACAAGATATATGTTGTTAGAATCCAAGATCACCTGCATGCAAATGGATACCTGTCACATGCAAAAGACATTTAGAACAAACAAGATCTATAAACCTCAAAGTGTAAAATGCATTATTAGAATCTCTGTTATTACAAAGAGATCAATCCTTATGAAGGAGATCAAGAAACCCTAAAAGGGAAACCCTAAATGAAACCCTAGTGTGCACACTTAATAATTAATCAATTATTAATGTGCCTAAGTTTAGCTTAAGCAATTAGAGGAATAAGTGACTTAATTAATTAACTAGTATGATATAATTAATTAAGCATATAACGTATTACTCTAACACCCCCCCTTAAGATGAACTTAGGAAGAAGCTAAAACACTAGAATAAGATGCATGCAAGCAAAGATGGGTCCCAACAACTAGGCCTGATCAGGTACCCATTTACAAATGCAAGAAAGAGGTAGAGGAGGAAAACCCAGTGGGACAAAACCCCCCTACAATGATATGACATGCTGCAAAGAAGCACTGGAAGAACACTGTAGAGTAACACTGGAACCACAATCTGGCAAGCAAAGAAAGATACTTCTGTCTACAAGAAACCATATCGGAATCATCATAATGTGACAGCAGACCTGATGCCACGAAACACTCGAAAACTCCAAACGGGAACAACGCTGGAATCTATGAAGTAGCAGTCAATTATTAAATGATGAATCGCTGAAAATGAAGTGCAAAGATGCAAGAGACACTCTCCCAACTACCAAAATATCCAAGTAATCTCCAAAATACCCATCGGGCCAAATCTGGATTAACGAAAAACCTAGGATAGATACAAAAAAAAGTGCATGATAGAAACATAGAGCTCCTCAATACCTTTCCAATGCCACAAAGATAGTGAAAATCGGAGATCGTGGCAAAAAGTTATGAGCTCGGAATCATAAAAAGTACATCTGACTTCAACCAGCAATAAATATAGTAAAATAGGAAAATACTAAAAAATAAATTGCACCAAATGAAATTGCTCGAAACTAGCTTTTCGACGATATCTCGTTTGCCCAATTTCGATACCGTATGCCCAAGTTATGCCAAAAACAAAAAAAACTACTCTTTTAAGGCAAATAAGGGTTAGGGGGACAAACTGCCATACGACTGATGACGTCAGCAATTCACTGCAAAAAATTTGACGGCCATCTGGCCGTCGGCGCAAAAATTCGGCACCCGACAGAAAAAAATTTCGGCTCCTGGTCTCCATATGACCGTCGGTGGGGGCTGGAGTGGGCCGGGGGTCGGGCGTGGAGCTCCCGGTCTCCCATATGACCCTGGCGGGGCTGTTTGGGCCCGCAAGGGCTGAGGCCTGGTGGCGGTGTTGCATGGGGAGCCACCGGTGGTGGCGGTAGGCCGGTGGCGGAACCCTCCAAACTGTGAGCATAGCCCGAATCCCAAAAAACTTCGTTTTTAAAATTTTTTTCGAAGTTTGTGCCTCGGAACGCGTACGACCTCTTTGGCAAATTTTTTTTTTGCCTCAGAAACCAACTGCTCGAAAATGGATGATTTGACAGGCGTTTGTAGGGTTTTGGGGCGCTGCGAACGCGATGGCGACATCTGTTTGAGCCCATAGTGTCCCGAAAATTCAGCTACCCCCAGATCTTGCAAAAAAGATGCCTGTGGAAACCCTTGCACTTGAAACTCATTGAGAAGCCATATCTTCAAATCACGAATAGGCAGCAGCAGGTCTAGAGCTCTGATACCATGTTAGAATCCAAGATCACCTGCATGCAATCACCTATCACATGCAAAAGACATGCAAAACCAACAAGATGTTCTGTAAACCTCAAAGTGTAAAATGCATTATGAGAATCTCTGTTATTACAAAGAGATCAATCCTTATGAAGGAGATCAAAAAACCCTAAAAGGGAACCCTAAATGAAACCCTAGTGTGCACACTTAATAATTAATCAATTATTAATGTGCCTAAGTTTAGCTTAAGCAACTAGAGGAATAAGTGACTTAATTAATTAACCAGTATGATATAATTAATTAAGCGTAATAAATTATTACTCTAACATATGTCAACCTACAGTAACAAGCTTCTCAACCCGTAACATAAGGACTACAATTTGATGTAAATGAGTCAAGTCTGTTGCAATTTAACCACTTTTAGAGAAGATGAAGGTGATCATTTAATGATATGATTTTGAATCACTAGACATTACTTTTATCCTTCAATGAGACAAACTAGAAAAGAAGTCTACTCTCAATAGGACTGTGAGTTATAAAAAATAGTTGTTATATTGAGCACATTTTTTGTTATATCGATTAAAACTATAGAGTACAAAGTCCTTGTTTTATTTCTATTCTCCTATATTATAGTTATTATTTCTTGTTTTGAAAATTAGTCCTCTTCCTATTCTCGAGGAAGAGTTGACATTTGTTTTTTTAGTTTATTTTCAGTTCATAGATAGTTGGACTCCTTCGCAGACCCTATGTAGTGGGGTACCCTATCGAGGAGGAGATCTAGATGGTAGATGTTATATATTGAATAAGATTGATAGGTAGATTCTATTTAATAATTATGTGTGTGATTAATATTCAATGAAGAAATAACACTTTGATAGCATGTTCTTCTGAGTAAGTGATAAAAGAAGTTTTATGGATGCAACAACTCAAGTAGGCCACTTGAGGTACTATTGAACCACTTTAATTTAGGTTGGTAGATAAGATTATGTGTTGTGAATTTAATTGGTTAATTAATAGTTTTTAGTTCATGTGATTATGAATTATGCATTCCAGTTTTGAATTAGAATTTGTAGATTGATACTTTGTTTTAGTCCTCCAAAAATGAAGTTAGGATATACTACAGTTTAATGGTTAACTGGATACAATATTAAGCATTAGGTACCAGTAGCAGAAGGTAGTTATCTATATTAATTTACTTTATTTTGAGAAATAGAGTTTATTTCAATTAAAATCTTTTCCTGTATTTACATATGTTTCATTCACTTATGCTTAGTTGATATAGAATGTGTAGAATCCATGAATGCATATATCTTTCTAGCACTATCTGAATTTTTATAACTCCCTAGTTGATGATTTAATGAGCCCTCTCTTGAATGATGAACTACTTGATCTAGTAATAGTGCCAAAAATGTAGGGCTTCTCCAAATGCCTAATTAACTACTGGTGCAATTACTAGATCAAGTAGTTAATCATTCGAGAGAGGGCTCGTTAAATAATCAACCAAGGAGTCATAAAAATTCAAATAGTGTTGGGAAATTTATGCATTCATGGATTCTACACATTTTATATCAGCTGAACATATGTGAATGAAACACATGTAAATACAGTAAAATCTTTTAATCGAACTAAACTCTATTTCTCAAAATAAAGTAAATGAATATAAGAAACTACCTTCTACTATGGGTACATAATGCTTAAGACTGTAACTATTTAACCATTAAACTACAGTATGTCTTAACTTCATTAATCTCCAGAGTACTAAAACAGAGTATCAATCTATAGATTCTAATTCAAAGTTGTAATGCATCATTCATAATCACGAGAACTAAAAACTATCAATTAATGAATTAAATTCACAACGCATAATCTAATATACCAACCTAAATTAAGGTGGTTCAATAGTACCTCAAGTGGCCTGCTTGAGTTGTTGTGTTCATAAAACTTCTTTTACACTTACTCAAAAGAATATGCTATCAAAGTATTATTTCTTTATTGAATCTTAATCACACATATAACTATTTAATATAATCTATCTAGCAATCTTATTCAATAAATCACATACATCTTCTAGATCTCCTCCTCCATAGGGTACCCCACTATATAGGGTCCATGAAGGAGTCCAACTATCTATGAACTAAAAATAAACTTAAAAAATAGATGTCAACTCTTCCTCAAGAATAAGAAGAGGACTGATTTTTAAAACAAAAAATAATAACTCTAACATAGGAGAATAGAAATCAAACAAGGACTTTTTACTCAACAGGTTTAACCACTATAACAGAAAACGTGCTCAACAAAACAACTTTATGTTATAATTCATAGTCCTATTGAGAGTAGACTTCTTCTCCAATTTCTCTTATTGAAGGATAAAAGTAATTCCTAGCGATTCACGATTTGATCATTAAATGATCACCTTCATCTTGTTTGAAAGTTGTTGTGTTGCAATAGACTTGACTCCTTCTTTGCACTAAATTGTAGTACTTATGCTACAAGTTGAAAATCCCATTGCTACGAGTTGACAGATATCTTGTTGCAAATGTTAGTCTTATTTTCTAAGGCATTCTCAATGTTAACAACCATAATTTAAACATAAAATCCTACTAAATTTATGGACATTCATAACTCATACATAGACATATTAATATAACATGTTCAATTCCAAATGATTTAAACTACTTAAAGTTATATATGAAAGGTCTCGATAATGTCTCAAAGTTTAGCAAAAATAAAGATAAAAGTATGAAATAGCAAGAAGAAATTGGGAAATTCTATGACTCATCAGTCCTCCAAAATAGATTTCCATTGAGTAGCCTCAACCACCAAATCTTCTCCAAATAGAATGGTATCATCCACAAATTGCTGATGAGAAGCAGGGGCAATGAAGAAGCAATCTTAACCCATTTTAGTAATCTTTGATCAAGCTTTTTTTGGAGATTTATCCCAAGAACTTCTATAGCCATTATAAATAGATAAGGAGAGAGAGGATATCCTTGTCTTAACCCTCTACCACAAGAGAAGTAACATTTAGGAGCACCATTAACCAAGACTGAACACTTCGAAGAGGTTACACAAGATTTGACCAGTTTCAAGAATCTACCTTTGAACCCAAACTTCTTGTTACACCCCATTGTGTATTCACCAATTGCTATTACTTTTTATGAGTAAATATGTTTTAATACATGATTATATTTTAATGAATTTCAATGAATGAATATGCATCATGATGTGATTATTTTTTTAAATGCTTTGATGATGCAAATGATATGTGATGAAGATGATTTCCATTTTAACAACTAACTTTGTTCATGGCACTAAGTTGGATGCAAGAAAGATTTGAACCCTCCAACAAGGAGAGGGAGAATATCACCTAGGAGAGGAAGTTCGTATGGAAATAATTGTGTACCTACTTGAGTAAGCACACACTCACTACCTAGGTTAGACAAGTCTTGTCAATTTAGTTTGAGCTATGTGTCGATAAGTAAACCTTGATGATAGTTTTTCGGGTTGATAGGAATGTTTGGGTGAATTTCGTTGATTCTTTTTTATTTTTTTATTGATTCGAGCCATAGTGATTAAATCCTTTTATTGAGCATGAGATAAACTTTGTGTTATTAAATATATATATATATGGATATGTATAATAAATGTATATGTATATATATGATAACTTATATATATGAGTATATGTGTGTGTGAGCATGTGTAGGTAAAAATACCTATGTATACCCATACGTAGATATGACATACATATGCATATTTGTATGGATACATATATATATATATATATATATATATATGCACTTTATATATACATATCAATATATATATATAGTAAGATATTAAAATAAGGATATATAGGCATACGTTAATACATTTATATATATATATATTAAATATGTATATATGTACATATATATTAATGTATACATATATTAGGTAGCAACTTAATTAGTCCATGCTCACAATGTGTGAAGGTGCTACTGGCTGTGTGAGAAAAAATGTGAATGGGCGACGAAGACTGCATATTGGTGATGGAGCGAAGGGCACCCAGAAGGGAAAAACCAAGGCCATAAAGAATGTGATGGATGGACCTACCCCCTTGGGGTTTTGAAGGAGAATCTTTCTTTCCTTCCAACCTTTGTTCCTCAGCCCATGGCTCCTCTTCTCATTGCTGGTTGTAGGAACATGCATAATCCCTTCCATGAGTGTTCAAAGGTTTTCAAAACTCAAGTTGTCTTGGAATTCCCTCCAACACCACTTGCTATGCCTGTTTGGGCTCTTCCAATCCTGAACCTGTGCTTGTTTGTTCTCTAGGGATTAAGAATTTTTCTTGATGGATGCCCCTATCGACTTCCTTTAATTTGATATACACATCTGCGAATTTTGCAAGGAGGTTGGGAACAAATCCCTTCTTGTCTGTAGTATGTGCAAGAGGCCTTCGATTGATGATTTTATCAATTGGATGAAGGATTCTTGGAGTAACATTCCCCTTTTGGACATTGACATTTTAGATTTTGGCTTCTTCTTACTCTGCTTCACCTCTATGGATGATTTCTCTTTTGTTAAGTAGAAGGGCCCTTGGTTTTATGACTAGTCTAGCCTCTATTTATTGGATTGGTCCCCCTTTTTGATCCTGCCACTGCTAGGGTCACTTTGGTTCTCATTCAGATCAAGCTGTACAATCTCCTGCTAATTATATAGGTGTCAGAGCTCATCAAAAACATGATCGAGCAGTTTGGATCCTTTGTGAACCTGGATCCTGGAGCTCCCTACTGCAGATTCACCAGGGTTTGTGCCATCATTAACATCTCCAAATTGGTGCACAATTCAGTTCCGATCCATTCAACCCATGACACCTGGACCCATTTCCTCAATTATGAAGGCCTCCCCTTCATATTCTTTCATTGCAACAAGCTAGGACACAAAATTGTTGGTTGCTCTTCTCCCTTGTCTACATCTTTTCAGATTTTCAGCCTCAAGAAATGGGTCAAGAAGTCAGGTAATCTAGATGCATAGTTCATTTGGCGAAATCATGGAAATTTTTTTGCTTCTCAAGAGAATCCTTTGTCTACTCCTAAGGTCTTGATCATGGCCTTTGTTGTTGTGGTACGACCCTCCTCTTCACCCTGCAGTGATCCTAGTGAGGTTCTTCCCCCTCAGCCCATTGCTACCACCTCCCTCCCAACTATGGTGGTTGGTGAATTCTCTGACTCTAAGGGTTCGTATCCCTTCATGGATGATTTGGATGAGGATTACTCTGATTTTTTGGACCTCGATGAGTTGGTTGTTCCTGTTAAAAATTGCTCCATTTCCCAAACTACTAGTGCCATCTCCAAACCAAACTTCCTTGCCAAAAGGAAAAAAGGATACAAATCAAAGGTTGAGAAGCTCCAAATTGAAGGTGGAGATGTTGTTGATGATGAAACACAATGGAAAATGGATGCCCTCCTCACTGGGAGTATGAGGAAGGGAAGTCCAAAAAGGCCATTTGAGTAGCCCTTTTGGGTGGTAGATTTGGCATGTGGTGTGTTTGGTTGCAACTTGGTCTCCAGTGTTTATTAATGCCTTGTGCTCTCTTCTTGTCCTTTCAATATGCTTTAGGCTTCTCTAATCTCTTCATCTTTTTTGTGCTCTTGATTTGTGGGTCTAAAGAAATATTTATTATTTAATTTGTTCATGTATTGGGAGTGGGCCCTAATCCCACATCTGAACTGATAAAAAAAAATATATGTATTAGGTTGGCGAATATATATATATATATATGCATATGATTATAAATATATATATTGATACATATCTTATAATAATAAGAAATATATATGGGTATGTGCAGGATCATGGGGGTCCAAACTAGGCTCCTAAGTGGTAATGAAAATTCAGAAAAAGCAGAGTTAGGCAACTTGACATAAAAATTTGAATAGGTTATTAACATAATTTAAAAAATATGTAAGAAAAAAACTTATAGAAAATTGAATGTAGTTTCTAGGCTACTAGTCCTTTTTTGGAAAAAGGTAAATTTGTGTTGTGAAAATTTGAAATTTCAATGCAGCGGTACTAAATTTTTAGGTTAAAGATAAGAAGCAGGTGTATGTCTGACCACCCTAAGTGCAAGAAAAAAATAATTTTTTTTTTCTAAAACTTTAAATATATGTAGAGGACACATGCTTGAATGTGCCGGATTTTATTTTTGTAATTGTTTTGCATGTAAATAATTAGTTATGATTTTTTTATTAGAACATTTCAGAATTATTAAAACATTTGTGTTTGGCCATCGTAACTTGGTCAAAAATTTATGAAATCCAATTTTTTTTATCCTATAGTATGCAAAGCATAGAACGTGACACATCTTGTAGGTTCAAAAAATGTGAAGTAGTTTGAAAGTTAAAAAAGTTTTTCAATCAACCTATCAATTAGGACTTTAGTCGTAATGTATGTAGAAACTCAATAATAATTATTTATTAAATTCAAAATAAGGCATATCTTATATTGGTGGAAAGTTGACAATTTTTTCTATAAACCCTTTTTGTTTCATGAAAATTGGATAAATAAAAAGTCGTTAGCCACAAGGATAGACTTTGAAAAACTAAACAAATTTTGTAAACACATTTTTTGGGTTGACTGTCCAAGTTAGGCAATCTCGAACCAAAACTTGAGCTTACTGATTTTGTCAGATAAAACAAATATCCGTTCAAAATGGATATTTGTTACTAAACGAATATTTGTTACCTGTATTATTTATAATACATAATATTTAATATTTTAATATATACTAATAAATTAAATATTATTATATATTATTATATATATTATATAAATATTATGTAATATATAGTATATATAATATATAATATATAATATATTTAATACATAGTATAGATTATATACTACATAGTATAGATTATATAGTTATTGATCTGCGACCAATTCACAAGAGAGAGAGGGAGAGCCCTGAGAGAGATCTAAGAGAGAGAGAGAGAGAGCTAAGAGTGGGGTAGGGAGAGAGGGAGAGAGCCACATAGAGAGAGAGAGAGAGAGATAGAGATATAGATAGATAGAGACAAAGAGAGACTTGAGAGAGGTAGAGAGACTTTTGAGGGAGAGAGAGAGAGAGAGGGAGTGGGAGGGACATAAGAGTGAGAGGTAGAGAGATAAAGACTTGAGAGAGAGAGAGGGACCTATGAGATAGACCTGAGAGGGAGGGAGAGAGAGAGTCTTGAGAGGGAGAGGGTGAGAGGGAGAGAGAGAGAGACTTGAGAGAGAGAGAGAGAGAGGGACCCGAGAGAGAAAGATAGAGGGAGGGAGAGACCTGAGAGAGAGGGAGAGGGTGAGAGGGAGGGATAGAGGGAGAGAGAGAAAGACTTGAGAGGGAGGGAGAGACCTAAGAGAGTGTAAGGAAAGCAAAGGTGTGAAAATGCCTTCCTAATGCTAATTCTAAGAGGAATAATGCAGACTACAGGTTTAGAAATAATTACAGTTCATTAAAATTGCACATTATTGGAAACATAATAGACAATTAAAGCATACACAAAATTGGACACCAGTATTTAACGTGGGAAAACCCTTACGGGAGAAAAAACCACCACACCAAGGAAAACACTTTGTATTATAGTAAATGACAATTACATACAAAGTTGTAGTTCCCCTTTGAAGATATCAATTTCACAACAACAACATTTCCCTGATCAACCTTATACAAATCAAATCCTGATTACAATTCTATGACTCACTGTTACAATGCTTATACAACATACAATGAATAAAACAAACTTAAAAAAATGTTCAGAACCCCATCATTGTTACAACACATTGCAATATATATCCAACAACCATGGTCGATTCAATCTCTGTACAAACGATTCGATTTATTTTCTTTTGCAGAGTAATTGTCAATCTTACCAGTCAAGGAATGGTCACCACCAAATCAACACAGTCCTCCAATGACCATTGTACAACTCAGCAGGTCAACCAAGTCAGCATTCGTTCAACCACGGTCCACCTTCGAGTCCATCGGCATGACCAAAACTATCAATGAGAGGCTAGAAAGTCACATCAATATCCCATGTCTCCCCTACATCCCAAAAGAACCATCATGACCACGTGAATCGCCAAGAGTCTCCCAAATGTTCAATAGCCATCGACAAGACCACTGAAGTCGGTATAACATTCTCAGGTCTAACCGAAGGCCAATGTTACCCCAATGCCATTGAGATCAGTAAGACTCCCCTACGTCCCAAAAGAACCATCATGACCATGTGCATCGCCAAGAGTCTCCCCAACATTCAATAGCCATCAGCAAGACCACTGAAGTTGGTATAACATTCTTAGGTCCAACTGAAGTCCAATGTTACCCCGATGCCACTAAGATCGGTAAGAATCTCCTCGACAAAACTTCTTGGCCAAACTTCTAACATTGTTCTGAGTCAAGAAAATCACATCGGTAGTTCAGGTCATATCGACGGCTTCCATTGGCAAGACCGACCACATCTCTCACCGATCTTGCTCTTTTGGGAGGTTTAGGTTAGAATATTGAGGCACATGTTTCCGAGAGAGAGAGAGAGAGAGAGAGAGAGAGAGAGAGAGAGAGAGAGAGAGAGAGAGAGAGAGAGAGAGAGAGAAAGGGTGGGAGGGAGGGGGAGAGGGGGAGAGAGATTTATCTAGTTAGGGTGGGAGGGAGAGACCTAAGAGAGAGAGACAGGGAGTGGGAGAGACCTGAGAGAGAGAGGGAGCGAGATGGACCTGAGAGAGAGTTATTTGTGCCTGAAGAGATCTCATCCATGCTACTTATTTTAATGTGAGGTGAAGAATACAATTATTGTACTGTGCTTGATTATTTTAATGATGCACAGAAGAGGGCCACAAAGGATGTTGCTAAGATTACAGACCTCAATGTCATGCAAACAATTATCAAGCCAATGGTTGCAGCTATAACTTATGGCTTTCATGATGTATTGACTAGAGAAAGAAGCGTTCTCATCTTCGATTTGGGTGGAGGTACATTCGATGTGTCGGTTCTTTCTATTCGAAAGGGTAATATTGTCATCAAGGTCGGTAGAGGGGATATGCATTTGGGAGGTCAAGATTTTGATAACATAATGCTTAATTACTGTGTTCAAAATTTCAATACAAAATACAAGTTGGATATCAGTAGTAGTGCCAAAGCTAGAGAGGGAGAGAGGTATAAGATATATAATATATAATCTATTATGATATATTAATATATAGTATATTATGATATATTAATATATAATACATAATATATTATGATATATTAATATATAATACATTTATTATATATTAATAATACATAATATTGCGTTTATTTGTTATTTGGTTTATAAAAATTGAGTGCTAACGGATATTCGTTATTTATTGTATAGGTTTTGAAGCTTCCCCATGCAATCATATTATTCGACTTGTAAAAATCTAAACATAACGAATATCTGTTATTTATTGTATAAGATTTTGAAGCTTTGCATACATATTAATATATAGTATAAATTATATACCATATAATATATACCTTATTAATATTATTAATAATATATATAATAAACATATATATTATAATATTAATTTAATATATTAATATATATAAGTTGAGAGAGAGAGAGAGAGAGATAAATATATAATATAATTTATATACTATATAATATATTAATTTAATATATACCTTAATAATAATATTAATATATAATATATTATATACATATATATAATAAATTAATTTAGTATATTAATATATAATAAATAAATATATATATCATAATATATAATATAAAATATATCCTAATATAATATATTAATAATATTATGCTAATAATAATTCTTAAAACTAAAGTAAACTGATATCCATTATAAATGGATATCCGTTTTGTTTGCTATAGCTTAAAAAGATAGAAGCATAAGCAACAACAAGTATATTTTGCAAATCATAATGGATAATGGATATACGTTTCTTGAGTTATATAAAAAAACAAAATGGGATTGTTTTGAGCATTCCAATGGTCCCCACATTCCTTATGTCGCTGAAATCGTGTGTTTTTTGTCTATATCAAACAAAATTCAGCTTTTGGGAGATTCTTTTACACTTTATTAACTTTTACAATCATTTGTGTGTGTTATTTTGTTTGTGCAATGGGGAGCAGTAGTCATCGTAAGAGAAAAGGAAAGAGGAAACTAACAATAGATCAAATTGAGGCATATAAAGCAAAATATAAAGAAATTCATAGGAAAAGAAGACAAGGTATGACAAATACTCAAGTTGAAGCTTCTTTTGCACCGTTAAATGTTAATTCAAGTGAAGATGAAATAGAAAATGAAAATATTGAACATCATATTGAAATTGAAAATGAAAATATTGAAATTTAAAATGATGAAATTGAAAATGAAAATGTGAACAACATTGAAAATGAAAATGTTGTTGAAAATTTTATTGAAAATGAAATTGTTATTGAAAATAAAAATGTTGTTGAACATGAAAATGTTAATAACATTGAACTTGAAAATGAAAATGTTGATAACATTGAAAATGTCGAAAATGAACCTTATGTAACACCTAATTACATGAGAACCCCTAAATGGTTGCTTTAAATAGATGAGAACATAAGAGATAATCTTCAAGGAAAAAGGTCACCACAAACGGTTCGCTTGTGGGCTACCAATATGTTCAATGAATACTTTTCTGATAAGACATTAATTGAACAATGTCAAATTTTTGTGCAATTGCTAAAGTCTTACAAAATGAGACCATTATTAAGAAAATTGAAGATTCGTGTCACCAAAAAATTAAAAAAAAAATAGTATTATTGTAATAAATATTTTTAATGCTCTAACTTCTATTGGAAAGACTAGTAAAGTAAAAGATAAAAGGGTTGCTCGTAGAGTGATCGCAACTTCACTAGTAAGCCATCATTTGAGAAAGGCTCGTTTAATAAGACAAACTTGTATCGATTTGAATCTAAATCATAAAAAATTGAATATAGCACTCTCAAGAAGAGGAGGACTCGATAGTCCTCTACAAAATGATACAGGGGATTTTAGTGGGAGGCTTTCACGTGTTGATTAGAAGCTAATTGATAATGTAAAGATGCAAATTGAACAATTTTGGAACTCTCACTCTAGAGTATCACTGAATGTAAAGGATGTTTTAAAGTTACGAATTGGTAATTGAGTTTGCACACCGCATCCTAAATATTTCTTGGAATGTAGCCAAATAAATTTGTACAAACAATTTTGTCAAGGACATTCAAATTTGCAAATCTCACAAAGGGCTTTTAAGTCTTGCAAGCCATTTTATTGTGTACCTATTAATGTTCATAATACATGTTGTAAATACCATGTCGAGTTTTCAATTTATCATGAATTATTATGCCATATTCATTCTAATATGCATACTGACGAAATGTTGTAGGAGTGTCATGCAATGCAACTTCCCAAGTCATCCAGGGACTTGTTAGATTCATTTTTATGTGTTAGAGGTGATGGTTGCTTATTTTATAGAATTTTTTTAAATGAAATATGTTTGCAATGTGGTGGTTTATCGAAGTTTGTAACATGCTTTCATGAGAGCAGCGAACATGATTTTGGTAACAAGATTGTTGAGAAAAAAAGGTTTGAGATAGTCAAATACACATTGAAGAGTGGAGGTGAAGGTTCTAGATGCAAGTTGGTTACAAGAGCTCGATAAGTATTGATGATTTTATTTCTGATGTTAAGAAAAAAAATTTCTATAAGTATGCAAGGCTTAGCCACAAGTTGCACTGGTTGGATTGGAAATTCAAGATGTGTAAGGACTCTTTCCTAATTGGAACTATTGTATCTATAGTTGATTTTTCTGAAAATTACACATTGCAACCACAAAATGAAGTACAATCATAATATTATAATTTTATTCAAATTGCTATTTTTGTCCACTTAACATATAGACATGCACCTGATAGTACAAAAGAGGACATGGAGATAATCAGGGAATACCATTTTTACATGAGTGATGATAGATCTCATTCATCTGAGTTTGTACAACATTGTTTTAAACTTTTTTTGAGTTATTATAGGAAAAATGTATTGCAATGGGTTAAAATCTCATTTGGTCAGATAACTACATAGGGAAATTCAAGAATGCTTGCATATTTTATTGGTTGAGCAAGATGCATATAAAGAGGGGTGTAGCACATATTTGGAGTTTTTTTGAAGCTACGCATGGAAAAGGTGAGCATGTGTGAAGAGGGCTCTGGTCAAGGAACAAACGAAGATCAGAGGTAGTGCAACATTCAGTGAAGTACATTCTATTGTTGATTCATGTACTTATACATTATCACGAAGAGGGACACTTGATTCACTAGTGTGCATGTTCTTTTGGTTGGTTGAGGAGGGCATAATGGGAGACAAATTGGAATGTCAAACAATTAGAGATTCTTCAAAGAGGCATTCATTTTGAAGCTCACATGCGGGTGCATGGACCATATGAACATGAGAGTTGGCTTGTTTTTTTTAGAATTATATTTAGTGTGATTGGGATCAATACGAGTCAAGTGAGTTGGTAGATACATGGATTCCATTGTACCTAACCCCTTTATCTATAGCACAATATTTTTTAGAAGATGAAATGGAAATTTCACTTGACTACGACCATCTTTCAGAACTTGTACAACTAGGATATGTCTATGCAGTTGTAGCACCATAGGGGAATGACGAGTGATAAAACTATTGGTTGGCACAATGTGTACATAGAAAGAAAAAGCTAACACAACCAATGACAGATTATGATGGGTTCATGTATCCTACAAGTCCAGTTGTTGTTTTTGGAACTTGGTTGCATTACCATTTCATCATCATTTAGGTTTTTTAGAATAATATAGATTTTTTATTCTAAGCATCTTTTCTAGTTTGCATTACCATTTCATCATCATTTAGGTTATTTAGAATAATATAGATTTGTTATTCTAATTATATTTAGTTGCTGATAAAAAACTTATGATCATATAGGTTCAATTGTTGTTTCCGGAACTTGGTTGTGAACATATATGATTATAAATAATGGTATACCCGCATTTAAAGACTATGAGAAATACAAAACCATTCTCATGTATTCATACCTTGTTATAGAAATAAATGTTAAGTTATTGAGACATCATGATAGACCAAAAATAAAGGAACTATGGAAAATTAGTAGTGTTGATCATGAAGCATGACTCAATATTTTGAAGGTAAGAGATGACCCTTCAAGCACTCTTGAGTGGAAGATCATTTATTGTATGGGACAGGTATGATATTGTTTATCTACTAAGGTTCATTATTTAGGTTGTTTAAAATAATATAGATTTGTTATTCTAAATATCTTTTCTAGTTTTCATTACCATTTCATTATCATTTAGGTTGTTTAGAATAATATAGATTTATTATTCTAAGCATCTTTTCTAGTGTGATCATATAGATTTGTCACTCTAAGTATATTGTGATGTTCGTGGCACAATGGACCATGGAGTTGCTGCAACAATAGCTAGTTCTAATCCTTTGGCAAAAGTATATGAAAAATTAGTAAATTTAACATTATATTTGCTCTTTTATGGTCTATTATTGAAAAATTTCATGATGGTTGTATGTAGTTTAACTACTACCTTAATGGTTGCTACAGGTGCTTGTCACTCCAAAACGTCAACATGCTACTATTGTGGAAGAGTGTGATGATTATTTGTTTGCAATTATTTTGGTATGCCATTCCATAATTTTCAATTTCTATATATTAACGTATATAATTCTTATTCTATCAGTTGCATCTCCAGATGAGTGAAGAGAGGAGGACTAGTGAGCACATTTAGAAGACAAAAGAATCAACATAAAATCCATCTAGCCGACTACAAAGGAAATTTGTGATCTATTTCCTTCCCCTACTGGAAAAAGACTATGTATTAGGGTCGTTTGTTGTATGCCTATGTGGAATTTTGTAAATCCTATATTTGATAGCAATTCTTGAATGATGATAACATGTGTATTGTGTATACTTTACATGTATTCAAGTGTATACTTTACAACTTACGTGTATACTTTGTGACTTATGAGTATTCCAATGTATACTTTATGACCTATGTGTTTTCATGTGTATACTTTGTATTCATGTGTGTAGTTCATGAATTAAGTGTATTTGAGTAAATTATTCACTTATTCACTTATTCATGAGGACCAAAACGAACCCTGAACCCCTTTGCACCTTTACACTACATCCATCTAACCCTTTTTCCATCAACTGAAAACTCAACACCACTAGAAAATGCCTTAGAGATATCAGAAACTAAGATATTTTATCATTTAGGTTCCCAACACAATCTTGTAGCCTTAGATAAAGAGTTTGTAAGCATCACGGTTTTTGAGTAATAGCCCGTCAAAGATTATAGTCATTTTGCACTTTGGACTCTTAAGGGATCAAGTCGGTTGAATGTAGCTCAGAGTGATTCGATCTGTTTGGGTGAAAAATAGGAACATGCCTAGTGTAAAGGTACCCATCCAGATGTGTTGGAGCAGTCGGTTTGGTCGTATGAGTTGCAGAACGAAAGTTGCACCACTTTGCAACTTTACACTGCTTGCATTTGACAACTTTTTCCTCAACTGAAAACTCGTCACCACAGGAAAATTCCCGTGAGATAGAAAAAACCAAGTGAGGTTACTATAGAGGGTCCCAACGTGATCATGTAGCCTTAGGCAAAGAGTTTGTAAGCATCACGGTTTTTGAGTAATAGCCCGTCAAAAATTGCAGCCATTTTGCACTTTGGATTCTTTAAGGGATTGAGCTGGTTGAACGTAGCTCAGAGTGATTCGGTGTGTTTTGGTGTGAAAGAGAACTATGCCTAGTGTAAACATACCCATCTAGATGTGTTGGAGCAGGCGGTTTGGTCATACGAGTTGCATAAAAAAATTTGTACCACTTTGCAACTTTACACTGCTTGCATTTGATAACTTTTTCCTCAACTGAAAAATTGTCACCATGGGAAAATTCCTCTGAGATAGAAAAAACCTAGAGAGGTTATTATAGAGGGTCCCAACATGATATTGCATCCTTAGATGGAGAGTTTTTAAGCATCACAGTTTCTGAGTAATAGCCTGTTAAAGATTGCAACCATTTTGCACTTTAGACTCTTAAGGGATCAAGTCAGTTGAACGTAGCTCATAGTGATTCAACATGTTTGGGTGCAAAAGATGACCATGCATAGCATAAACGTACCCATCCAGACGTGTTGGAGTAGTCGATTTGATTGTACGAGTTGCATACGAAAGTTGCACCACTTTGCAACTTTTTCCTCAACTAAAAACTTGTCACCACGGGAAAATAGCTTTGAGATAGAAAAAATTGAGAGAAGTTATTGTAGAGGGTCCCAACGTAATCATGTAGCCTCAGACGAATATTTTGTAAGCATCATAGTTTCTGAGTAATAGCCCGTCAAAGGTTGTAGCCATTTTGCACTTTAGACTCTTAAGGGATCGAGCCGATTGAACGTAGCACAAAGTGATTTGACATGTTTAGGTACAAAAAAGTGCCATGCCTAGTGTAAAAATACCCATCCAGATGTTTTGGAGCAGTCAGTTTGGTCGTATGAGTTGTAGAACAAAAGTTGCACCACTTTGCAACTTTACACTGCTTGCATTTGACAACTTTTTCCTCAACTAAAAACTCTTCACCATGGGAAAACGCTTTTGAGATAGAAAAAACCAAGAGAGGTTATTGTAGAGGGTCCCAATGCAATCATATATCCTCAGATGGAGATTTTTTAAGTGTCGTGGTTTCTGAGTAATATCTCGTCAAAGATTGTAGTCATTTTGCACTTTGGACTCTTAAGGGATCGAGTTAGTTGAACGTAGCTTAGAGTGATTCAACATGTTTGGGTGTGAAAAAAGACCATGCCTAGTGTAAACGTACCTATCCAGACGTGTTGGAGTAGTTAGTTTGATCGTACGAGTTGCAGAACGAAAGTTGCACCACTTTGCAACTTTACATTACTTGCATTTGACAACTTTTTTCTCAATTGAAAAATCATCACCACGGGAAAATGCCTCTAAGATAGCAAAAACTGAGAGAGGTTATGTAGAGGGTCCCAACATGATCCTATATCTTCAGATGAAGAGTTTGTAAGCATCATAGTTTCTGATTATTAGTCAATCAAAGATTGAAACCATTTTGCACTTTGGACTCTTAAGAGATCGAGCTGGTTGAACATAGTCAGAGTGATTCAACCTATTTGGGTGCGAAAGAGGACCATGCCTAGCGTAAAAACACCCATATAGATGTGTTGGAGCAGTCGGTTTGGTCGTATGAGTTACATAATGAAAGTTGCTCCACTTTACAACTTTACACTACTTGCATTTGACAACTTTTTTCTCAACTGAAAACTCATCACCACGAAAAAACGCCTCCAAGATAGCAAAAAATCATCACCTTAGTTGTTTTTCTTCAATTTCAACACTTAGGACAATAAAATCCATTTGTTTGATATAGTTTTCAATGCTTAGGACAACTTCATTTGTTCAAATCCACCTTAAGCACCATCTTTCACTTTCTTTGCCTCCACAAATTCTTACCAAATACAAAACCTCAATTATGTTAGGTTGAATGGCATATATGACAACAATTGTGATATAACAAGTTTGGCGTGAGTCAAGGTTGATTAACATATATGATAATATCATATGAGTGTTATTTCTTTTATGTGAAATGTGTGTTATGACTAGTGTGCATCAAGCCCATATGGTATGCCTAGTTTGCTTATTCATGCATTATGGTTAGCAACATTCATTGTTGTGCATTATGATAATATAAATTGCATGTGGAAGGTAAAATAACATGCATTTCATGGAGTTGTATTTGGTTTTTTTAATGGTTGTATCACACTCATTTAGTTTATTCAATGGTTGCATCATGGTTGAGTGATGTCTTAATTGTTGATCATGATTATTGTATATATTTCACATGAACAATATAATGAACATGTATCTTGTTCAGTTGTAAGGACTTTGTTTGAAGGTTGCATCAAACCCTTATGGTTGAAAGATAGTGATTCTTACTCACGACAATGTTATACCTTTTACATGTTATTAAGCTTGAATGAACATTGAGTGACATTGATTTTTATCAAGATGATTATATTACTTTTGAATGAACACTGTAATGACATATATTTCATTAAGTTGTATCCATTTGTTTGAAGTTTTTAATCAATCAAAAGAATTAATGCTATAAGACTGTCATAAGCTGCTCTTTTCATCTTTTTTGCCTTATCTATGAGATCGCAATTCTTTGAGGCATATTTTCAAATAGTTATCCTCAACAAATATTATACAGTGTTTCACATACCATTTTTCATTAATTTTAACTTCTTTTGAAATAAAAATCAGCTGCCCACTACATTATAGGAGTTCAAAAAACAAAATAATGTCAAATGTAAATTTATCTAAGAGAGCTTGAAATCACATGTATTCTCAAATTGAGTGTTTGATAAAAATTCTTTGGTAGACATGTATGAAAAATGTGGTACAATAGAAAATGCAGTGAATTATTTGAAAAAACTCCTCAAAGAAATGTGGTCTCATGGAATGTAATGTATGTGAACCTTAATATGAATGAAATCTAACATAGATGGACTACCAATTGTAATTCATAAGTTCTATTAAAATACAATTTCTTTAATCTATAACATGTTATTGATCATAAATTTAAACCATTCTAAGATAATTATACATTCCATTTTGAAGATTCAAAGTAGAAAGACATGCACACGAGGAACAAATTAGATTGAATATCAATTATTATATATAAAAATGTAGAATAATTGTCTTTATACATATACAAATTTGGCATATATGCCTACTCAGAATAAATTTTACAAATTGTGGCATATATGCCATCTCAAGATTTATCAAACCCTAAATACATATCAATTTTATCAAATCTTAATCCTATGCTAGACCATCAAAATTGAGCCTCTTCGAAGAACTTAGTTGCTTTGAAGCTTCCTGCACAATAACAATTCAAACCACAACCACAAATTAGATTAATTATGTGAATGGTTTACAAGATAGACTAGTAAATAGAAACTTATATACTATAATTTATAAATTATGAATTTAACATCAAAATCAGTATACGTGTACTATATTATATCAATAATTCAATTCTTGTTTACCTCAAGTCTTGCTCTCTTTTTTGTAAGATGTTCTGCATATGATTGTCCCTTAGGATGATCAAGAGTTCTCGTATAAAGAAATGGTCCCACACTCATCATAGTACTGAGTCGGGCAGAGGACTATAGCAGGTAAAATAAAAATGATACGAATTAACATATAATTGTTGACAAATAGTCATATTTACTAAACATATATCTACTCCTATCTAAACGTAAATATCTGCAATATAAAATAAACGCATACCTATTGTGATGCTTCTACACTAGATGGGCTCATGGTGGATGAAGCAACCAAGAGGTTTCCTATATAAAAATGACAAGAATGTAACACAATTTAAATGCACGTGCACATATAATCATAATGTCAAGAATATTAAAAAAATATGCTTGTTGTGCAACTTCCTCCAATGGGTCAGGGTCAATCAACATGGCTGTAAAAATACTAGGTTGTTGCATAAAAAGACAAGATTACATTAGACTATCAATCTATGTAGTATATGTATTTAAGATTTTATAAAAATTAACATCTAAATAACAATTTAAATGATACCGTATACTGAGTCCCTAGGCCAAATGAAATGGCCGATTGTGTAGCCTCCCACACTTGGAAAATCTAGTACTTTTTCAGCAATTGTTAAAGATTCCAAAACATAAACATATATTAGTACAAAATATCTCTTATAAAATATGAAAGAATTTAGATAAAACACACTATGAAATTACTTTAAGTCTTACCGATGCTCCCACATCATCCCTAGCACCCGATGTCTCTCCTATAAATGGTCCACTCTATGCTCTATCAACTCCTACATTCGACATATCCTAGACCTCATAGTTAGATTTGTCTATGGGGGCCTCATTGGATTGCTGAAGAGGACCCAAGTTTCACATCATGTAGCAATGGGGCACACAAATATGTGTCGAAGAGGACGGTGTACCAATTAGAGTTGATGCAGCAGGTGCATCACCATCATGCTGGGATGCATCAAGTGCATCACCATCATGATGGGATGCACCATCATACAGTTGCAACAATATTTGAAATGAATGTAAGGAAAAAATGATGCGACTCCCTACATCTAAAACAATCTCGAGGTAAGGTACTGGAGCCAGGGAAAAAATAGGTAGAGCAGGAAGAACTAGGGTGACTCGGTGTGCTCTAGGTCTATCTTGTGGCATCCCTTTACCCACACCTTGGAAATATCGCATGTCAAAGTAATTGGCATGTCTCCCTAGGAAAAACTCGGCATATAATTTTTGAAGAAAATATCGAGGGATGTCAAGATTGTTGTTGGGTGGTTTATCAAAAACCATCCACCAACATCTCTAAAGATTAGCTAATATGCCTCTATGTGTGCACCATTTAATTGAAAATTTTGGCTTCCACACATTTACGAGTTGTCCTATTTTGGGATTGATGAATAACTAGGATAATTGGGTTTTGTCAATATCAAGTGCCCTCACGTCATCATATGATAACCCATTGGCATAGAATTGCCTTTGTTCCTCTCGCCACTATGAAAACCTATTGTGCTGATTTACCAAAGTTTCAATATTTGAAATGATTGTTTCTAAAGTGTTTTTCATGTATGATAGCTCAAGGAGTGTATCATAAATTTGAAATACATTTATCAATTGATCTAAATTTCTATGAATAGATTCATGTATTGTTGGCACATTTTGGTTTGGAAACATCGATCGCGGTGAAGGAGGATTTGGAGGGTTTTTATCTTGAGCGGGGTTAGGGTTTTCATTTTGAGCGGGGTTAGGATCAACCATTCTTAAGCTTGTTAATTGATAATTTTTTTCAAAATTAACAATCATTTTAATGCAATAAAAAACTATTAAAAATCCTATTTTTCACTAAAATTCACAAAAAAATGCAAAACTAATATAAATTGAAGAAAAACATAAAAATTCATAAATACCTTTGAAATGTGATTGATTTGAGTGAAAAAAATTGACTCTCAAATGGATATCCGAGTCGTTCAATGCAAAACGCGCTCACAAATAATTAGCAAACTGTAGGAAAAATGAGCTTTCAGTTTTTCAGTTTTTGATTTTATGGAATATGAAACAAATATCTATTTCCTTTATGTAGTTTTTTTAATAATTGGTTGGATTCGGGACCTGACCACTATATACATATGCAATTTTTTTGTTACATCCCAATTGTGAAGTTACTATTTACTATTGCTACATAGGGTAAATATGAATGTAATGTGAATTCTGGAGATGATTGAATGATGCTTTTACCTTGTTTTGATTATACGGGAAAAATAGGTTTTGAAGGGATCTGAAACCCTTTACAACTTGAGATACAAAATGCTGCTAAGAAGATAGGCATAAAGATACCAGCAACAAACAAACACAATGGAAACAAAACAAAAGAGTGATGATCGAGAGATTAAACAATAAACTGATAGCAACACTCAACAACAACAAAAAAACAAAACAACAAAAATAAAATCTAGACCCAGTAGAAAGAAAATAGCAGACAAAGAGAATCGAGCACTATTTCATACTGCTCAAGGTGTTGGCCACCTCAAGGTCCTAGTTCCTGTGTAGATAAATCA
This sequence comes from Sequoiadendron giganteum, assembly GCA_007115665.2. Taxonomy (NCBI): domain Eukaryota; kingdom Viridiplantae; phylum Streptophyta; class Pinopsida; order Cupressales; family Cupressaceae; genus Sequoiadendron; species Sequoiadendron giganteum. The sequence goes on from CM021101.1 coordinate 695,440,298, forward strand.
TGTCCAGAAGCTTCTTCTTCTCAGCTTCAAAGGATCTTTTCCAATCAATAGGCTCTTTAGCAACAGGGCCTTTGGTATAATATTTCGCTCCCTTTTTTCCCTTGCCCTTAGCCGCATGCTCCTTCTCCATTAATTCATAGAAGTACAATTGGTCCTCCCTTAATTCACTAATCTTTCTAAATAGGACTTCCAAGGAGTCTACACTATTTTTAATAGAAATATGGTATGCATGTAGTAGGTTCTTAATGTCTGCATTGGTGCCTGCAACCTTGGCTTCTAACCCAACCAACCGATCATCACATAGAGATTTGAAATCCTGGAACGAACCCTCTAGCTCCACAATTTTGTCAATCAAAATGTTTGACACTGAGATTTTCAACACATTCTTCAAGTTCTCCTTCAAACCCCTAATTTTAATGTTAACTTTATTAAACTCCTAAAGATTCCACTTAGCCAATTTAAAGGTTCCAGTGGGCCCAACCCTTGCCATGTCCAACAACTCAAACATTGAGGGAGACTCATCATTTAAATACGAAAAGTCCTCAGAAAGAGGGTCTACCTTTAGGGGTTCTGCTTTACCGTTCATCTTCTCAGAGTAATCCTTATCTTGACCCTTGTTTTCATCCTGGAAAACATCATTGGTCAAGTTCTGAACTGATGAGTCCTCAATATCCATCACCTTTTCTCCAGTAGCCTTTTCCTCACCCGACACCTTAGCATCCTTAGCAAAAACATTTGAGACATTGTTTTTCAGCTTGGCAATGCGTTTGGATGACCTCCTCAACTGGTCCTTGGCCTTTGAGACAAGCACATTCTCCTGAAAACCCTCCTTATTACCTCCATCGTCAATTTCAACTTGTCCAACAACCAACTCCACCTTCTTGGGAGAGGAATCATCCAAACCCACCTTTGTATCTTCGCTATCAAAGAGAACAAGGTGCTTAGGAGCACGACTATTTTTAAGGCTACCCGTCTTCCTCTTTTTTGAGGAGGTGGCTTCAGGGGACGAAGGACCATCATCATCCTCTTCTTCCCACTCCTCATCTTTGGCATTACTGGTATCTGAACCAGACAAATTAGACCCTTCACTTGGAGTCTTCTCCTTGCCCTTAATAGTAGGGGCAGAGAGAAGAGACTTAACATGCTCCATGATTAAAAGGATGAGACCCTCATGGAGAACCGAAGCCTTCCTATTTTTTAAATGTGCATACACCAAAATCTCCATGGATGATAGCAAAAAATATAGAAATGAAACAAACAATTTGTGTCTGAAGTGATTTAAAAGAGTGAAATGGTGACCCAGAATAGTAGTAAACCTGCCTTCCAATGTCACATAACACATGAATACCTCGGCCACCTCTGCCCAAATTTTCTTGAGAGACTTGAGCTCATAGTCCCAACTCTCCATCTTAATCAACTTCTTCCTCTCGCCATCTTTGAAAAATTGGTTCATCGCTTCCTCATTACTCTTCTTGTCCTCGTAAAACTTACAACCAACCATCGACATCCCCGTCACAGAAGCAATCAACTCCTCATTTACCTCCACTTCCAAACCCTTTATCTGAAGCTTACAGTTATGCTAGTAGGAAACAAACTCTGCCGAGGCATTTGGGTCATTCCCATGCAATCTTTCCAAAAATGACGTAAAATTATCGTGGCACAAAATCTTCCATAGCTTCTTTTTCTTCCTCAGACCCGCACAAGAGTGCAACTCAATTCTACTTCTATCACCACCCATTTCTTCAAACACCAGGAAATGTAAACCCTTGCAATAATTACTCAAATGAATTCCAGTAATCCGAATGAAACCCACAAAGCGTGTGAGTCAAAATAAGGTACTTAGGCTTAAATTCTGTCACCACATCAACTCAGCACATGCCATAATTTCTCATTAAGCTCCTAGCTTTCTCAGGAAGGATCATTCCCTCCTCCCATGCACGAAACTCATTCAATCTGACAGCCTCATTAGCAAAAAAATCTGCCAATGAGTTGCCCTCTCAGAAAATGTGAGATACGCGGGTCCCTTCACAAGCACTTAACATGATTATAGTATCTTTAATTAATTGCTTGACATTTCAACTGGGCTTATGGGTGCCATGTAGATAATTAATTATGTTTAAAAAATCGCCTTCTACTCATAATTTGGTATAACCCCTATCCACAATAAATTTTATACTTATAAACGTCGCCTCCGCCTCAGCACAGTGATTGGTCCAATTTCCCAATGAGAGTGCCACCGCGCCTAAGCTTTTACCTTGTTATCAATATGAATGTTATCGCATTTGATGTTGTTTCGTTTGATGTTACCTCAATTGATGTTATTCATGGTGAAATACTGCATATATGTGAATGGAAGGTTATTGAATTATTGTTATTCTAACTTTGGAAATGTTTACATGTATATTGTATATGTTATGAACAAGTAACTGTTGTAGGAATGTGTTAGTGGTTGTAGGTAAATATTCATTTCTCCAGGGGGAGGGAAAGTATTACTCGAGAGAAGATCTTGGTCAGGTAATCAGTACATGTAACTATCTAAGCAAAAACACACACCACATTAGAATGATTGAATTGAGTTAGTTTATGGGTAATAGGTAAGTCATCCTTGGCTAGTATGTTTGCATTAGGAGTCTCATTTACTCCTGCATGCATTTGTGGGTGATGTTTATCTATTTGATCTTTTGAGATCTTTCTTATGCTATTATGATCATATGGGTAAGTTGGATGTAGGTGGAAGTATGTTTATATATGTATACACGTGTGTGTCAATGGGATCTAACGACATGCATATGTATATGTATAGATATACCACACATACACACTTATCAATATGATGGTAATGTGAATGGTTGTAAGTGAATCGGATGTGAATATGTATATATATGTATAGTATATATAAGTATCCATATGTATATGTATATCGATACAAGCATACGTTGGCAAATGGATATGCTCATATGGATGCATCAATATGATATACCTATATATACCTGTACATAGAGGCATATACATTTATACATATATATATGCATACATCCTATATAATGTGTTTATTATTATAACTATTTTTCCGATACTCTTATATATATATAGAGAGAGATATATATATGGGATGTATGTTGACTGGCTTACGATATATGTCTATATATATATATATATAATATGTAAATATATATTAAAAGATTATATATATATTTAGTTATATATATATACATATATATATTAATACGTAAAGGTATTTAAATATATATATATATATATATATATATATATATATATATATATATATATATATATATATAATAATAATAATATATATTAGACATATTGACTATGTAATTAGAATTCGACTAATTCTTATTCAATAAGAAGTCAATTTATTAAGACTACCTTTGACGTTAATTGACCAAGGTAATAAGGGTCGATGATAGTCATCAGTTTGGAAGTCGATATGGAAATATACACGGCTGTGTATATAAGTCATGTATCACCTGCCAAGACACGTATATGAAAATGTATCAATATGTTTTAATCTATAACCTTTGACTTGGTTGATAGATTGGAAGAGAGATACGTGGACTTAGTCCAATGTCTTAATTGGCTTAAGTCGACTCATCCTTTATTCCAATTGATTCTTGCTAAGTGTTACAAAAATAAGATTGACTATTTCACTTCTTCTAAAAATGTGCCAACTTGGTTATGGTAAAAAGGTTTTGGCGACACCTCTTATAGCATTTTCCTGTAGATGTCATTGCTAGAGAAGAATTTGAATTCTCCATGTGCTATTTGAAATGGTCTTTGAATTGTTGTCAATGAGGAAGTTGATTCGTTGAAGGTTTTTGCTGAGTCTGAGCTAAACTCATTGCCACCTTATTGTTGATTTACTTTGCATGAAATTTGTGTCATTCTTCATGCCTAAACTATAGGGTTTTAGAATGCCCGGCTGCTCTATAAATAGTTGCACCATTTCATTTGTAATGCATTCATTCATTCTTCTTCTGTGATCATTATTTTCATTCTTCCATTCACTTGTGAGAGACGTAATTTACCAAGAGTTATAGGTATTTTGCTGTTTATTATTTGAGATATTACCAGCCATATTCATCTGTTTTATGAGAGGAAAGAGTGATCCTTTTTGAGTAAGAGGTAACTTTATTATTTGAGAGAAACGAGCTATCAACAAGTGAGAGAGAGTGTTGTTTTGGGAAGCTGATTTCAAGCTGCATTGCTGTTGGAGAAGGCTGCACTGTTTATTTACTCATTTGATGTAAAATAAGATTTTTTTTACTTTATAGAAGGGTTAATATGTTACATGTGGTATCAAAGCTACTAGGTTCTGCATTGAAACCTATGATCTCAATACACAACAATGTGTAAACCCTATCAGAAGATAATGGTTGAATAGTTCTTGCGTGTTAGAAGATTAATCTTTACTTGGTAAAGGTTATTCTTTATTTGTAATTATTTATTAACTTGTAGGAATATTCCAAAGGAATCCCTACAAGTCTTTTGTCTTTTTGTCTTCTTACACATTTGTGAGGATGACATTTTATTTTTTAATTCCTTTATTAAGGAATATTTGTAGCCACCTCCTTAAGAGGTTCTTGACACATTGCACACACATAGATGAATGGTGGCATTCATTGAGTTGGAAGTTACATTCTAACTCCTCTTCTCGCCTCTATTTATTAAGGTGCCTCTCCTCTCATTCTTCATATTCAAGCATGCAAGTTTAAGGCTTAAGTGCTCTCTCTCTCTCTTTGTGTATCATTCTTAGGCATTTTTCCTTCATTCATAATATTGAAGTTTTTTCTTGTTTTTTCCCCTTATCAAATTCTTGTGTTTCCTTTGTATTTGGTTTGGCTTCTCTATTTCTTGATAATCTATTTCCTTCAAACAATGCTCATTAGTTAGTACTTTCCATTGCTCATTTATTTTTCCTTTCATGGTATCAAAGCTTGGTATTACTAATCTTTTGTGAGCTACATTGTTGAAGGTTTACCATGTTTTAAAGGCACACTATTGGAGGCACTCAAAAAAGAGGAGGAGAGCCAAATAGTCTAATCTTGCTTCTTGTTTGATTTTTTGTTTTTCTAACCCTTGTGCAGGATTTCATTTCTAAGTTCGTTTTTTTTAATTTCAAATTTCAAATTTCAAATCTATTTAGTTTGCATGCACATATATTTTTTTTGCAATTTTTTTTTAGAAACCCTCAATAAAGGGTTATATTTAGAAAATTTCAATTATTTTTGCATGTTATAATTTTTTAGGCACTCTAAGAAAGGAGGAGAAGAGCCAAATAGTCTAATCTTGCTTCTTGTTTGATTTTTTGTTTTTCTAACCCTTGTGAGGATTTCATTTCTAAGTTTGTTTTTTTTTAATTTCAAATTTCAAATCTATTTAGTTTGCATGCATTTAGAAAATTTCAATTATTTTTGCATGTTATAATTTTTTACAAATTTGCATATTAAATTGTACAAAAATATTTTCCTTTCAAATCTGTAAAATCAATTTTAAAAATCATTTTTAAAATTATTTTTTTAGGGCTCAAACCCCAGTTCAAGTTAAAAAAACATAATTAAATCAAAAAATAAATTATTTCTCTTTCAAAATCAATCTCTTTTTTTTCCTATATTTTATTATCAAGTAAATTAAAAAAAACCAATTTATTTTCTTTCTCAAAACCCTCCAAATTTCTTTTTTCAACTATATTTAATCTATCTATTTTTAAAAAATTAAAACCCTCAAATATTTTTATTAATATACTAACAAATAAATTTAAAAATCCCAAACCTATTTTTTTAAAGTTAAAAAAAAACAATAAATAAAATCTTTAAAATTTGTAGGGTTTCGACCCACTTTTAGGCTGAACCCCCCCTTTGTTGCTGCGACCTAAGCCTTGACCTCTGCAACTCATCAACATAAATCCTCATTTATTTTTCCTTATCTATTTTCTTTAATATTCTTCAAAACCCTAAATTCTTAATCCGCCCTTCCAAATCTTTTTCCTTTCTTTCGTTCAATCTTTTTTCTAAATCTCCATTTCAAATTCTTTAATGCCCGCGCATTTTTTTCCTTTTTTAAAAAAGTGCACTTTAAAAGCTTTAACAAATGCTTTTGTTTTAACTTAAAATCTAAAAAAAGCCGCCCTACTTTAAAATATTTAGTTTTTTAAAAAAGAGATCTTTTTTCACGTATACTCTTTACAAAGTTTTTTATATTAAGCTTTTAATAAAGTTTTATAGGTTTTAATTATTTTTTTTTAATATTAAATTTAAAAAATTTCATTAATAAGTTTTTTATTATTTATATTTTTTATTAAGTTTTAAATTTAATAATTATTAATATTAAATTATTTTTCATATCTAATTTCAATTAGGTTCTTTTCAAGAAATTTAAATAATTTAAATCAAATTTTAATATATATCAATTTTCTTTTGTATAATTTAAAAATTTATGTTTTTTTAATAAAAACTTAGTCAATATTATTTTTTATAAGGGTTAATTTTTTCATTTTTCTATGCAATTAAATCTTAAAAGAAGGGGTGTATATTTTTTCAAAAATTTAAATTTATTCAAAGAAGGCTATTTTTTTGTTAAGCTTAATTAGTGTTATTTCCTTTCTCAAGTTGTAAAGTATTTCTTTTAGTAAAGTTTTTTGTGCACTTAAATATTTTACAATGTCAACTTTCCTGAAATTAAATTAACTAGTTCTAACTCATATCTCTTTTATTTTTCGGTTTAAACATCTTTTGGATGTTGCTATGTATACCAAATCAAAACCTAGTCCGTCTGCATCCCAAGATGAACAAGAAAAATGGAAGCTCAAGAATGAGGAAGCCCTTGGCCTCATAGGTATTTCCATGTCACCCGAACTATATGTTCACATTGGGACATGTACAACAACCTATGAAGCATGGGACAAACTCAAGACTATTTATGATAGTTCAAATAAATCTAGAAAAATTCAACTTGAATATTTAACATATTCTAATTTTAAATCTATGGATGATTTTTTATTGAAGTTTGATGCTTTGAATAGTCAATTGCATGGTTTAGGAGTAAAATTAGAAGATCTTAAATTAATTCATATTATTCTTAAAAAGTGTCTTCCTAGACAATTTCAACAATTTATTACTAATATTCATGCTCAATTAGCTATTCCTTCTTTAGCTACTCAATTAACTTATGATATTTTTTCGCAATTTTTTAAGACAGGAAGAAGCTAAGTTGATTCAGTTTGGAAATCTTAAGTCTAATGAACATGCTTTTTTGTCTAATCATAAGGAAAATTTTAAGTCTAATTCTAAACAACAACATTATAATAATAAACCTCATTATAATAATGGAAATGATCGTAGGAAGAATACTTCTTCTAAGAGACCTCATTGCACTTATTGTAATAAGGATGGTCATTGGAAAAATACTTGTTTTAAAAAGAAAAATGAGAAAAAACTTATGAAGCAAAATAACCAACAACAAAATAAACCTAATAATAATAAGTTTCATAACAATGCTAATTAATCTAGATGCGCTTTTACTCGTGGTTATAATATTTCTCAACCTCTTGAATGGGTTATTGATTCAGGTGCATCTCAACATGTCACTTCACATAAAAAAGCTTTTGAGTCTATGCAACCTGATATATCTAATGTTCCTCTTCAACTTGCTAATAATCATACTTCTAAAGTAGAAGCAATTGGATATGTGAATGTTCCTAATGGTAAATTGCATGATGTTTTATATGTTCTTGAATTAAAGACTAACTTGCTTTCAGTTGCTAAGCTTTTTCAAGATTATAAAATAGAATTTTACAAAGATATGTGTTATATTATTGATCCAAAAAAAACAAGGTCATTGCTAATGCTAAATTAAACAATGATAATTTTTTCAAATTTTATGAGTTTGCTCAATCTAGAGGCTCTTTAATATCTACCATTGATTTTAATGTTTGGCATGAAAGACTTGGTCATATTAATGCTAACAATATTTCCTTGATGCAAAAGCTTAATATGGTAGATGGATTGCCTAGTATTGTTCCATCTAAAATTGTATGCATAGGATGCATGAGTGGTAAGATGCATAGGGAGCCCTTTCCACATGGTCAATCATGGAGGGCAACTCATAAGTTGCACCTAGATCATAGTGACCTTTTGGGACCCATGGAGAATAACTCCATCCAAGGATCAAGGTATGCACTTACTTTTGTTGATGATTATTCAAGAACTTGGATATATTTTCTTCATAGTAAAGATCAAGTTCTTGATAAATTTTTTGAATTTCATAAATTTTTTAAAAGGAAATATGGTTTTAAACTTAAAATTCTTAGAACTGATAATGGAAAAGAATATGTGAACAATGATTTTAATAGTTATTTGAAATCATTTGGTATTAAGCATGAGCTAACTATTCCCTATACACCTCAACAAAATGGTGTAGTAGAAAGGAAGCATAGAACTATTGTTGAAATGGCTAGATGTATGTTACATGCTAAAAATATGTCTTATAAATTTTGGGCAGAAGCTATGTTTTGTGCTACTTACATTATTAATAGGACTCCTACTAAAGCTTTAAAGGATATAACTCCTGAAGAAGCTTGGTCTAGTAGGAAGCCTAATCTTAAGCATTTAAGGATTTTTGGTTGAATTGCTTATGTTCACAAACCTAAAGAAAAGAGGCAGAAATTAGATGCTAAATCTTCTTATCATATTTGTGTTGGTTATGATGAACATTCTAAAGCTTATAGAGTTTATAATCCTCTTACCAACAAAGTTAAAGTTGCTAGAGATGTATGCATTGATGAAAATGGTGTTCATGATTGTTCTAAAGTGCATGATGTTGAATCTTCTCAAAATAAAGTTATTGTTGTGAAGGATAATCCTCAAGTTGAATCTTCTCTTAACCCTCCTAATGCATCTCTTACTCACAGTGATAGTGATGATGATGTTGAAATTTCTCCTCATGATTCTTCTTCTAGTGATGATACTCCTACATTTGCTTGAGAAAGCCTAAATGGTTAATTTTTTTTTTTTCAAGAAAGTGAGGATATTTTAGCTAGAATGAATAAATCTAAACTTAGAAAGGAAAACTATTGTAATTATGCTTCAATGTCTCGAGTTATGATACTAATGATCCTCAAACATTGAACAAGCTAAAAATCAACCTCATTGGAAAAAGGCTATGCAAGAAGAATATGATACTTTAATTGCAAATCAAACTTGGGATTTAGTTCCTTTACGTCATGATAAGAATCTTGTTTCATGCAAATGGTTATATAAAACTAAAGTTAATGAAATAATGAAGTTAGCAAGTTTAAAGCTAGATTAGTTGCTAGGGGCTTCTCTCAAGTTGAAGGATTAGATTATAATGAAACATTTTCTCCAGTAGCTAAGATGCCAACTATTAAATTAGTTTTTGCTTTATCTTCTCATATGCATTGGCCTATTCATCAAATGGATGTTAAAAGTGCATTTTTAAATGGTGATTTACATGAAGAAATTTATATGTCTCAACCTTTTGGTTTCATTAAGAAAGGTAATGAACATTTTGTTTACAAATTGAAGAAATCAATTTATGGTTTAAAACAATCTCCTAGAGAATGGTATTTCAAAATTAATGCTTTTATTCTATCTCAAAGTTTCATTAGAAGTAAAAATGATCCTAATTTATTTATTAAGCATAGTGAAAATGATATTGTGATTACTATTTTATATGTTGATGATTTAATTATCACTTCTAGTTCTAACAATTTGATTAGTGATGTTAAGTCAACTTAATCAACAATTTTAAATGATTGATTTAGGCCTATTGCATTATTTTTTGGGTATGCAAATTTGGCAAACACCTAAAGGTAATTTTCTTTCTCAACATAAATATGCTCAAGATTTCTTAGATAAGTTTAAAATGAATGATGCAAAGAGTTTTTCTACTCCTTGTGAATTAGGAACTAAATTAATGGTTGATATGGAAACTCCTTTTGTTGATCCTACTTTATATAGGCAATTAGTAGGTAGTTTAAATTGTCTAACTCTTACTAGACCTGATATTTCTTATAGTGTTGGATTGGTTTCTAGATTTATGTCTAAACCAAAAAAAAATCATTTTAAAGTTGCAAAAATAATTTTAAGATATGTTAAAGGCACTCTTAATATTGGTCTCTTTTATGATGCAAATTGTGATTTTTCTTTAAAAGGTTGTATTGATTTAGATTTAGGAGGTGATCCCAATGATGGAAGATCCACTTGTGGTTATTGTTTCTTTGTAGGATCAGGCGCAATCTCATGGAATAGTAAGAAACAACAATATACTTATCTTTGTTCTACATAAGTTGAATATAAAGGTTGTACAAAAGCATCCAAAGAAGCACTATGGTTAAGAAGATTACTTGAAGACTTGGGTCTACCTCAAAAGGATCCTACTCCTTTATATTGTGATAATCAAAGTGTTATTGCTTTGGAAAAGAATCCAATTTTTCATGCAAGGACCAAGCACATTGCTCTTCAACATCACTTCATTAGAGAGCAAATTGAAGACAAGAAAATTTCTCTTTTGTATTGTAAAGGTGAAGTTCAAGTGGCAGATATTCTCACCAAAGCTCTTTGTAAAGATAAATTTATCTTTCATTGTAAAAATCTTGGATTAAAACCCATTGAAGGGTTTGATGTAACCTCCCCAAGTAAATCTTAAGGGGGGATGTCAGAAGATTAATCTTTACTTGGTAAAGGTTATTCTTTATTTGTAATTATTTATTAACTTGTAGGAATATTCCAAAGGAATCCCTACAAGTCTTTTGTCTTTATTTCTTCTCACACATGTGTGAGGATGATATTTTATTTTTTAATTCCTTTATTAAGGAATATTTGTAGCCACCTCCTTAAGAGGTTCTTGACACATTGCACACACATAGATGAATGGTGGCATTCATTGAGTTGGGAGTTACATTCTAACTCCTCTTCTCAGCTCTATTTATTGAGGTGCCTCTCCTCTCATTATTCATATTCAAGCATGCACGTTTAAGGCTTAAGTGCTCTCTCTCTCTCTTTGTATCATTCTTAGGCATTTTTCCTCCATTCATAATATTGAGGTTTTTTCTTATTTTTTCCCCTTATCAAATTCTTATGTCTCCTTTTCATTTGGTGGTGCTTGTTTGTCTTCTCTATTAGTTAGTACTTTCCATTTCTCATTTAGTTTTCCTTTCATTGTGCCACAACGACAAGAGAAAAGAACTTAGGAAAGTGAAAAGGAAGATGAGATCCCTAGTAGCTTGTGTAAAATGGGACTAGTTAAGAGTCATCTCTAGAGTAGGAACTCCTAAACTAACAACTTATGATATTACCTAGGATTGCAGAAGATTATGCAATCAGGTTATGTAGGAAGGTTAGGAAGAATAACCAATATATACCTATATCCTACGAAATAGTTACGTGACTCTAAGGGAATGAGAAGAAATGAGATAACTCTTTTATAGTAGTAACCTATAGTTGTAAAGAGTCAAGAATTCTTGGATTTAGTGAAAACACTACGAATCTATGTGTATGGAATGTCATTATAAATTAGAACGTAGTAGAAAGTCAACAAAAGAGGTATCCACAAGGTTGGAGAACTCTTGACATAAATCTAGTTCTTGTGTAAAGATAGGATCTTGCAAGAAAAGAGAAAAGACCGAAATGGCTAGAAAGAAGTAATCAATAATGTGGGAAATGTTCCATCAACCAAAATTGATGAGAATATTGGAGTTCTGATTAAGATGAGAAAAAGAGACGAAACAACTTTGGTATCTCTATAAGGTTATGAGAGAATAAGATTCCAAGCATTGAAATAAAGTCACTTGAAAAGGCTGGCTTGACCCAAGGTTTGGATAGTATATGGATAGGTTGGAGTATAGGATGAACTCACCAACATGTCTACGAAAATCAACATTCATTTAGAGGTGCCAAAAGGAAATGGAATAGAGTATGTTACTATGTGTCAAATCAATAGAAGATGTAAGGGAACAACGCTCTAAGTTGAAAGGTATATCAACAAAAGAGGCTTTAAGAGTATGGATATTCCTCCACCAAAAAGGATATTGGAAAGATAAATTGGATTAATAGAGTGCCTCTTAAATTGTAAAGTTGTTAGATCTCCTATTGGACAATCCAAAATATTTAATCTACAGAATAGAAATCAATGATGACTCTAACTTTGGGAAAAGTATATTCAAGGTATTCCATGAGGCAAGGTAAAGGAAATAGGAAGCCAACAACAAGGAATGACAAATCCTCTCAAAGGAGCAAGTATTGCTAGGAGTTCAACTTTGAATAGATCAAAATTTGTGGAAACGCTAAGGGGAGAAGGAAAAGAGTGGATTAACTCAGATTAAGTACCCTACCCAATGAGAAATGTGGATATGTTTTTGATTTGGAAGAACTAATGACTTCTTCACAAGTCATGATGTTAACTAAGTCATACATTTTATGACCACAAGGAAAAGGTATTGGGATTTTTGGAGAAAGATAAATGGAAAGGTCAAGGGCTATAACCTATTATAATTCCACACCTTATATTTATCTAATTGGAAGATCAAATGATATTAACATCGATGCCTTAGAAAAGGATAGGCAGATAATTTGATCATGATATAGAAGATCATTGTCTATGGGATTGGCAAGGGAAGATCTAGGTTACTCATAAATTTGAAGGAAGTGTCTCTACACTCCTATATACCTTACATGGGAATTTAGATAAAGATGTTATTTCTATATATAAGTAGTAATACTATATATTATGAAATATATCCATGTCATGAGCAACTTGACACTGTAGCTTACTATGCTAAAAGACCTGGGGATGAGAAGGTTTATCTATTAATCCATAGAGATCAAGTGAAAGATAAGGTAGGATGTGACATTATGTTAATCACATTAAAAATCTCTTTATGAGAATAATTATTTGATCATGCTTTATACTGGAATGAAACCCTAGGTTTAGAATAACCTAATTGGGACTAGAAGTTCATTCGAATGAAGAGAGAGACCTTAGGTTTAGTTTTAACCTATTGAGTTGGGTTATGTACTAGACTACTCATTAACACTTTTTAAGTTGGGAATAACTTACTTGGTTGAGTTGTAAATTTGGTCTTGATTGGGACATATAGGGGTAGAGAAACCTATAGCATCAGACTAGTCAACGATGGAGGAATCTATCCTAAGAATTGGAAGGGAATATTGAGATAGAGATTCACCCTTGAGAATGTGTAAATCACTTGAGCTTATGAAGCTCTATATGGATGAAAACATAGGTGGGATACCTAGTGAGTTAAAGTAGCTACTTGGTTAAATAATTTACACTCTAAGTCATAGTGTTGAAAAGACTCCACTATTATTAAGAGAACCAATGGAACCAATGAGAAATGTTCGTGCTTGGTAATTATAAATGCAACTAAATTTGATATCTTCTAGGAACCAACATGATTGAATGAGGATTTAAACTCAAAATTAGTACCAATTTTTATCAGGAAAATTAGATTGAGTTGAAAGATGGATTACGTCTTTGAAATTAATCCAAGGATAGAAGAAATCCACGGTACGGATGTCCTAAGACAAATGGGATTTATCTCCACAAAACTCCTAACCATTATTATTTGGAAATCAAAGGAGGCGTGAGATCATAAAATGGGTTTTCACTTAGTCAAAGAATAGACTATTATTAGATATAAAAGAACCTATGTACCCAAAATTTTGGAAGATTCATGAATGAAACGAGGAAATTAATGTTAGATTTAGGACATTGGAATGACAAAGTGAATTATCGAGTGAGAAACCACTATAATCTAAGAAAAGATAGAGTAAGGTGTTGCAAAGTATGTAGCAAGTTATTGTCTAGTATGTTAGGAAATGAAGACCAAATGTCATCATCAGTAGGACATGTATAATCTCTTGAGATTCCAGAGGTAAAGTGGTAGAACAAAAGAAAAATCAATCTTCCTATGTTGGTAAACTGACATAATGTTCTACTGGACAAACTCATCAAAGTAACCAATGCTATTTAGAAACTTGACTTATAGGATTTTGATCCTAAATAATATATTGTGGGAAGTATTTGCTTAGTATTCTTGAGAAGGTTATTTTAGTTTTGAACGAGAAAATAATGATAGGGTTGTGTAAACCATGATCATACTATGAAACATTCAGTTGAGCGAATGTGCAATATATTATTATAGTCAAATAAGTGAAAATGGTAGACTAAATCTTGAATTATTTATAAAATTTTAACATTGAAGTTTGGACCATTATATGAAAAGAAAAGGTTGGAAACTCTATTAAGCTGAAATAGGCTTAGAAATAGGGTAAACCATAGACTTGATAGAATGTCAAAAAGGAGTAATAGATTGAAGTGATCGATGAAACTTTGTCGATACAAAGCTTAAGTATGAAGCAGTATCGAGATTTGACAAGTGTCCAGGAGCAATGTTATGCTCGAGATGGACAAGTAATCATGAGAAAGTACTTTATGGCAGGGAAAATGGATGTGTAAGTGATGAAAAAACTCGATTTATGAGTTGTCTAAAAGTGCAAATACCAAAGGGGAAGGATGGGACCCACGGTGTAGTGTACAATGCATTGACATTCCTTAACTATTTGGATTATACTAAGGATAAATACATAGGCCAATGATTTCCGTTCACTATGTTTTAGGTGTCATGTATAGTTAATATTGTATCTAGGATGTGTTTATATGATAGTGTAATAAAGCTCTTTGGGAGAGTAAGTATGTGTAAGGCATACGAGATTTCCCTATGCGCTAGTGAGGACACTCAAAGAAAGGTCCAGGGAGGACAAGGTTGCTACATAGAATGAATGTTTTATAAATCTTATGTACTTTGAGAATAGTAAGTAAAAATTTATTTGACTTTGACTGTATATTAAAAGGTTATAGATCATCGGGGACAATGATTCACAAGGGGGGAAGTATGTTACATCCCAATTGTGAAGTTACTATTTACTATTACTACATAGGGTAAATATGAATGTAATGTGAATTCTGGAGATGATTGAATGATGCTTTTACCTTGTTATCAATATTAATGTTATCGCATTTGATGTTGTTTCTTTTGATGTTACCTCAGTTGATGTTATTCATGGTGAAATACTACATATATGTGAACGAAAGGTTATTGAATTATTGTTATTCTAACTTTGGAAATGTTTATGTATACTAAATATGTTATGAACAAGTAACTGTCGTAGGCATGTGTTAGTGGTTGCAAGTAAATGTTCATTTCTCCAGGGGAGGGGAAGTATCACTTGGGAGAAGATCTTGGTCGGGTAATCGGTAAATGTAACTATATGAGCATAAACACACACCACATTAGAATGATTGAATTGAGTCAGTTTGTGGGTAATAGGTAAGTAACCCTTGGATAGTATGTTTGTATTAGGATTCTTGTTTACTTATGCATGCATTTGTGAGTGATGTTTATCTATTTGAGCTTTTGAGATCTTTCTTGTGCTATTATGATCATATGGGTAAGTGGGATGTAGGTGGAAGTAAGTTTATATGTATGCACATGTGTGTCAATGGGATCTAATGACACGTATATGCATATGTATAGATATACCACACATACACACTTATCAATATGATGGTAACGTGAATGGTTGTAAGTGAATTAGATGTGAACATATATATAGCTATAGTATATACATGTATCCATATGTATATACATATCGATACGAGCGTACATTGGCAAATGGATATACTCATATGGATGCATTGATATGATATACCTATATATACGTGTACATAGAGGCGTATACATTTATACACATATGCATACATCCTGTATAGTGTGTTTATTATTATATAACTATTTTTCCTATACTCTTATATATATATATAGATATATATCGGATGTATGTTGTTTGGCTTACGATATATATGTCTATTTAAATATATATATATACATTATATGTAAATATATATTAAAAGACTATATATATATGCATATATATATATTAATACGTAAAGGTATTTAAATATATATATGTATATAATATATATGATATATATATAAATATATATTAGACATATTGACTATGTAATTAGAATTCGACTAGTTCTTATTCAATAAGAAGTCATTTTATTAAGACTACCTTTGACTTTAATTGACCAAGGCAATAAGGGTCGATGATAGTCATCAGATTGGAAGTCGATATGGAAATATACACGACTGTGTATATAAGCCACGTATCACCTTCCAAGACACGTATATGGAAACGTATCAATACGTTTTAATCTGTAAACTTTGACTTGGTCAATAGATTGGAAGAGAGATGCATGGAATTAGTCCAACGTCTTAATTGGCTTAAGTCGACTCATCCTTTATTCCAGATGACTCTTGCTAATTGTTGCAGAAATAAGATTGACTACTTCATTTCTTATGAAAACGCGCCAAATTGTTTATGGTAAAAAGGTTTTGGTGCCACCTCTTATAGAATTTTCCTGTAGATGTCATTGCTGGAGAAGAATTCAAATTATCCATGTGCTATTTGAAATGGTCTTTGAATTGTTGTCAATTAGGAAGTCGAGTTGTTGAAGGTTTTTGTTGAGTCTGAGCTAAACTCATCACCACCTTATTGTTGATTTACTTTGCATGAAACTTGTGTCATTATTCATGCCTAAACTATAGGGTTTTAGAATTCCTGGCTACTCTATAAATAGTCGCACAATTTCATTTGGAATGCATTCATTCATTCTTCTTATGTGATCATTATTTTTATTCTTCCATTCACTTGTGATAGACACAATTTACCAAGAGTTATACGTCTTTTGCTATTTATTATTTCTGAGATATTACCGACCATATTCATCTATTTTATGAGTGAGGAAAGAGTGATCCTTTGTGAGTAATAGGTAACTTTTTTATTTGACAGAAGCGAGCTATCAACAAATAGAGTGAGTGTTGTTTTGGGAAGCTAATTTCAAGCTGAATGACTACTGGAGAAGGTTACACTGTTTATTTACTCGTTTGGCGTAAAATAAGAAATGTTTACTTTATAGAAGGGTTAGTACGTTACATTTTTGGTGTTTGCTTTGGCACCATGTACGTTACATTTTTTCTATGGCACCATGTATTTTCTACCCGAGCCTAGAAAAATTTAAAGCGGATTTTAGCATTTTTGAGTGAGTTAAAAATGCTTTTTTTCACATCGCCACTTTTTGGACCCTCGTGATCTTGCATAGACCCATATATATATGAGTATAAAGTATTGTATTAAAATACCACTCACATATAATAATACGATAGAATAAGATGTGTCAAATGCATGATATAATGCGATAGAAGAGATAGTGATATCACATTAGACAAGCAAGTAAATTTTGTATAAAAGTGTATATAATCTACCACGCATATGGCTAAGAAACCAAGCGATAGAAAAATTCAAACAACCACGAATGTTTCAAAGTGGAATGTAAGTTTATTACTATTTAGAATGCAAATTTTATGTAGCCTATAGTCGTCAACATAGGCACCAAATGGTGAGCAAAAGAGGAAGGAAAAATCCATGATAAGAATATGAAAGCAAACAAATGTGTGAAAGCCACACACAACTCCAAAGAGAGGGCTTTGACTAAGTAAAAATAACATGCGGGAAGCTGTGAAAACCCACGACTTGGCATAGTAACAAACTAATTGAGTTATGGACTCCATGTGCACTATGAAAAGAGAGTATTTTGTTGAGTTAATGTACGACAACACATAGGAAGGAAAATGTCAACTGGTCATGACAATTAGAGGAGGCTTATGAGATTTTTATGAGATAAATTTGCAATCATTTCTACCAACAAAACCCACGTCTGGCATGGGAAGGAAAGGTGGCGTAAAACATAGCTAAATTTTAATTTGGGACGACTCTCCAAATCTACATAAATAGAGGTCTCTAGTGTGATGTTTGGATTGTTCAGTTTGAGAGTTCTTTTGTTGTGATTTTTTTGTATTTCTTGAGTGCATTTGTGAGAGTTTGTGAGCATTTTTATTATGAGTATTGAGATCAATTTCATTGAGAGTTGAGGGCAGATTGTTTGTGAGGTTGAGAAGCATAGTATACTTGATTAGAATGAGATAGGTTGAGTTTGGAGGAGGCAACACGCCGAGTCTTCTTGGGCATTAAGCATAGAGTTGCAGATTCTTCATTGGAAGCTATATTTTCCAGGAATGCTTAGTTATTCTTAACTCTTACTCTTTTTGACTTTGATACTATGTTTTGTTATTAATTGCAAGTTTTTGTTCAATCATTGTTGCTCTTTATAGCTTTTAAATAGTGTTATGAATATAGCTTGAATTTATATATGTTGGGATAAGGTATCATAATAGCATAATATATTGCTACCGTGATTTTTAATGTTGATTGACATAAGTTAAGTGAAGTTATTTAGCAGGTATTAAGATAATATCCAAGATATGGTATGATACATTTAATACTTGTATAAAGTTACCTTATATGGAAATGAAAAGGGATGGATATAATGGTAGAAGCAATATGTCGTCATTATTTAGGAATTGATGTTATGTATACCTATGTTGGTAGATTAACCATGAGTGGAGAACCTATATTCTTGGATGCTCATTTTCCCTTGAAAGTAGGAGAAAAATTTATTCCTTGGGTTATGATAAACCAGAGGTTGGGTTAAACCTACTTGGTTGGTTAGATCAATTTAAGTGTGTCATCACTTTATAAAATGGAAATTAAGGTTAAACCTAGTCAAGATTTATTTGAGGTCAATAGAGTTTCCAAGTTGAGCGAGGGGGTGGGTGAACATATGACAACGCTTCATAGTAAGTGGATTTTATTTATTATATATATCTAAACTTCACCCAAAGTAAGTGTAGCTACCACTGCCTTGATTTATTGTGAGTCAGATTACAGAGCTAGTAGGGAGTTTCATGCACGTTAGGTGGGTATCTAGTGTATGGAAACACTAGCTATGTAGGAAACAACACCATGCTCAAGTAGGCATTATACTAGAGGGTTTCCATACCGAACTCTTCATTGAAGGGTAGAGTCGTATTATTGGTTAAGAAGATGTGCGAGGGACCACATTAAGTTTGTGGTTGGCAAAAAAGCACTTGGGTGATGACCCCCCTCATGTAGTTGGCATTTGAAGCTTGTGAAACAAAAGAAAATGAAGATGTGAGTTCTAGATGTGGACATCTTGACTATTTTACTCTTGTGCCATTAAGCTCTTGAAAGTTATGATTTGTAATTATGATCTTAAATCTATTTAAAAAATCAATTTATTACTTGGGATTATGTAATGTTACTTCTATTATGCAATGTAATATGAAATGGGTTATTTAAAATGTGCAAGTGTGTTATTGAAAAGGAAAATTTTATTTCCATGTTTTTGTGAACTTTAACTTTTCACATTCTGAGTTAAAAATTAGGTGAAATCAATAGGCTAAACTTTGGGTATGTTACACAAAACAACCAATAAGAACGACTAAGAAACTCTATTATAGGCCTTAGAAATATCCAATTTCAGCACCATATTCGGCTTCTTGCTAAAATCCAAAAAAGTGAATATATTCATGAGTAGCTAAGGAAACATCTAAAATCTATCTACCTTTAACAAACCCTTTTTGTTTAGGGGAAATAATTTTATGAATAACAAATTTCAATCTATTGATAATAAGCTTAGAAAAAAATGTGTAAACTTTATTACATAAGCTTATAGGTCTGTAATCTTATAGAGAAGAAACATCATATTTTTGGGAATAAACAATATAAAAGTAGAATTTATTTGATTTAACAGTATTCCCAATCTAAAGAAGTCCCTGGCAACATTTAGGAGATCTATGGAAATCACCTCCCAAAAATATTGAAAGAAGGCAGAAGGAAAACCATCAAGCCATGGAAGAAAACATAACACTTTTAACCTCTTGTAATAGAATAGGTTTCCTCGGCTCCTTAAGGTCCTGATTAGAGAGAACATTTTAGGTATAACATCAATAAGCTCTTCCAAGCCAGAATAGTTTGGATTAGATTCAATAAGAGTTTCCTTAAAGAAGGAAACAACAACATCTTCTATATCATTCTCATCTATAGGACAAAACCATCTTCTTTAACCAAATACCTTATTCTATTCCTTTTTTTGTGTCTTAAATGGACTAATGATTTTTTTGTATTTATGTCTCCCTTAGTTAGCCACTAAATTCTAGATTTTTGTTTCCAAAAAAATTCCTCCATCTTTGAGAGCTTAGTCCATTCCATACATAACTCCCTTTATTTAACACAAGTATCCACATCATTATTTCCTTCCTCCATTCTTCCCTGAATCTCCTTGAGGTTCATTGAAATGGTCTTCTTTTTATGGAAAATATTTCTAAAGGAGATCCTATTCCAACCTTTAACCTTATCTTTAACCCTTTTTAATTTTTGAGCCAAACATTACACAGGAGTACCATGACAAGGAATATTTCACCAACTTTGAACAAGATCTTTGAATTCAGGGTGAGAAGTCCACATAATTTCATACCTGAAAGGAAAAGGACCTTTCACCATAGCCTCCTCCCAATCCAAAAGAATAGCATTATGATATGAGCTCATCCTTGGAAGAGTAGTTAAATTAAGCTTAAGAAGAATTTCCAGCTACTAGAGATCAAAACCTTTCAAGTTTAACTTGAATATGATTACTTCCTTGTCTCTTGTTGGACCAAGTAAACAAAAAGCCTTGAGCCCTCGAGAGGAAAGAAAATCAACCAGATCCACCATACTGTTAGAAAAACCATCCAAACCCCCCAATTTTTTAGAAGGAAATAGAGATGCATTAAAATCCCCACCAAGCATCCAATAATCCCTATGTTTATTAGAGATTAGAGACAATAAAGTATCCAAAAGTTGAATTCTAGCAGTCCTAGAATTAGGAGCATAAAATTTAATCAGATTCCATTTAATCGAAGTATTCAAGTCTCCCATTGAGGTCATCAAACTATTTTTATAATGGCTTCCTTTGGCACCTTTTATCCTAGTAGGGTTCCACAGTGTAGTTATTCCTCCATAATCTCCTTCTAAATCACTAACACAATAATCTGTTGAAGGCTAGATATTCTTGATAATTTTCTCAAAAGTGGACTATTGCATCTTCATTTCCTGTATAAGCAATATATCAATTTTTAGATCAACAATACAAAATTTAATAAGATGTTTCTTAAAAGGGCTACTCAAACCTTGAATATTCTAAGATAATAACTTCATTGCAAACATTAAAAAAGTTAGTATCACCCTAAAATTGACAAGTGGAGGCTAAGCCCCCAACAACTTCATTTATTTTGTTTCTTTTTCCCCAAAATGTAATCCAAAGTTTTTTGTTTACCAAAAGCCACTTCCTGAGTTGCATCCCGAGCTCAAGTTTCCCTCTAAGAAGGTCTCCCTTGTTTATGTTCTCCCTCCACATCTATTTTATTTTTATTTTTTTGTTTCCCATTAACTTGAGTCTAATCCTCTTCCATAACACCTTCCAAGGACTTCTTAGGGGGAGTTTGAGCCTCATTGACTCCAAAGGGATTCCTACAGATCAAAAATTTGGCCCCTAGGCAAGCTATTAAAAGATACATTATTTGTTTTAGTATCCTTATCCTCCTTCATTTTGAGAACTTTTAATTCAAAATCTATTTCTCTCTCTTCAAGACCCCCATTACAGTTTGGAGCAAGAGAGTTTACAAAAGCTTCTTTAAGCCTGTCATGTTTCTGCAAGGTAGGATCATTGGCACTACTCCTTTCACTTTGTTTGATTAAGTTTTTTTCACCTTTTTGAACACCATCTTGCATGTCTTCACCTTCCATAAGCCTTCCAACTTCCTAATGTGAGTTATTGTTTGATAGTTCCATAAGATGATTCTTGTTAGAACCCTCCACTTTTCCTTCCTTTGTTCCTCCCTTTCTTTTCCTTATACTTTTCCTTCATTTGGTTCCTCCCTTTATTTTTCTTGTTGTTTAGTTTGGTTCAAAGAGAGTTTCTCCTTCCCCCAGTCACCCTTGTTATAAATATCCTTGTCAAAAGCTAAGGGCTCCTCAACAACATTATGATTCGGCTAAATCATCAACACTTTGTTTTTATCCAAAAACTACTTATAAGAATCACTTAAATGGCCAAAATTCCTATAGATTTGGAAAAAAATACCTACATTTTCATACTCTATTATTTGATTCCATACCCAAACCTTGATTTTAGAGAGATAGAGGATGGTAAAACCTTGTTAACAACATTTACACGGATCCTTGTAAACACCAGTCTCAACTTCTTTTGTGTTACTTTTTCTATTGCCAGCAGATGGCCAAAGGAATTAGCTATACCTTGGAAGATTTTATAATTCCAAAAATTAAGAGGAAGCCCTAGAAGATAGATCTAAGCAGCATCATACATTTGTTGTTATTTATTATTTCAATTTGTAATGGTTGAATATAAATTTGTGATCCAATAAGGCATGGGTCTTGAAGACCTTGACCCTCCACATACATTAAAAATAAAAAAATATTAGTTACCATTAGTAATAGGAAGTAGAGTAGGACTAATGTGTGATGTTTATGGTTTGATAAATCAAGCTAGGGACAAATCTCAAGTAAACCAAAACTATTAAATATTTTGTAAATCATTTCCAACATGCTTTTACTTTACCAATGTCTATGAAATGCTAAAAAACCCATCTCAAGGAATTCTAGTCTTGTCAATATTTGTAGATGCACGTGCAAAGTATCATAACTATAAAATGGGTTTATTGCAACTAGTTAATCTATGCTCAATGACAAATATAGGAGCCAAGAGTGCATTTGGGTATATTTTTTATTCATTCTATTTATTATTCATTTTAACTTATTTAAAAACCTATTAAGAATACCTATAAGAATAATCTCTCGAGTCTAAGTTGAGCTCAAAGTGTAGGAGAGATTACCCACTCTCACTAGTCATCCTTTAACCATCTTGAATTTACTAATGAACCCATATTACCTCCTTGTACGTAAACCGCTAGCCTTGAAGTGGAAAGGAGTTCTAGGATTTAGGACACACCATTTTAAGACCTAACAAAGTGATTATATGAAGGGTTTAATTGAGTGTGTGAAGGATTCCAGTGATTCAATTAATTAGTTGATTGATTAGATGAATGAGTTAACTACTTTTGATTGATTAGGTAATTGAATGAGGTAGATTTTGAATATTTTATTATTTATTTATTGGATAATGAGAAATGACTCTTTTTTATTTATTTGAGTAAAAGAGGGAAATTAACTCACTTAACTTAAATAATAATAATTTTTTAATTAAAATGATAATAGATCAAGGAAAAAGATAAATGAATATAAAAATGATAAAAAAGATAATAGAGAATGGAGAATGATGTTAACAAAATAATGATAGTGAAAGTAGAATTATTTTAGTGTCTACAAATGTCACGACATCCTCATCAAAGGGAATATGATTTTCTCCTATCATTAGTTACTACAATTCCTCTCCACAAAAAATAAATTGGAAAATCTATAACATATGAAGTGGATGACATACCTACAATAGTTCCACATGATATCAAGCATAAGAAGGGGTGAAACAACAAGATTCTATATTGCCTTAGCCAACAACTAATTCATGCACTAACCACCATGTTGGAATCATGTAGCGATGTAACTTTTTTAACTGAGTATCATTGTACTCACTTAGAGGTGAGGACACCTCTCCTCCTCTCATCACCCCAAGGGTCTAGACCAATTTCAGCTCTTGATCTTTGATTTTAATCCCAACCATCCAACCTTATATCCAAACATCTTTAAATGGGATATTATCCAAATCCATTATCATACATCTTACCTAAGAATGCATTGTTATATTGTTGGTAAGGGAATCCACATCCATCATCCTTGAGGAAAACCACCATATGCTTGTGCAATAGGAGTTGATTTTGGTGAGCTTTTATTGTCATCAATTTTTACTAACTCTTGCTTAATGATTGTTGCATAGATTGTGAGTAATATAGGTTACATTGTTTAACTTTTTATTATAAGCTTTTTTTTTATATACACAATTTTATTCTTCTATAGTTTATTCTAATGGGTAGAAAATTATTGGAATCATCCACAATTTTTTTTGCATGTGAGAAATGATACAATCTACACCACGATGATTAATAGTAGATGCAACAATTTAAATTCAAATTCTTCATTTAGTAATTTTTTTTTATATTTGATGTGCTCATCTCAAATGATATTGTTTTGGAACAATTCAATAAAAGTGGAGGCTTTTTTGGTTCCATTGAATATTTTTCCCTAGGTTTCTATGAAAACCTACTCAATAAGAGCTCTAAAGGAGCTAGAGTCCCAAGGGAAAAAAGTTTGGTTTTAGATATTTGAAATAGAGTGTGAAAGATAAAGCAAGCAACTATAAATCATGGTGTCAAATTTATAATCTTTATTGAAGTACTATAGTATGCATATTTTTCTATTTATGTATATATACATTATATATATATATGTATGTATGTATGTGAATGTATATAAAGCAATATATATATGGATATAGTATGGATGTGCAATAGCATACAGTTTTATATAAATTTACATATATACGTACATATATATAGACATATATGTAAATACATATGTATGTATATAAATATACATAGATATTTACATCCTTACATAGATAGTTACATACATAGATACATGTTTAGATATTATAAAGAAAAGGCATTGGTGGATTTGAAATAAGCAAGCTAGAATAGGAAAATCACATGAGAAGTAGGTGGGCTTATCAGTGGCAACATCAAATATTGTCAGAGGTTTAATTGATTAGTTTCAATTTGTCTTTGCAATGGGAAAGGTAACTGGGATAATCTTAGCATTAGGTGTATGATTCATCTTGTAAGTTTTTTTGTCTTGATTACTCATATTTAAGCATATGAATGACAAACAATGTATGGTCTTCAAAGAGTATGAGATGTGGACATTATCTATTCTTAGTAATATTTAGAGTAGCCATAGAAAATATTTTGAACTAAGCACTCTCATGGAATGCGTAGATTTGGGAAACTATTCATTTTGATTGCTATGAGACAATATTTTCAATATAGGATGTTGATCATGACCATTTGTATATATAGATGTATATATAGATACATATATATATATATATATATATTTATATATACATACATATATATATATATATACATATACATATATATACATATATATATATGTATGTATATGTATATATATATACATATATGTATATATGTACATATATGTATATATGTACATATATACATATATGTACATATATACATATATGTATATATGTACATATATACATATATGTATATGTACATATACATATACATATGTATATGTACATATACATATACATATACATATGTATATCTACATATACATATACATATGTATATGTACATATACATATACATATACATATACATATGTATATCTACATATACATATGTATATACATATGTATATCTACATATACATATGTATATGTATATGTATATCTACATATACATATGTATATGTATATGTATATGTACATATACATATGTATATGTACATATATGTACATATACATATGTATATGTACATATATGTACATATACATATACATATGTATATGTACATATACATATGTATATGTACATATGTATATGTACATGTACATATGCATATGTATATGTACATGTACATATGCATATGTATATGTACATGTACATATGCATATGTATATGTACATATACATATGTGTATATATATATATATATGTACATATACATATGTATATATATATATATATATGTATATATATATATATATAAGCACACATACATACATACATATACATGTATAATGCATCTTGAAATGTGTTATCAAAAACATTATCCAAATATTTGCATCAATGGCAGGTTATGTTTCTTGAATCTTGTCACATCAAGAAACAAAGCTTGAGAATGATCAAGGGAGTGAAGAAAATTTCTTTTTCGCTTTGATATATGTATTATAAATTGAACAATTTAGATTAGTTATGTTCACTTTTCTACCATGTCATTAATCTTTGTTGTTAAATTACATGTTTAATTATAGTAGTAGGCTAGAGCTAGAAAAAATGATAAGCATATAATATTGATAAAGTTTCCTACTTTGATTCTATGAACACCAAATCTGCAATAAGCTAACACAACAACATCAAACAATAGTTAATCATGTTAGAAACCCAAATATATCATTCCCTATGAACTTCTTAGCTAAATCAAGAAGAAAATTTGAAGATAAGAGCATAATAATCCAAAGATAGTATGAAATTGAATTGAACTAGCTAAACTTTCATCCCATAGGGGGAGTGGTGCTACTTTGACATGGAAAGAAGCCCTTTCCCAATCCCTTTGATAAGATTTGATGATGTTGATGATTCAAAGTGCATGGGTTGACTCTAAATAATGATAAAATTTAGCTAAAATGATGAAAATGATGGAATGCTATGAGTGAAAATGCCTATAGTGATAATGCTTGAAGTTTTGGATCCATATTGTGAAGAGAATGCTTCTATTTATAAAACTCAAGGGTTGAAGAATGAGAGAAATTGGTGAATGTGGGATAAAATGGGAGCCAATGAGAATGTGACACTTGTCACAATTCTATTGGTTGAGAGTGGAGCATATTTTGAGGAATGTGTTGAGTGAAGGAGGATGTAAGAGGAATAAATGAGAATGGTTGAGGATTTGAAAGGTTGTAAGAAGAATTGAATGAATGTGGCTAAAGATTTGAAAGGATGTAAGAGGAGTTATTGAAGATGTAAGAGATTTTTGAAATCTTTGGAGGGAAATTGAATGAAGAGGTGGTTGGGAGGAATATTCCTTGGAATATGTCATTGTGAGGATAAATAGAGGAATTAGATAATTAAAAGAAATTAATTTCATGTGCAACTTGGTTAGTTGACCATGGGTTGATTTAACTCTTTCAGGAGTTAAAAGCTAGAGGATTTATTAATGATGATTAGTAAGTGATTTAGAGTTAATTAATTCAAAATTAATTAACTTAGATGGGTTAGGGATTGTGAAATTTGTTTTGATTTATTTAATCAAATGAGAGGATTTTAGGAGGGTTTAATTAAATGATTTGATTTAATTAAACATGATGAAATTAGTTAGAAGAACGATGAATTAATCTAATAAAATTAATTATTTGATTAATAGTTGAATTTGTTGAATTTAACTAAATAATGTTGATTATTTAATTAATTGGTTAGTTCAAAGTGATTTAGGAGGAAATGTTGTTAATTTATCAGAATCAGATGTATAATATCAATCAGGCTTATTTAAGTGTCTACAGATTCATACAAATTTATTTGTTTTTGGTGGTGTATGGAATGCGCAGGCAAGAAAATTTCCAATAGCAACTAAACATTAGGAATTGAGGAAAGCATATGCTTTATCATGGCGGTGAAAATTTGGAATGAAACAAAGAACATTACAATTGTAGGTACGCAAAAAACTATTGAACGACACTACAAAAGGTCTAGGAACTTGCATATGCATCATGGTTCAAATCCAACACAATAGACATATAACTGTGAGAAGACACAAATTCCACCCTCGTCAAACAAAATATGAGAAAATGATCAAGAAACATAAACAATTTTTTGTGTGATAGATTTAAGACTTAACACTGTAAGTCATTAATGAATTGCAAATGCACATAAACTATAATATAATATTGTGAACGATATAGGGAGTTATACATGCCTTATTTTTTTATCCATGTGCAATGAATGAAAATTAGATCCAAATAGAAGCATACCGTTTTTAGAGACAAAAGACATGTTAAATAACAAATTTCAGTATCGCCAAACAATGTGAAGAAATGAGTAGAGAACACAAGGAAATGACAATGTTGTGGGTATAGGAACTTACAAACACTTC
Source organism: Sequoiadendron giganteum (assembly GCA_007115665.2). Classification (NCBI taxonomy): domain Eukaryota; kingdom Viridiplantae; phylum Streptophyta; class Pinopsida; order Cupressales; family Cupressaceae; genus Sequoiadendron; species Sequoiadendron giganteum. The sequence continues at coordinate 695,468,250 of CM021101.1, forward strand.
ATTGTTTGTGTGTAACATAATAGACATAAAATTTTAGATGCAATACGTGTAAGAAGCAAGCCAAACTTAGATACAAAACATATAAGAATCAAGGAAACCTAAGGAAGCATGAACGAGACTTGAGAGGAACTAATCTAACAAGAATGGGTGACATGCATTTGAACAAGGGTCACAAACAATGTTTTTTTGGATAGAGTTAAGACTTTACACCATAACCCATTAATGAATTGCAAATGCATATAAACTATAAAATAACATTTTGAAACAAATTTGAGGGTATACATGTCTTGTTTTTAACCCAATAGCAATCAATCAAAATTAGACATAAATAAAAGCATTTCTTCATTGAACATAAAAGACATGTTAAGTAGCATTAATAAGTATAATCTATTTTGGGATGAAATTGATAGATTGAAACTGTAGTGTAGGTTTTCTAAATTTAATCAAAATAATATGTTTATGGTGTCTAAATGTCCCCATCGCCCTAGTGATTGACTTATGAAGATTTCTGCAAACATTTTTGAAATCACCCAAGCCTTCAATATTATATTAAAATTAAAAAAATTCCCAACAATAGCACCATTTTGTTGGATCTTGAAATTACCACTACAAAATCCTAGAACATAATTTTACCTTCAAGGCTAGGGGTACCTTTGGGAATGTAAAACCAAGGTTCATCTATACATTACAAAGGTTTAAATTCCAAAGAATAAGAGTGAATAATCTCTCTTACACTATGGTCTCAACTAAAATATAGGAGGGTGTTCCTAGAGGTATGCTAAATACAATTGAGGGTGTTGAAATATGACATTATATGAATTTAAAAGTATCCAATGTAAGTTTAACTCCAAATACTGTCACTAGGTTAAAGGCTAATCAATTACGCATATGACTCCTTATATATTTGATACTGACATCATTTCAAGAAACACAAGACAAAAGAAAATATACATCATCTAAGAATATTCTCCTTATTTAAACTATTGAATCACAAATTGTAAATTAAATCTAATTGATTATAGATTATTTGTGAAGGATTTATTTATTTTCTAAAATGTGTGGTTGAATCATTTGTTTCCTAAATTAGTGCCTAGCCATGGGGTTACAAATTCACAATGATAGAAGGGAAAAATGTAATCAATAGAAGCATAAATGAATAAATCTAAGCATAAAATATATCAAGAAAAAGGTATAAAATATAGAAAATACTTAATCATCCAATAATATATTGCACAAATACACATTTAATAAAGAAATATTCATTACAAGGCTTGCAATATTTTAAAAAATTATTACATTTATAAAATCTATATTACACTCATATCAAGAAGTGTGATAAGAGGAAAATTCAATAGAATGCTAGAAATTCCCTTGAAAAATAAAAAGATAATCTTGGAGACATTCAATTTTTGGAACTTGTTTTAGTATTTAGACCTATATAAAGATACTTCAAAAACCTAATAACCTTTTTAAACTAGATAATAAATAATTAAAATGTAAATTTGCATGACAAGAAAATCCACTAGAAACAATAATGGTCAACTCTTTGACTAAATAATGGACATACATGTAACATCCCGCTACATAACCTTGAAGGGTAAGAGCCAAAAGAGGACAAGATAATTTTTTTCATGAAGTGATAACATACACATAAAATAGTTGTTGATTCGATATATCAACAACATTCATGGCCAAGTATGGCTGAATGTACAAACCAAAGGAGGGGACTAATTCACCCTCCAGTGAAACATTGCTAAAACTACATTCATTTTAAACACCAATTCAAATGTTCCTAATACCCATTTCTAATTTTAAACATAAAGCCATAATGATCATCATAGTACAAGCAGGTCCGATACCAACACCGAAAAACCGTAAGCCAAATATAAAACAACACATTTCTTCTCATTAAATTATATGATTACATCTTCTCTCTCAAGAGAGTACAATATACATAAAGGAATATACATGAGTACAATGGCATATCCATGAATAAGATGCATCAACTGATAAAATAAGTACAAGAGAACATCTTCAACTGCTGCTCCAATAACTTATACATTGGTCCCCAATGGTGGTGGCAATGCCTCCTGACCATGTGGACTCATAAGAGACCACCCCACCATGCTTAGAGGTAGTCACAAGGTCCAAACATAAGTAACAAGGAAAGGGTAATATATGGCCAACACTCACATCAGTCACATAGCAAACACGAAATACAATGCATAAAGCCAATGTCACAACATGAGATGCTCATTCAATAACATGTCGGGTAATACTCATGACTACTAAGATACTAGGTACTAGATTGAAGATCAGATGGAGTGTCATCATGTGTTCTCAAAGGGATGGTGCCACACGGAATCAAATACACCTCTCATACAAGCGAGGAGACTCAATCATGCCTGAATCAACACCCTGCAAATGGATAACTTGACGCCTCGCAAACAGATAGGCCTTCTCGAGTGCATCCTTAGCCTTTACAAGCTCTCAAGGCCATGCACGAGGATTCATTATCTTATTAGTGTTTTACCCCATTTTATTTTTATTTAGTTATCACTTGTTTACTATAACTCTACTACTAGTTCCCCTGACACCCACTTGTGGGCCCCAGGCCCGTAGAGAGCCACTCCAAATAACCACTCTAATGCCTAGACCTAGTTCATCTCGTTTAACCAAATGAGAAATCCATAGAAAATATGAAATAGTGAAAAATCCACTAAAATCCATCATTAAAACCATTTAAAACAACCAACAAATATTGCTATTAAATCATTTAAACAACTACTCACATCCACTAAAAAATAGATCAAATACCATTCAAACATTCATCATTAAATTAATAAAAAAAGACCAATCATATATTCAGTATTAACCTCATCAAAACATCCCGCTAAAACCACTTTTAAATCAATTAAAACTACTATGCAATTGTGGTATAGAACAAGGTTCTTGTCGCTGCTTATAGGAATGAAATAAAAGGCATAAAAATTTCATAACATTCAAAGTGCCCAAATTCAAAATTTGAGCTTGACCTAGTTTAGATTTTGATGTTTCCAATTGGGTTACACCTTTGGTTTTTAAGTTTGACTGGATATAAGGTGTTGATTTGAAAAACGTGTTTTTTTGCCAGGCTGGGCAAAAACATGAAAAATGAAAGTATCCGAAATTCAAATTTGACAACGACCTAGTTGAGATATGGATGTTTCTACATGGAATCCACCTTTAGTTTGCATTTTTAATAGGTGGTTAAGGTGCAACATTAAAAAAACGTGTTTTACCATGCTGACACAAATTTTGACCAAAAATGAAAGTGTCCAGAATTCGTTTTTTACTCTAACCGAGTTGAGATTTTAGTGTTTCTAGTTGAATTTCATATTTGTTTTTCAAGTTTATGATAGGAGTTTGAGGGATAGGTTAAAACACATTTTTTCTGCCCCCAAATTAATAATTGGAAAATGCAAACTATGAGAGCCACTTTAAACTAAATCTGCCATCGACCCAATTTAGATTTTGTTGTTTCAAGTTGAATTCCACAGTTAGATTTGAGTTTAAAATAGGAGGTTTGAAAACATTTAGAAAAGTCTTAGTTTTTTCCCAAAAAAGTGCAATGACCAGACTGAAAAGAAATCTCAAAACCAATATGCCATGACAACACCCAGAGCATTCAAGACTCCCAACAAATTTAAACACACACATACATTTCTAAATCAAAAATTCAAGGAATACACAGAAGAATACCTTTAATTATGCCCAGATTTGAAATGAAAAAATGCTATGTTTGCAAGACACGACTAGATTCCAAAACAAAGCAACAAGACAACAATGCTACGCCGAACACCAAGATCCACTGCCCCCAAAAATCCCTCTAATAAAACTAGATATTATTACCAAACTTCCATTCCCAATCGTGAGGTTTTTTTCTCTCAAATCAATCAGATTTTTATTGTTTTCTTTCTTCCTCCCTTTAGAATGGTTCAAAACAAAAATATATATAAATGACAAAACTGCTCATTTTCTTTTTAACTAAACTCCTAAAAAAAAAAATCACATTTAAAATAACACTTTAAATCCATACAATATCAAAACTTATTTCCATTTTATAAACTCTCAAAACAATATATGAAATAAAACATTTAATTAAATAAACTATTAAAACTCTCCAAATCAATTAATTAAAATCACTAAATATACAACATTCTCTGCTTTATTAAATCTTTCCAAACTAAACTTTAAATAAATCCAACATTAAAATACACAAAGCTCCCCAAATAAGATTTAAATAAGACTAAGAGTTCACAACATGGATTAATAAAATCATTTAAAATTACTAAATGAAATATATCATTCTCTCATAATGATCAATAAAAATCATTTAAAATAACATATTTAAAACCTCATGGATATAACAATTTAAATCTTCAATCAATTAAACACTATAAAATACCATATTTGAAATCACGTAAAGATACCAATGAAACCACATCATAACACCGACAACCAATATATATAGCCACACAATAAGATTAATGGAAACCATGGGGTGATCCCACAGTAGTGGTTTACAATTTTTGGCCAAATTGGACACTGAAATTAGTATTTTTAACTAAATCTTCACATTCGAGTACCTATAGCGGCTAAACCGTGAGGAATTTTAAGATGATGCAAACTAGAGTCTCGTCACATTTTGTCTGTAGATTCTAAAACTATTTTTTTCAAAAAAATTGGAATCAGATTGCACTTTTTTTTCCATCTCCCATGAAAACTGGTTTTTTTTCAGAAAACAACATTTTTAAAAAGTGACACACTGTATAACGCATAACTTTTTTTTCCATGAAAGATAAAATTCTAATTCTTTCAAATTTAGATTTGTAACTCCGATATCTAGTGCTTCCACTTGGTTAGCTAGTTTTTTATTGAATATTTTTTCTTTAATCAAGTTTCGAAGTCAAACCAATTACAATTCAGACATAGCGCGACCGTATAACGCGTAACTTTTTTTGTATATATCAAAATTCACATTTTTTTTGTTGGATCAAAAACTTCAATATATGGTGCACTCATATTTTTCACTTTTTTTGATAATATGTTATTTTTCCACATGTGTAGAACAAAGACCTTCATTTTCGATGAAAAACCTATGTTTAATAAAACTAAAAAAACAAATACATAATAAAACCAAAATACATTAAAATTATATTCATTAGATAGCTCATTCTGAGGACTACCATAATCAGTTGAAATAAATTTTAAATTAATTCATTTGATTCCCCAAAAGTTAAATCAAAAGTGATTTTTTATCAGCATTTTGATAGGTGTAAATGAGACTCATTTGTAGGTATGGTTTAAAAATAGCGAGGTTCTATCCAAGGGGGTTTGATCTAAGGTGGTTTGATCAAACCCTCTTCAATTGGAATCCTAAAAATGGAAATTTTTAAGGCTCAAATCATTATATTTTCTAAAATTATGTGATTTCAACAAAAATCATTTCCTCTCAAAAATTGTAAACCACTTTTGTGGCAGCACCCCATGACAAAATACCTCAACAAGACATATTGGTAAACCACATACAGTCGTAAGGTAATCCAGATGTTATCGTTAGGTAACCAGATGGTAAGAAAACAACATGTGAACATTGTACTAACAGGGTACAATGGGCTAGGGTAGCGGACAAGGCCTATGACTATATCCAGTAACCACCATTAGGGAATACGAGTACGCTCAGGCTTGTGAATCTAGGCGGAGTTGATACTTAATACTTGCATCACTCCAATCACACGTTAAAGTACATGTGCATATAACATATATCATATAACCGAAGCAGCATCAATCATCAAGAAGAGGGTCATGATATCATAAGACTCTCGAATATGAGTGTTACGACATCATCCCTTTCTTGTCCATAATCATACAAAAGTAACAATAACATCTAATCATGTAATCATGAAATCTAGCATAAAAAATAATCATGTCAACAACATAAGAGTCTCGAAATTACACCTCATGGGTGCCAATACAAAATAATGATAGGACAAATAGAGCAAATACAAAATATACAGTTATTAGAATCCATCAAGGAAATACAAAAGCAAAATGTGAACACGGGGGTTGTTACATCCTACCCCCTAGGACTAGGCTTACTCTTGGCAGCCTGCAAAAGGATATGGATAAAGGTCTCTCATCCTTGCTGCATCTTCCCAAGATGTTGAGGACTCACCATCAGGATCCCACTGAACCCTTACCTGCTCTATGTCCCGACCCCTAAGAGTCAATCTCTGACACTGAAGGATGCGTATAGGCTCCAAAGAAAGTTTCCCGTCTGCCTCAACCTGCAAAGCAATCCAATCAAGAAGATGAGTCACATCAAGAATATACTGCTTAAGAATTGAAACATGGAAAACATCGTGAATGCGTGATATAATCAGTGGCAACGGAAGGCGATAGGTGACTAGACCAATCCTCTCAAGGGTCTCAAATGTTCCAACAAAACGAGGTGCCAACTTTGAGCCTTTCCCATAATAGATGGGGCTCTTCTACAGAGGAACTCTCAAAAACACATGGTCACCCACTAAGAAGTGGTGATCCGCCCTACAGGCATTGACATACTTCCTCTGTCGATCTTGAGTTGTAGCCAACTGCTATTTGATCTGCACTACCTATTGCTCCATATCCCGAAGCATCTTCGAACCCAAAAGAACTCGATCCTCTAAGTGATCCCAACTCAACGAAGTGCGACATGGCGTACCATACAAGGTCTGAAAGGGAGACATACTAAGAGAACTATGATACCCATTGTTATAAGAAAACTCAAGCAGGTACAAGTATTCCTCCCAACAAGACTATTGATCCATAACTTACATCCAAAGAATATCCTCTAAAACCTGATTAACCTGCTATGTCTGTTCGTCAATCTCGAGATGGTATGCAGAGTTAAAATTAAGCCGAGCTCCTAAAGCATGCTGAAGAGAAGTCCACAAAGTTGAAGTGAACACTGTATCATGATTGGAAATGATCCTATAAGGAATACCATGAAGACACACAATATCCTGCATAAACACTCAAGCCACAAACGTCGCAATGTATGAAGATCTCATGGGTGAGAAGTGTGCCACCTTGGAAAAATTGTCCACTATAACCATAATAGCATCATGACGACACTAAGACATAGGTAGCCCCACTATGAAATCAAGAGATATCGTATCCCACTTCCATCCAAGGATGGAATGAGGCTGCAACAGTCCTGTTGGGTGTTGATGTTCTGCCTTCACCCACTGGCACTCAAGACATTGAGCCATAAAGTTGACAATATCTCACCGCAAACCTGCCCAATGATACAACTATCGAAGATCAACATGCATCTTCATGACACTTGGATGAGCTGAATAAGATGCACGATGCACCTCTGACAAAACCAAGGAATGAAGATCACCAAAATATGGAACATAAATATGACCAAGATGTCACAAAAGTCCATCAGGATCAAGAGAGAAACCTACAAACCTATCGTCAAGGAATCTCACAGACTCAATCTCCACTTTCACCTCCTAATACTAAGTATCACTAGGAAGTGAATCCAATATATGGCTTCGCAAATCCACTCCAAGGGAAAAAACTAAGATCTCATGTCTCCTCCTACTCAAGGAATTTGCAACAACATTCTCCTTACCCTGGGTATAGTGAACCTCAAAGTCATACTCACAAAGGAACTCCATCCAATGATGTTGTCGAGCATTCAGATTCGTCTGAGTGAAGATATACTATAAACTGCAATGATCACTATGCAATTCAAATCGATGTCCCAAGAGGAAATGTCTCCAATGCACAAGTGCATGGACGACAACTGCTAACTCCAAATTGTGCGTGGGTTAGTTCAACTCATGATCCTTGAGCTTACGAGACTCATATGCAATCACTCGTCCCTCCTGCATAAGAAATTCCCCCACACCCTCCAACGAAGCATCGGTGCACACTACAAAATATCTTGTAGGATCTGGCACTACCAGGATAGGTGCACTAGTCAATTGCTCCTTAAGAGCCTGAAAAGCTAATTCACACTGATCTAATCACACAAAATTCTTCCCTTTCCTCTGAAGATAAGTGATGGGATGGGCTACCTAAGATAAATCTCTCACAAATCAAAGATAGTAACCCGCCAATCCCATGAAACTTTGAACCTTAGCCACATTCATTTGTGTTGGCCAATCCAAAATGGCCTAAATCTTAGAAGAATCCATTGAGATACCCTATCCTGAGATGATATGGCCCAAATATCTCACCTCAATCTGGAAGAACTCACACTTGGCCAAATTTCCGAACGACTGATTATCTCACAAGCACTGCAACACTTATCACAAATGGCCTTCATGTTCCTCCATAGTCCTCGAATAAACTAAAATATCATCAAGGAACATGAGAACAAACCAATCAAGATAGGTTTGAAACACCCCATTCATCAAACTCATGAAAATTGATGGAGCATTAGTCAACCCGAAAGGGGCAACCATGAACTCATAATGCCCATAGCATGTACGAAATTTCGTCCAATGAATGTCAGCCTCATGAATGTGAAGTTGATGGTATCCTGACTTCAAATCTATCTTGGAGAACAAATCATCTATCTGAGGCAATGGGTAAAAATTCTTCACCGTCACTTTGTTCAACTGGCGATAATCAATGCATAAGCGAAGAGATTTGTCCTTCTTCTTCACAAAGATGATAGGTGCTACCCAAGGGGATACACTAGGAAAAATGAAACCCTTGTCTAGTAACTACTCTAACTGCAACTGCAACTCACTCAACTCCTGAGTAGTCATATGATACGCTTCCTGAGAGATTGGCTTTGCTCCAGGGATGAGATCAATATGAAAGTCTATGTCACGCTTAGGCGACATACCTGGAATAGCACTAAGAAAGACATCTGCAAACTCCTAAAGAAGAGGATGATCATCAAGAGATACCTCTTGAATCCCACCCTTGGCAAGATCACTAATTGAGATAGCAAACATTTGACAATGTTACTGCAAGGCATGCTTCAGCTGCATAGCCAAAATCACACAAAGAGAAATGGGTCTCTGGACCCCAACTAACTCAACACACTCTCCAACATCGTCTACACACTGAACTGACTTGCATCAACTATCTATACTGGGTAGGTGGGTCTCCAATCAATCCATGCCTAAAAAAATCACGTAGGACCCCAAAGGAAACACACGAAGATCCATTATGGTAGTGAAGGTGCCTAAATCCAACACACAACCATGAACAAGGGAGTCTACAACCACCTTGGCTCTAGTAGCTAACTCAACCTGCCAACCAACATATTTCCTTTCCACCACGAGTTCACAACACTCTATGAGAGAGGGAAATGAAAGAATCTGAAGCTCATGAATCAAATAAGATAGATGTGGTAATCGCACATAATACACCTGAATACTCGACCATGGTGCCCTGATGCCTAGCCTAACAATTATCAATCACCGCAAAAACTCTATGTGATATACCAGCATCACCTAATGTAGGCTTTGAAGTAGCGTGTCTTTGACTACCTCTAGCCACTGTTCTCTGAGGAAAATGAATAGCTATATGACTATGCTACCCACAAGCAAAATAACCACCTCTGCCAAAACCTCAGCCCGAAAATGGTGCACACGACTTCTGGGATCCACCACCCTTAGAACTCTGCACCAGACCACTCTACTGCCTACTTTGAGAGCGATGACACAAAAGATCTCTAGAAAATGGAGTACCATGACTCTACCCACTCTGCTGAGACTGAGTAGACTTGTGCCTCTATTGCTGATTAGATTTAGAAGGTGCAGACTAAGATCTAGATGGTCCATCTCTTTGAGATTGTGTACCCCAAGCAACTGATCTTGAGGGAGGGGTACTACCAATTTGAACACCTACCTGACCACCAAATCCTCTAGCCAAATTCTCCTCTATCAACCTCACCTTCTTCACGGTGATCTCTAAGGTCTTCAACTCAAACACATGGACACCACCACTGATACAAGAATTTAAGCCCCTAATGAAATGTTGCACTAACATCAACTCATCATCATAAATGTTAGCATACTACTTAATCTCAAAGAAGAGGTGCTCATACTGATCTACCATCATAGTCAACTGATGAAGCTCATGGAACTCATCAACACATCTCTACTAGTAGTAGTCTGAAAGAAATCGTGCACAAAACCTCTCTAAGAATAGTCCCCAAGAAATGAAAGCAATGTCTAGGTGAAGCTTTTTCTCTACTCTCCACCATGTAGATGCAAAACCTTTGAGATGCATGATGGCACATCGAGCTCTAGTATTTATACTATAAGGATGCATAGAAATCCATCAATCGAGATCGATAAACCAAGTCTCTACCTCGGTACCTGTAACAAAACCATCAAAATTAGGGGGATGAGTTGTAAGGAGATCCCTCATGTGACCTGCAACAATAATGTCTCCATCCACCCTATCCCTCACAACATCAGCTCTCGACAGACCCAGACTATGAGAATGCTCACGCTCAAATCTAGCATCCCGACCATCCTGATGAGAAGGGTGTGACTCCTCCTCATGAGATACCTCTTAACGAGGTCCTAATCGGTCCATAATCTACTGTAAAAGAGCGAAAACCTGAGCACCCTTGAGCCCTTTGGCTTGGTTCTCAACACGTTGTTCCTCTTGATGCTCACCCTGATTACCCTGATTAGCATTACGTCAGGTGCTACGACAAAGAATAGTATCTCTACCCCTAAGAGGCATCCTAAAGGAAACAAAGAACACATCAAAATAGATCATCACAAGGTCAATCTATACAACAAACTAAGGCATGAAAGCATAACAACAAGACTATGAAAAACAATATAACAAGCTCACACCACACATTCCAAACACAACATAACATAGAAGGCTCAAGTATGCCAGATCTCCTAGTGTGTGAACATGGGCTTTGATACAAGGTGTTACATCCCACTATGTAACCCTGAAGGGTAAGAGCCAAAAGAGGACAAGATAATTTTTTTTTTAACATGAAGTGATAACATACACATAAAATAATTGTTGATTTGGTATATCGACAACATTCATGGCCAAGTTAGCTGGAGGGAAACAACAGCCAGGAGAACAAAGAATGGGTGGGTGATGAGGCGGTGGACCTCTTGATTAAAAACTGGGACAACGCCAGTTAGCTGCTCCCTATGCCTGTCTGTCGGTTGTTGCTCTGCAGTCGCTGTGCTGCCTTTGGGTTGTTTCTGCTTTTTTCCTTTATGTTTGTTGTTTAGTCTTGTTCTTTTTTGGCCCTAGTGGCTCGTTGTGAAGGGCACGACACCCTAAAAATGCTGCTTAACTTTTCAAAAACATTCATGGCCAAGTATGGTCGAATGTACAACCCAAAGGAGAGGACTAATTCACCCTCCAGTGAAACATTGCTAAAACTACATTCATTTTAAAAAACAATTCAAATGTTCCTAATACTCATTTCCACTTTTAAACATAAAGCCATAATGATCATCATAGTACAAGCGGGTTCGATACCAGCACCAGAAAACCATAAGCCAAATATAAAACATCACATTATTCTCATTAAATTGTATGATTACATCTTCTCTCTCAAGAGAGTACAATATATAGAAAGAAATATACATGAGTACAATGGCATAGCCATGAATAAGATACATCAACTGATAAAATAAGTACAATAGAGAACATCTCCAATTGGTACTCCAATAACCTATACACCGGCCCCCAATGGCGGTGGAAACACCTACCAACCATGTGGACTCATAAGAAACCACCCCACCGTGCTCGTAGGTAGTCACAAGGTCCAAATAGAAGTAACAAGGCAAGGGTAATATATGGCCAACAATCACATCAATCACATAGCAAACACATAATACAATGCATAAAGCCAATTTCACAACATGGAGATGCTCATTCAATAACATGTGAGGTACTACTTATGACTACTAAGGTACTAGGTACTAGAGTGCAGATTAGATGGAGTGTCATCATGCGTGTTCGAAGGAATGGTGCCACACAGAATCAAGTACACCTCTCATACAGATGAGGAGACTCAATCATGCCTAAACCAATTCCCCACAGATGGATAGGCCTTCTTAAGTGCATCCTTAGCCTTTAAAAGTTTTCAAGGCCATGCATGAGGACTCATTATATTATTAGTGTTTTACCCCATTGTTTTTTATTTAGTTATCATTTGTTTACTATAACTCTGCTTCTAGTTCCCTTGGCAGCCACTTGCGAGCCCCGACACCAGAAAGAGCCACTCTAAATGACCACTCTAATGCCTAGACCTAGTTCATCTCATTTAACCAAACAAGAAATCCATAGCAAATATGAAACAGTGAAAAGCCACTAAAATCTATCATTAAAACCATTTAAAACAACCAACAAACATTGCTATTAAATCATTTAAACAACTGATCACATCCACTAATAAATAGATCAAATACCATTTAAACATTCATCATTAACTTAATAAAAAAAGACCAATCATATATTTAGTATTAACCTCATTAAATCATCCCGCTAAAATCACTTTTAAATCAATTAAAACTACTATGTGACTATGACACAAAACAAGGTTCCTGTCGCTGCTTATAGGAATAAAATAGAGGGCATAAAATTTTCATAAAATTCAAAGTGCCCAAATTCAAAATCTTAGCTTGACATAATTTAGATTTTGATGTTTCCAATTGGTTTCCACCTTTTGTTTTTAAGTTTATGACCGAATATAAGATGTTGTTTTGAAAAACATGTTTTTTTGCCAGGCTGGGCAAAAACATGAAAAATGAAAGTGCCCTGAATTCAAATTTGACAACGACCCAGTTGAGATATGGACATTTCTACATGGAACCACCTTTAGTTTATGTTTTTAATAGGTGGTTAAGGTGCAACATTAAAAAAACATGTTTTACTAGGCTGGCACAAATTTTGACCAAAAATGAAAATGTCCAAAATTCATTTTTGACTCCAACCTAGTTGAGATTTCAATGTTTCTAGTTGAATTTCATATTTGTTTTCAAGTTTATGATAGGAGTTTGACGGTTGGGTTAAAAAATGTTTTTTCTGCCCCCAAATTAGTAATTGGAAAATGCAAATTATGAGAGCCACTTTAAACTAAATCTTCCATCGACCCAGTTTAGATTTTGTTCTTTCAAGTTGAATTCTATATTGGATAGAGTTTAAAATAGGAGGTTTGAACAGGTTTAGAAAAGTCTTATTTTTTCCCCAAAAAATGCAATGACCAAAATTAAAAGAAATCTCAAAACCGATATGCCATGACAACACCCAAAGTAGCCAAGACTCCCAACAAATTTAAACACGCACATGCATTTCTAAATAAAAAATACAAGGAATACATAGAAAAATACCTTTAATTCTGCCCAAATTTGAAATTTGAAATGCTATGTTTGCAAGACATGACTAGATTCCAAAATAGAGCAGCAAAACAACAATGCTATGCTGAACACCAAGATCCACTACCCACAAAAATCCCTCTAATAAAACTAGATCTTACTACCAAGCTTCCATTCCCAACCGTGAGGTTTTTCTCTCTCAAACTAATCAGATTTTTTTTTGTATTATTTCTTCCTCCCTTTAGAATGGTTCAAAACACTATATATATATATATATAAATGACAAAACTGCCCATTTTCTTTTTAACTAAACTCAAAAAAACCAATCACATTTAAAATACCACTTTAAATCCATACAATATCAAAACTTATTTCCATTTTATAAACTCTTAAATCAATATATGAAATAAAACATTTAATTAAATAAACTATTAAAGCTCTCCAAATCAATTAATTAAAATCACTAAATATACAACATCCTCTACTTATTAACTCTTTCCAAACTAAACTTTAAATAAATCCAACATTAAAATACACAAAGCTCCCCAAATAAGACTATAAGAGCTCACAACATGGATTAATAAAATCATTTAAAATTATTAAATTAAATATATCATTCTCTCATAATGATCAATAAAAATCACTTAAAATAACATATTTAAAACCTCATGGATATAACAATTCAAATCTCCAATCAATTAAACACTATAAAATACCATATTTGAAACCACGTAAAGATGCCAATGAAACCACATCATAACACCGAAAACCAAATATATATAGCCACATAATAAGATTAACGGAAACCATGACAAAATACCTCAACAAGACATATTGGTAAACCACATATGATCGTAAGGTAATCCAGACGTTATTGTTAAGTAATGAGATGACAAGACAACAACACGGGAACATTGCACTAACATGGTACAGTGGGCTAGGTTAGGGGACAAGGCTTATGACTATATCTAGTAACCACCATCGGGGAATACGAGTACGCTCAAGCTTGAGAATCTAGGCGGAGTCGATACTCAATACCTGCATCACTCTAATCACATGTCAAAGTACATGTGCATATAACATATATCATATAGCCGAAGCAACATCAATCATCGAGAAGAGGGTCATGATATTGTAAGCCTCTCAGATACGAGTGTTACAACACCATCCCTTTCATGTCCATAATCATACAAAAGTAACAATAACAACATCTAATCATGTAAGCATGGAATCCAGCATAAACAATAATCATGTCAACAACATAACAGTATCATAATGACACCTCACGAGTGCCAATACAAAATATATAGTTGTCAGAATCCATCAAGGAAATACAAAAGCAAAATTCAAACACGGGGGTTGTTACAATACATAAATAGCACTTGTTAAATATCATGCTTAAATACATGTGGAAAAATGAAGGAGATCACAATAGCGGGGGAATGAATACTTCCACATGAAAATATCATGAGATTAATGATCGAGAAAAAAACCTACCCAAATTGGATGATTTTGACAATGTAAGGATCAACTAGTGGATGATGATCCTAGAATCACATTCATGGTGTTTTGTTGGTAAATGAAATATACAAGGGGCTAATGGACAGTTGAAGTATCCTTCGTACGACAGTTTTTCTAATGGTCTCAAGGCCCTCGATTTGTTTCCAAAAATATAACAGATATATATTATGATTGCAAGATATAAATGCATGAAGGTGACTAGGACTAACATTACCCAAAGTGCATTATTTTTTGATTTAGCTGATACTCTTTGATGTGGGAAATCCTGATGTATTAGGTTTCTTGATGAATCAGTCAAATCCTGCGAGCGATCCATTTATTGAAGAAATCTCATGGGTTGGAGCAGTTTCTATCAAGTGTTTTTCTCTTGAGTCCAGTTTGACATCACGAGGAAGATTTTTGAGAATAATACACATGGAAGATTTTCTAAATATGAACATTTTTTCATGACTGAGATCTTCTAAACATTGAAATTTCTCGATCTACTTTTTTTTTTTTGTCAGTGTTCCTATGTTTAATGGAGTATAAGATACTAGCAAGAAAAGCTTGTAGTATTGAGAAGATGTGAATAATGGACACCCCCATTCAATTAATTTGTTCCAAGCAACAAATGGGGTTTCTAGGGATAATAACAAATCACAAACCAAGAAATTTTTTTAAAACTCATAGCACAATGCTTGTCTATGTGATTCAAGAAATTCTAGTTAAGTAATTTTTGGAGGAATACAACACAGTATGTAAAAACACCAAGCATTTAAGAAAAAAATATTCTATTATACATAAAATCAATATTGGATCGGTCATTACACATGGAACATTAGCTATAATTATTTGTGAAATTGCAAACAAACTTGTTTATATCTATAGTATTAGTTATAATTATTTGTGAAATTGCAAATAAACTTGTTTATATCTATAGTATGTATCTTTGAAACAGATGAGCAAACAAGTGTGAAGTTATGTGGCGCATATAAGAAGTCAAAATAAACTAAAACATTACTTATAACTGTTTATGAAATTGCAAGATTTTCCAATTAAATAGTCCCATGTACTGCATAGATTTGTCAAACTATTCATTTTGATCACTATGGTATAATCTATGACATGCAAAGACATTCAAGAGGAGTTACTTTATAATCTAGAATGTTGATCATGACCAATTCTATATATATGCATGTGTATGTATATATACTCATACATACATATATATAGTATGGATGTATAGATATATATAGTAATTGTATACACACATATATAGATGTATGTATATAGAAACATGTATGTACATATATGTGAATATATAAATATATACATGTATAGATATACATCTACACTACATTTATAGATAATAGATATATGTATCTATATGCTATATATATATATATCTATATTATCAATAATACACATGCATATAGATGTATATATAAATAATATATAGATATATACATAGATAAAATTTTATATTTGTAATGCAACTTTTTTTTATTGTTTAAATTAATAATTTTAGTTGGTTGTCTTATGTTTCTTGAATCTTGTCATATCAATAAACAATGTTTGACAATGATTAAAGGAGTCGAGCACGTTTTCTTTGTTATATGTGTTGTAAAGCCAAGAAATGTAGATTAGTTATGTTGACTTCTGCACAATGTCATTAATCTTTATCATGTAATCAAACGTTTAATTAAAGTGGTACATTAATGCCAAAGAAAATGATAAGCATGTTATATTGATTTAGTTTTTTACTTTGACTCATACATGGTTTAGTGTTTTTGACGGTGTGTTTTTTTGCAAGGTTTTATGCACATACATTTGTTATTCACATGTTCTGAATAAATTTGTATGGTTTAGTTACATGTCTCAATGGATTGGAAAACTTGATGGTAAACATTTTTTTAGTGTTGTTGAGCATATGTTCAATTAAGCATCTAAAATAGAGTGTGGAAATGGATAAGATACATAGATACAAATGCAAAGATAGAGAAATATTCTTATCATAACGTGTATGAAAATTTCTTAAGCTAAGAGATTACATAAATAATAAATGGATACAAGATAATGTGATGATGTACTATGATAAGATAAAGTCAAATAAACAACGTACGAATACCCATATTAAAAATTATTTTAACATATATGTGATGAGAAAATTTTTGTACAATAAAATTTTATCTAGACTAGGATAAATATCCTTGATTGAGTTGTTGATATAAAAAATGTGATATTTGATAGATTATTTTTTAAATCTGTAATTTAATGAATTTGAAATAGTTATAACTAGATTGAATCAATCAATCTATTGCACGTAGAAATGATAATTTCATGGTGACCATAGCAACATTGATATCAATGAACGCCAACTGAGTTGTCTTCTCAAACAAGATTGGTTTAGTTAACTACACTGAGAAATAAAAAATAGTGATTACTTCATACAATAAATAGTTAATGGAAAAAAGCATGAAAATATTGGAAAGAGAAATTGTTTAATGTGAAAGAGAGGCAAGATGCAAAAAATCTTAGAAATGTCCTAAAAAATTCTTTTGGAAGGGCACCAAGGGTAGGAACTTCATAGCAAAATCCATTGATGGTGAGTGCAGTTCAGTCCATTGCCAATAAAAGAAAATTCTATGAAATGTTTCTAACATAAACAAAACATTACTAATTGATGAAATTGTTTTGATAGATTGTGGTGCACTTGACATGGATGTATAGATATAAAATGTTAGATCCTTTCTTACATCAACATATAAAATGTAGAGTGCAATAAATAATAGACATTAAACGATAAAATGCAGAGAATAGGAAACAATAGATATTAAACAACAAAATAAAAAAACTATAAACTACACTGCAAAAGATATGAAATAATACGGAAGAAATAATCTCTCATAGCAGATACATATTTCATTCTCATCAATCTTTCCAAGCAAATAAATAAAGAAAGCAAAAAATGAGTATGTAAAAGATATAGGAACTTACAAATTCCTTCCTTTTGGCTTTCAATATCATAAATATATACCTTCTCAATAGACACAAATTTTCATAGGCATAGGAAATTACAGTTGGCTCTTTCTTTGTTGAGCAAGAAGAGTAAATATCGCAAACCATTATTTTCTCAGGATAGTCAAAACTTTATACTATAAGGCATTAATGGCTATTGCATTACAACCTATTGACAACGAATGAAAATGATTTACTATATATGTGCAAAGCTGCCATCAGGATGTTATGCATTAATAACAATGGTGGATGCGAAAGGGCAAGTATATCAAATAATATTAGGAAGCCATAGGATATTTTCAATAGCAAGGAAGACAATATTAGTTCTAGTCTTGATTCAAGTTTAGTTGGCATTCATGCATGGAGAGACAATATTAGTTGTAGTCTTAATCATGGGCAATATAGATAAATTGACATTAATGAATCATGGTGTTAAGTCTTTAATTCAACAACAAAAGGTGAATCATAAAAGCATTCAAAGATAGCGAAGAATAGACATTAAGCGATAAAATATAGAGAGCAAGAAACAATGGGCAAGAGATGATAGAATGCACAGATGCAAACAAGTATAAGACAACAGTGCAAAGGTTACAACAACTTACAAGTGGCTTGTTCTTCATTTAAAGTACAATAGACATAAACACTGCCAACAAACATAGATTCCATTTTTCTCAGATAATCTAAGCAAGAGAATAAATAATACAAAAAATGATAGTGTTATAGGAACTTACAAATGCCACCTTTGTCGCTTCCAACATGGTATATGTAAACCCTTTCAATAGACACAAATTATAGCTTCATCAAACACCTTGAGCAAATGAACAAACAACGCAAATAACAGTTTGCTCGACAGATGTAAAAATTCACACCATAGGCCACTAATGACGGTTGCATTGCAGTCTACTCATAGTAAATGTAAAACTCATAAACAGTAAATACAAATGTACTGCTTAAAATTCCATGCGTCCCACCTTTGCATTTTATGGGTTAATGTCTATTTTTTGTTGTTGTGTGCATTTTTTTGTGCTACTTTTGGTGTTTAAGGAATTGTGGTAATAGCAAGACCATAAATGGCCAAAATATCACCCTCAAATGCTAAAGTCGATTGTTATGTGCATATGTTGAGGATGTTTGATGGCTCTGTAGTATCTATTCCCAATCTGCACATTGCAATTTGAGCAATGGAAAAAGTAAATTGATAATTAAACATATAAAGAGTAAACCTGTATGTGACATACAAAGGATATTGTAATTGCCTCTTTTCATCTTGTTTGTCAATCGACTGATCCATTTTTTGTTGTGTACTAATTACGGTTTGTGTTTTCCAAATGTTCTTGCAAACATATATAATGAGATATTTATGTCAAGCATGTTTTAAGAACATTATTGAGATCTGATATGATTTTCAAGTTTGTTGATGTCAAATGTCAAGTATTTACCTATTTGTAGATTCTCTCGATGCTATGGTATAGGCCGTGAAATGCCAAGATATATGTTGCATGGAGTGATAGGAGATTTGTAATCTACAAGCAACAATTTAGAAACTTGGCATGCATACAAAAAAATATCATATGGTTTGGTTACAACCTAGTTCTGTGATACATAACAATTTTGACTTTCCAATTTGTTTCTAATAAATAAATCTATCATTTGTAATGCTTTAGTAATCTTTTGCATAGTAGCATACCTGCTTCAGAGTAGTTATGCAATCATTTGCAATATCATATCTATTCAAGATATATCCAAGAATATGATTTATACCATTCTATTGGAAATATAGCCAAACCTGAAATTTGCATGAGTAGAAGGTAGAAGCAGGGACAAAAAAAGCCCACTTCAACTACAATAGATAGTATAAACAAAAAATCGAATAGGACTTAGTAGAAGTTGTGGTATCAATTTTAAAAGTTCATATATATGAATTAAATATTATCTTGATGTGCTTAAAGCTAGTTCTGCAATCCAAAATGAACATAGTTTTGTAATTTGTTTCTAATGAAGACAGGTAAAATGTGCAAAGGCTTAACATTATTGTGCATGATAGCATCCCTATTTTAGAACAGGTATATAGTGAATTGCAACTATATAGTCATATCAAAGTTTTAGAAGAGCATGCCTCATAGTTGTGACCAAGAGTAATGACAAAGTCGAGAAATGTATAAGCAAAACAATGAAATAGTAAGCATTATTATTAGAGGCACGAACAATATGAAGAACAATTGATCCAAAAATTCTTTTATACTCACATAAATTGCATGGTGGTTTTGTGCATCTATGAGCAACAATGATAATCACACTACATAAAGGATGTAGATAGTAAATAATTTCACTTCCAAAACTGTATACTATGCATCGATGACTAGAGCTAAAATGATATTGCAAAATGGTCTGACCAATATGTATCCAGGACTATGGATTTGACAGTAGCAATTTTGATGTTATATGTCCAAAACTGAACCAACAAACTGCTTGCATGTGTTTTTGGCTTATCAAGAATCAGTGACATTTTTTGTTGTTTGATAAATTCAAGGAGAAGTGCTTTTGTCCCTGTCAATTGTAAGATGTCAATGTTAAAGTCTCCAACAAATATCAATTTTGGATTAGGTGGCAATGGGATCATAGTGGTTTGTATAAAATTTAGTTCATGGATACGTGTGTTTGGTGTCAAGTACAAATTTAAGATGCACATAGTAATATGCATATACAATAGGTCAATCGTTATTGATTCTAGATATTTTGTTGGAAAAATCTAAATTTTTTGTATTGAGACTGTTTTCCTACAACAAGTTAGAAGGCCATGAATGTGTGTTACAACACAACAATTATATATTTTGTCAAGGAAGCCAATGTGGTTGAGCACATTATGTTTAGTTTCTTGGAAGCAAAAGATAGTAGCTTGAATCATATCATGGTCATGGCCTATTCCTTGTGCATGCAATGCAAAGCTACGTGTATTCAAAGAGCATATGATATAATTATTTGTAGAGAAAAGAAAAAGGTTGTGCACTACTTTCCATACTGCAAAAGTTGTAAGACATTGTATTTTGCCATTTACTTTTTCTGATTGTTTAAAGTTTTGTCATTGCATTGTTTGCATGAGATATAGTGACTTGATGTCTCCCACATGTGTTAAAGCGGTGTAGACAAGGGCATGTTGATGGACAACCTACTGTTTACAAGATGCTCTCAAAATCACAGTAAAATCCTTGATTGTAGGAAGACTATTCAGATTCTTCCCATCATAATGATGAACAAAAGAATTAGTCATTAACCTGAACTTTGTAGAAGTTTCATCAAATTATACTTCTCCACCCTCCTTTCCATTGTGAATTTTATTTACAATTTCATCCATGAAGAACATCCCCAGCTTGTAGATCCTTCTCATAGCCATAACTTTAGCAGGTGTCGAGAATAGCTTCAAATTTTTACTAAAGCAACAATTGAAAAAGTTTGGTCTTTGTAGACACTGAAAAATGTCCTAATCGATATCATACATTTAAGTTAGATTTACTATCATCATTTCCTCTTTAACCTATCCTCTCTTCGCTTAATTGATTTAATTAGCCTAACTAATTAATTAATTGCATCATTTTCATCTATTGGTCTTGTGTGTGATTTAAATGCGTCAGTGAGTAGTAATAATCATAACTAAACAACACACAAGCAATGAAATGTATTATATCTAATGAAGGGAAAGTGATAAAACTAATTATTACAACCCTGCATTCGAACTCATCTCATCGTCCTCTATTCTCGGTGATTCCTCAACTCATGCTCTCAGAATATTTTGTTGCAAATGAATGTATGGAATGGCAACCTAAGAAATGAGCAGCTACTTCGCAATGCAAACTATAATGCCTACATGCTTATATTTTTGTGTTTTTTTTAAAGTAATTTGCTGAATGAATCTATGATAAGAGATTGTTGTTGATATAATGCTAAACTAATGATGCAAAGCTAAAGATAATGTCATATAAAAGATGCAAGAAACTAAGTGCTAGAATTGAAATGCCATGATAATGTTAAAACAAACTAAAAGCACTAAAATGCAACTACAATTCTCTTCAAATTATTTTAAACTACAATGAGATTTTTGCAGCATAAACTTGTCCAATTCTACTTGTTGAAAAATTATAGCAATGAGTTCTATTTATAGAATTTTCCAAGATGGGAATGATGTGGCAACGGTGAATGGTCGAGATTGTGATCCCGCGGCATCAACGATTGAGCATGAAGAGGTTAGAGAGAATCATGGAGGTGGTTCCCTTCAAGAGAGTGTTGATGGTGTTTTATGCAATTCACAACACAGGTAATGCATAGGTGCATTACCTCTCTTGAAAGACAATGTTCCACAATCAAATTGCAGAACACTATCCCAAGGTCTCTCGGATGTCAGGTCATGATGATGCTTCGAATATATCAGTTGATTTATGTGATTTTTTGGAATCACAAGGCAGCCTTACGTGAGTTAAAGATGTAGGAGAATCGAGTCTACGAACAAAGTTCTTTGAATAGGAAATTACTGCACTTTACTGCAGGTTCAAACAACGGTCTTGAACTCCATTGTTTCGTTGGATTTGGCTTTAAAATGTGCAATGAACCTTAGCATAAAATATTTATTAAAGAAAAGGAAAAGGGGCAGGGAAGAGAGAAGATTCTTGGACCTACAACTACCGATGAACAGTGATCATGGAGGTTCCTACTGTGGACAGTTTCCTTAAAATAGGATTTCACTTAATCAAAATTCTCACAATGTCATGAAATCTATGCTATCTTCTAAGGACTGCAGATATTTCATCATTCATTCACCATGTAAATGTGAACAAAGACAAAGTTCAAAGAGCAGCTATGAAATTATAGTCCAGACTAACTTTGCATAGTCACCTACCAACAATAAATGGCTAAAAGTATGGACAAGGAAAGCATACACACAACAAAAAACTTCATAACCAAAGACAACATCACTAAATCTACCAAGAACAGCTAAAAGGACACTAGAACAACAAAGTAACTTAAACTAGAATCTTAACTTATTGGAGAAGAATCATGAAACATGTGAAGAAATCCAAAATACACCAAGAAATGATTGTATTTCTATTGCAATTTCTGTAGCATGCCTTTACAACAACTCAACTCCCTTAAAATGAGAGGAGGGGACCTCTATTTATAGTTTTCAAAAATCAAAATGAATGGCCAAGATTCAATTCTATTGTGTGGTCAAGATGCACTTTACAACAGGGTCTCACCTACCCCCAAATATATTACATTTTTAAAACATCTTTTGTCTATTTCTTGTTTTGTCTTCTAGTGGCAACACTGTAGCAGTTTTTTCTTTTTTTGATTGCTCTTTGTTGCTGCTACTCTTTCATAAGTTCATCAATAACAGGATTACCCTCCCGCTTCTTCAAAGTTGCATATTCCACGAATCTTAAGATTACCGATCGGAGCTTGTCAACCTCAATGATATCGGACCTTAACACCTAGTAACTCCACTCTTTGGAGTTGTTAATGAGCTTTTCCCAATCTTCATCATATTTGGCAACATTGTCCATGAAAAGCTCGGACTTGGTGAAAGCTCGAACAGAAAAGCTCATAAAGTCCATGGTAATCTCGACTGTCATTTCCTTCTCCATCCTTCTCCAAAAGTGAGGCTTTATGCTTTCCAGGTTGATCTTATCGACATGCATTTCGTACCCTATCATCAGCTTGAGATATCTCATACTATCTCCTCTGGCCTCTTTGGCCCATTCTATATCTGAAATTATTCTTTCCAAGATCTCTTCTAGCCTCCCCTTTCAGTGATCAAAATCACGCTTCCATACATCCATCAGCCAGTGGTCATCGCCCTTGAAGGTGAGGTCCTTTTCCCGAACTTCGCTTGATAGTGTGAGGATAGCCTCAATCTTTAGATAGGCAGCCTTGTACTTCTTTGGGAATTCCTCACAGGTTTTCCTTGTCCCTTCAAGAGATGTTTGTACCTCCAAGAACTTATTTGTTGTTTGGACAGCCAAGTTGATGCCCATGTTCCCGATGTCCAAGACCTGCCAGAACCAAGTTTTCGTGGTCTTATCCAAATTTCTTCTCCTTTCCAGTTTGTGGATCTATTCCTCGGACAACAACCACAGTGGGGCCAATGACATGGTAGGTTTCTCATCCGGAGATGACCATTGTTGAATGTAGGCTATGAGATCAACCACCTGTGTCTTAAGCTCTTCCTTTGAAACCTTATCCTGTTGGATAAAGTGCACCACTATGGCGACCGATTCTTGGAGGTGGTCAACCTTTTGTTCCCGTGTGGCCACTCCCAAGTCGATGGTGGAGACGTTATAACTTACTCCCCGTTCTCCAACCACTGACGTAGCTATCTGCATTGCCCTGGATCTGGAGGCATCCATCATTATCTTAGACCTAACCCTTGGATTCTTCTCCTTCTTTGTCAAAATTTGAGCTCTAGCCAGTATTGCTTCCAGCCTTGCTTTCGGATCCTTTAGGGCAGGAGTTCTCTTTTCAAGCTTCTTTTGTAGCCAATCGAGTATCTGAGGCCCTGCCTTGGGTGATTCCTATTGTCCTCCACCCTAAGCTCAATGGCCTTGACATTGATGGTTTTCTACTCAACCCTTGCATCTGCCTTCTCCTCATTAGAATATTGCATGAGTGTTATGCGCTTGATAGGAGACTTGGTGAGCAGCTGCTTCTTAGGGTGGTCTTCCCCCTCAGCACCCCTCACTCACTTTCCTCGGGCTTGTCTTCTTGTTCATCCTCGTGCTCCAGGGTTTGATTATGCCTTTCCATAGGAGACCTACTACCTTCAGTCCTTGAAACAACAACTCTTTCTTCAACTGTAAGTTGTTCTTCAGCCTCTTTATCCTCAATTTCCTTGAGTTGCTTGTTCCACTCTGCATCGAGCTCTAGATCAGTCATCTCTTGGAGAATGTTCATTCCCCAATCCTTGCTACCCTCACTAGAAGATTCATACACCACCTCATTGATTACCCAATGCTCATCATATACAAATTCTTTATCTTCCGATCTTGCAGTTGCCTCTTATTCTTGTCGCTCGAGCTCATCTGAGATTTGCATTGTAGCCTCCATCCTAGGTGGTTCTATAGGAGGAGGGAGAGCTACGACATTAACCATTGCTTGAGCTATTGTAGCTTGCACCATTAGATTTGCAAGCATTCTCAAAAGCTCGGAAGACACATTTTGCATGTATTTAATAAAGGATTTTGGGAGAGTGAGGGTAGGCATTGCAATAGCAGGTGAAGCAAGTGGAAGGGAAGGATACATGGAGGATGATGAGATTGTTGAGGTCATGGCGGAGGATGAGTCTACCGATACGACTTGCACGATCGAAGAAGTGGAGGCAAGGTGGATAGACATGTCCACCGCAGGCAGAGAGGAAGCAACCATTGCAAGTGAAGTGGGTGGAATGGTAGCAATGCCAGCAACTGATGGAGTAGTTGGGGACCTAGGCAGATTAGCTTCCAACTCCTCACCCTCGTGGATTGGATCATCAGGTATCGCAGGCATCTCCGTGATGCTGCCTATTCTTCTATGTTTCTTGGGAAGCTCGCCCTTCGAGGCCTTTCTGGCGTATACCTTAGGATTATGTTGCTGCTCATCAACTTCCTTCCTCTTCTTTGACTTAACAGATGGCAGAGACTTAGAGGTTTCTCCAGTCGTAGTAGCAACAACCCCACTATGAGAGCCACTTGGCTCATTCTCGAGTCCTTTGAATGTCAAGTTGACCCCTTGTTGCTTTAACCAAGGGACCTGCCCATTGATCCATGCCTTTGTATGAGCCTCAATGGGATTGGTGAGAATGTTGAGGTCATCAACCTCTTTCTCATCCCAATCAATCAAAGGCAATGGCAAACTTGCGATAGCATTGTATCTTGGGTCGATTACCATGCTCTCATCTTCTTCTAGCTGATTTGGAATTGGACACAAGTTAACTCTCTTCACGAAGTAGGCGGTCATACGCACATAATGTTGTATCCGCACTTCAAAATCATCCTTGCAATTTGCCCAAAAGTCCTCAACGTGGTGGAGGTGGGCATATTCTGGTCCAAGTGCCTTTTTGATGTGACCGTATGGGTCCATCTGTGGCCTAGCTGTATACTGCCTGAAGTGGTACTCGACCAACTCTTTTTCTGAATTACCCACACACTGAGAAGTATGAATCTGATACAACCCCTGGCCAAGTTCGAGGGGATAAGGAGTGTCTACCAGATGTTTACTATTGAGGATATGATGTATATGTCTCAGCTGCCATGTTAGCTCCAATAGTATAATCTAGTCATTAGGATACCGGGGCAACTTATTCGGTCTCTCCATGAATCCTTGAGAATGAATATAGGTAAATTTCAGGAATTATATGAATAGGAAAGCGTAGTGCTTAAGAAGGGCCCTAGCACTGTGAGAGACTCTTCTCTCAAAATCACCTCCCAGAGACTAAATGATATATGTAGTGAAGGCATCATTCACCCCACAATAGTCTCTTTTGAAATTTCTAAATTGTAGCTGTGGGTATCTATCGTATGGCTTGAGCTCTCTTCTCAGTGCCTCATTGGGCATTGTAGACAATCCATGATAATGTCGTCGATTCTCCAGTGAGTAGACAAGGTAAGACATCATGTAGAACTTTGAGGTCTTCCTCACACTGACGAATTGCTCGTGAAAGTAATTGTTGATTATTTCCCCCCAATAGAATGCAATGTCACTCCCGTGGAGGATTTGTTCAATGAAGTACAACATCCATTCTTGGAAGAAGGCCTCAGTAGGAAGGCCCATCACCCTACTCAATAGGGTGATCAAGTCGTGGTAATCTTCAAAGAAATCGCTACAAAAGAGCTCTTGGGGAACTTTAGCAGCATTGGCCCGCCTGTCCTTCAACCAATATTGGTTGATCAACTTCTTACATTTCATAGGATCTTGATCCCATAATGTTGTACATTCCTCAATGGTCAGGGTCTCCATACTATCGAAGGCGGGGATGTGGAATGTGTTTGTTATCCCAAAAGGGGACATATCAACTAGGATGTTGTCATCCCTGTCCACAATGGTTCTTGTTTGAACTTGGTATGCCTTCGGGCTTGCCATCACTAGCTTGGGGGCTATCAATGCGGGCGAGAAACCTGCAACTTTGGTAAGTCCGCTGCTTTTGATTAACTTTGCACTATTGGTCTTTGGGTCCACCTTGACCCTTCGGGTAAAATCATCAATATCGACTTGCCCGATATTGGTGTATGTTATGTTCTGCCAGCTAGTCGTGATCTTTGAATGCAAAGGTGCCCCCTGGAATTGATACCTCATTTGGTCTTTGTCTTCCTTGCCTCAGGGGGCTTTTGCGGTTCTTTTCCCTTTGTCTTTGGCCAACCTAGAAGCCTCTGCACTAGATTCCATAAATCTTGCACAGAGAGACAAGAGTTAGCAACATCATCATGAGAAAGCGGCCTTGGACAAATCCCTACATATCAAGGTTAGATCATGATATTCAAATTTGATAATGTCTAACACTTGATAAAAACATCATTTAGAAAGCAAAACAAGTAACCAAGGTTCCCATGGCCAGATTTCCCATGGAAAAATGTCATTTAGAAGGGAAAACGAGGCATGGAATTCCCAATGACCTTTCCCCATGTTGGATTTTTTCAATGAAGGGTTCGTGTGAAAGAAGACCAAATTTATAGAAGCGGGTCGAAGTCTATTTTTGATTTGGAGTTCATTTGAGTCCTCATTCTTGCATTCAAGTTTTAGGTGTCGGAAAGCCGTCCAAGGTTGGCTGTTCAGAATAGCGTAGGGAAAACAGTATTCTGGGACCCGGGGTTTGGGTTGCCAGGGCTGGAAAGCTGTCACGGGATAGCCGTTCAAAACTGTGAAAGTACCACGGAATTCCAGAGCTGGAAGTCTGGAAGGTAGATTTGTCAGTTGATGAGAACCTAGCGATGGATGGACATTCAGGGTCTAGCATCCGGAAAGTCGGACGGGCTTGGCCGTTCTGGACGACGAAAGCGACACGAAATTCCAAAGACGGAATTCTGAAGGTCGGGGTCCAAAAGGAGTTTGGACACTTGGTTTTTTCTGCAAGTTTAGGATGGACTTCGCGTGCCCGGGGTTTGAGGATCGAAAGGATGCTCGAGGAAGGCCGTTTGGAACGGCAGAGGCACAAGGGAAACCCACGAAGGGAAGTCCAAAGGCCGAGACCTGGGGGCGAGCTTGGTCACCTTCATTTTTCTATTTGAACCTACGCACGGCGGCAGAGAGGTCCGAGCCTGAGGGGGCTGGTTGCCTGCTCCGAAGAATAGCAACGGAGAGGTGAAGTTTTGGTCTTCGATTTCATTCTTCAAACAATCAATTTTTTTAATTTTGATTTTGTGGGTTTTTAGGCTGAGGTACTACCCTACCAGGTTTCGAGTTTCTTTTAAGTTTTTACTTGATTTAAACCATGATTTTGAGGAAAAGGAGACAAGGCACGCGAATGGCGGACATACCTAGAAATCCTGAAGAAGATTTTAGTTGAATTCACGAGGAACGACGAAGCAGGGGTTCAGGCGCGGAGGCAGAAATTTCTAGGGCGACGTTGGACTTTTTGATCACTTCTGACATGTGAAGATGACAGTTGAAAACTTGTTTATATAGCTCCAACTACAATTAATGTTGCAATTAAATTCCTGGTGCGGTGATAATTATGGTAGTTGAGTTCAAATTTCCCGAGCGGCGGCAGATGACCCGAGGTCTGGTGGTCGGAAAGCTGTCGAGCCACTACCATTTTAAAATCTATGAAATGTTAAGTCAAACGTCGGATGGGAATCCGCGGTCTGAAGTCCGAAAAGACGCCGACCAGCAGCCGCGCGAAACGGTGAAAGACTGACGAAATTCCGGAGAAGGAAATCTGAGAGCCGGGGTCCGGGGACCGGAAAGACACCAGGCACTGGCCGCGTAGAACAACAAAATCGACAGGAAAACCCGAGGGTCCGGGCCCGGAAGGGGCCATAGACATCAGGAAGGTTGACCGACAAGGAAGACCTGAAATGGCATAAGATTAGCATTTTTCCAAGGGGAAAAATTTGGTCAACCCTAAATTGAGACTTTTTGAGAATGTGTTGACCTTTAAGGACGCAAAAATGAGCACGTAAAAAGAGGTGAAGCAAAAAGGACCCGGCAAGCAAAAGGAAAGAGAGGGTCCCCATTTCGAATGGGGCGTGTATTCTATAGGCACAATAGATGGAAACTCCATTGGGAGAACGCTCCCAATGTTCTAAAGATAAATATTCATTTTGAACCCATGATCTTTGGTTTCGCACGCCAAAGCTGATTTTCAAAACTGAACTAAGAGCAAGTTAAGGAAGGCGAGATTGAATCATGTCGCGACATCATCATGGAGGTGTGTGCATGGTGAGTTCATTTCCTTTCCTTAGAGATAGCACGGGCAACCACTGATTGGGAGGGATAAGCTACGTAGTTTTCCTGACCCCAAAAGTAACCTGGACATTGCTCCGCTTCCAATCAAGCATCCATAGCCCCGACAGAG
The DNA here is from genome assembly GCA_007115665.2 of Sequoiadendron giganteum. Classification (NCBI taxonomy): domain Eukaryota; kingdom Viridiplantae; phylum Streptophyta; class Pinopsida; order Cupressales; family Cupressaceae; genus Sequoiadendron; species Sequoiadendron giganteum. The sequence goes on from CM021101.1 coordinate 695,497,668, forward strand.
TTGTCGTTGTGACCCCACGAACATAGCTCTATTTCCAACCAGGCGTCCATAGCCCCAGTAGAGATATTTGCACACCCATACGGTTGTTATTTTCACTTTGTCTATTCTTTTCATTTGATATTTCTTTTCAGCATTTTCCTCTTTTTCTTTTCTGTTCAACCGTATAAGTAACGAAGCTTACTATGGGCTTGGGAATCATAGTGGTCACTGGAGCAGAATTTAGATTTTTCACTTATCCAGCCCTCTCAGTAATCACCATACCATTCTTTGGAAATTTTAAAATGTGTTTCTTTGTGTCCCATGATAAACTTAGAAAATTCATGTGAGACGCCATCCTAGGTTAGTTCAGAGTTCAAAAGTTGAAAACCAATGCTTAGGGGCTTTCAGAGGTTAGCAATAGGGAATGAAGGCTTATCTAGAGAATGATGCAAGAGCAGGAAGGAGGGAAAATCGTTCATTGAGCTAGGCACGACCACCACAGCAGAATGGGAAGACTCCTCCAAGGTCAAAATGAAACAGCCGAGAAACGAGCAAAATAGGACAAAGCAGGGAAACCTACCCTAACCTATGTACAGGTATTTACACAAATAGGTCTAGGAGAGCTCAAGCTTGGAAGTAATGCTTAAGGTGTTGCCCATTGACTGGAAATGAGACATCTTCGCCAGTCAAAGTCTTTAAGTGAAAAGCGTTATCTCCAAGGATTTCAGCAACCTAAAAGGGGCCAAGCCAGAGCTTGTCGAATTTTTTTTGTCCCCCTTTCTTTTCGTGGGCCTTGTCCCAATAAAGGAGTTGATTGGAAATTCAGAAGGCCTTGATTTTGGCTCGGCGATCGAACCATCTTTTGACTACGCCCTAATGTTTTGTGAAATTTTCTATTGTACAGTCTCATACTTCCTCTAGGTGTAGCAGCTTGACAACGCGAGCTTCTCTACGGTCTCCCCCTTCATAAAAATCATTGATGAACTAGAGGGTAGGGATCTTCAAATGTATGGGGAAGATGAGCTCCAAGCCATAAATGAGATGGTATGGGGAATCTCCAAGGGCAGCCTTATGGTGGGTACAATCTGCCCATAGGGCAAAACGAAGTTGGGTGTGCCAGTCTTTGGGATTCCTATCTAGTAGCTTCTTGATCACAATGATCAAGTTCTTGTTGGTTAAATCAACAAGGAAATTGTCTTGAGGATAGTAATTGGACAAAAATTTAAGGGTGATACCATAGTCAAAGGCCCAACTCGTAAATTTTAACGAAGGAAATGCATGGACGTTATCGCATACCAGAGCATAAGGACAACCAAAATGATTTAAAATAAAATTTTCCAAAAAATTAGTTACTACTTCAGTTGTACATTGCCTACAAGCGATTGCTTCTATCCACCTAGTACAACAATCAGTAGCAGTCAGAATGTACCTGTGTCTAGTAGATGATGGAGGGCTTATCGGACCAATGAAGTCGAGACCCCACTACACGAATGACCTTACCTCCAAAATAGGTTGCAACGGGACAAAAATATTCCTTTCTCAGGTGGCAGCGGTTTAGCATACGTGGTAGGTACAGACATGACTGTGAGAATCCTTGAAAACCGTGGGCCAATAGAAACCCAGCTCTTAATATCTAATGCGCAGTTGACAAATCGGAACTGTGGCCAGTTCCGAACTTATCATGGAATCCTTTGAGAACGCGATCAACTTCTTTACCAAGGAATTTCAAGTAGATACCTTCATGATTTCTCTTGTACAATATGGTGCCCTGTAACATGTAACTGCTTCTTTTCAACCTAAGGGCTCACCTTTGGAATCCCTGCAAATGAGGCAAACATTTATGATTAAGTAGGTAATATACTATATCGTCATACCATTCCCCTGGCGAGACATCTTCCAGCTGGTACTGCTGCACTGTGAGTTCGGGTCCAGCCTCAATAACTACCTCTGCCATTTTTTTGGCAAGTGCCTGTCCTCTCACCAGCCTCATCGGTTGGATTTCCATATCATACTCCTGCAGTAATGCAATCTACTTTTCCCTTCGCTCTCCTAGCTCATTCTCCATGAGCAATGTCTTCACCACGGGGTTAGGAACTATAGCAAACACTTTGTTGCATAAGATATAATGCCTAAACTTCTTGACCCCCTTAATAAGGGCATAGGCTTGTTTTTCGACGTTGTGATACCGTAGCTCAGCATCCTTCAACGAGGTGCTCATGAAGGCGATCAGATGCTCACTTCCCTCATCATCCTTTTGTGTCAAGATATTGGCACACAGATGATTTGAAGCGAACGAGTAGATGGAGAAGGGCTTTAGGTAATTGGGGTTGACCAACATAGGGGCGTCAACAATTGCTTTCTTGATTTCCCCGAAAGCCTGCTTTTCTTCTGGGGTCCACTCGACCTTAGCGTCCTGTTTTAGCATAGCATTGAGTGGTTTGACGATTTTCGCGAAGCCTATGATGAACTTGCGGAAAAGTTAATCTTTCCGAAAAAAGATTTTAATTCCTTTTTGCTGCCTGGCACCTAAATCTTCATGATTGAATGGATACGTTCGAGGTCGATAGAAATTCCCCTTTTTGACAGGACATGTCCAAGGAGCTTCCCTTCAGTGACACCGACGATACACTTCTTCGGATTAAGGGAGACCCCAAATTAATGGCATCTTTCGAAGACTTTGCATAGGTCAGCGACGTGATTACCTCGCTGCCTTGAGAATACTATCAAATCATCCATGTAGATGATTATGCACTTGTCGATCAGGTCCTTGAATGCATTATCCATGGCACGCTAGAAAGTGGCACCAGCATTGATTAGTCCGAACGACATTCTTCTATAAGCGAAAGTTCCCCGTTTGGTGGTGAATGTCGTTTTATGTCGATCTTCATACTGTACCATGACTTGTTTGTACCCCGAATATCCATCCAAGAAGGACATCATCTGGGAGCTGTTTACTATCTGCAACACCTCATCTAATGATGGTACAGGGTAGTTATCCTTTTCCGAGGCTTGGTTTAGATTGCGGAAGTTGACGCACAATCTGATTTCCCCATTTTTCTTTCTAATAGAAACCAAATTCGCCACCCATGTGGAATGTCTAACCGAAAAAATGATCCTAGATGACAACAACTTTTTTACTTCCTTGTATATTATTGGTTCTAGTAAAGCATTGACAGGGTGTTGTCGCTATCAAAATGGCTTCGCATCTAGTTTGAGAGGGATGGTGTGGGTAATAATCGATGTGTCATATGTTTTGAGATCCTCGTAGCTCCAGGCGATGAAGTTGTGGTACTTTTGCAGGGCCTCCAGTATACCCTTTCTTTCCTCAAGAGCACACACCTTACCAATGAATACGTTCTTAGCATTCCCGGTCGTTCTGAGGTTGCAAGTGTCACACTGGCCGCTAATGGTATCCTTCTTTGCCTATTGATCCTGATCTCTGATCTGATCCAAGTCAAAGATTCACTCTAATTGGACCATCCCCTTAGGGATGGTGTTGGTCTTCAAGTTGATAATCCCCTCTATATCTAGGTCAGCCTCTTAAGGTTCCACCTCGTCAATTATTTGCGTAGCAAACACATCTGAACTGGTGATAAAATCCAAGATGTGTTTGTCATCGTTGAATACCTAGAAATTGGCTACATTATCTGGCACTGATGGGATGTAGGTGAGTTCCACTATGAATCTTCTGAGGCCAGATAGGGACAGTGGCTATAGCGTGCTTGTTGCCTGTGCCAAGGCATTGGCAGTATGATTCTAAGTGCATAGGATCAATTGGATATTGAATGCATCCAATCCTTCCAGTACATCCCATATGCGGTGCCTGTAGTTGGTGAGTCTTCGATCATAACAGGAATAGATCTTTCTAACTTGCTTTATGACCAGCTCTGAATCTCTGTACACTTGGAGCATTTTGACACCCTTTCTTAATTCCATTAAGAGGCCCAAGACTAAAGCCTCATACTCTACTATGTTATTGGTACAATAAAACTGAAGTCTATGAGTAGCAAAGTATGACTTACCTCTAGGACTGATCAATTTGAAACCTGCCCCAGCTCTGTTTTTGGATTTAGACCCGTCAAAGTGCAACATCCAGAATCTAGGAGAATCCTTGAACGTAGAACCAACAAATCCAACTTTCACCATCGGTGGGGCCTTCATTTCAGTAACCGTTTGGGGAGGTGCAGGGATCGAATGTATTTGTTCAGGCAGTACTGACCCAACTTTCTCCTTCGGAGTGGCTTGTCTTTTAATGTGTTCAATTGCTATTTGACACAAACAACAGTCGAACTCTAAGTGGGCAGCATTATGTACCCTGCACCAATTGGGGAGCAAGAGTTCCTAAAAGTTTATTCAAGTTCCCAGACTTAGCTAGTCTTGTACACATTTTTCTATGAAATTTTGGAAACCGTCTAGCAATCCACGATTGTCATCCTCTCCTGACTCTTCATCGTCGGATTCTATCAGTACTTCAATGCTCTGAGAGGAATTGGCTAGATTAGTAGGCGGGCTGCATAATACGAGGAAAACCTCGCTTGTTCCTTCATCTTCGAGGCATTCCTGCTCGTTCAGATACGATACCGAGGAATAATTCCCCAAATTAGTTTCAGCATACAACACCTCGTTCGTGTTGTTGTATTCGGTGATCATGAATCTCATCCGTGGTTCCTGATCGATCTGAATCTGATTCAAAATTTCTTTCCATGGCAACCACATGTGGGAGAAGTCAGTCATGGCATATCCATTCAAAGCCCTTGTGAAATCCCTTCCTAGGATTATACCATAAGTATCCAGGATGTCAGCCACCTAAATATCTATAGTCTGTTGGATCCGGGGATCAGTAACAATCTGCATAGGTATTCTGTTAATTTCCCCCACTATGTTGATCTCAGTTTTGTCAAGTTGTGTCACATTCCGCCGGGAGGGAGTTGGCATTATTCTGAGTGTCTTGCACATGCTCAATGGCATGAAATTGGCAGAAGCTCCTGAATCCAGCAGGCAGTTGTGGAGGTTCTTCCCAAACACGCGGATGGTGGTCAGAAGGGGAGGAGTTTTGAATTTCCCCTAAAACAATTCTCTAAAAACGTCCACCTGGGCAACTTGGCCCTTGTCTTTCTCATTGGTGCCTGATTAATTACCTTGTTGGACTACTTATTTGTTGGCTGACCTGTAGGAGGGTCAACCTTACTATTGAAGATCTGTCTAACGATCGACTCACCTTGCTGATCGTCAAAGGAGACCCTCTTTGCTGGAGTTTCTTGAGTTGACCCCAAAGGTGGAGTCCCATTTATCATTCTGAAAAAGGCATTCCTGATGGCAGGCACCTTTAGTAGCTTGAATGCGGACACTCTTAGCTTGACCCTTTTGAATTCTTCAGCAATATACTCCCCCATCTGCTCTATTTCCTGATCGTAGGAAACATTTTGGGAGGAGCTAGTGGCTTGGCTTTGGCCGTTGTTTTGTTGTTTATTCCTGCTGAGATACCGTCTGGGTGTGTGGGGAAAACCTGGGTTATTACTTGCATTTGGATCAGATGGGGTGCTGAAATTATTCGACAGAGTGGAGGTCGTAAAAGGACCTCCAGCATGACCACCGGCCTGTCTATTTCTGAGGTTGTAAGGGGTGGTCTATTGGTGAAACATCTGGACTTCATCTTCCCTAGGCTCTTCTTCATCATCTTTAGGACCATTATCTATTGAATCGAAAAGCTGAGCCAAAGGACTTTCAGAACTTACCTCTTCCGCTTTACAGTTGCTACTCGATTCGGCACCCGCTTGCTCTAGTGTGTTGCATTCAACCTTTGGGAAAGGAGCCTGATTCACCACCAACACCGAGGAGTCGTACGGGTCGGACGGGACAATGTCTCTGCACCCCGAATTGTCCACAAAATTCTGGACCTCAACTTGGAAGATGTCGGTAGCAATTTGGAATTCCAGACAATCCAGCTCAGAGTGCTGACTTGTTTTGTGTATGCGACACCAACCGGATAAAGTGGCCTCAGCCAAGTAAACTTTGCTTGCAGGGTTCTTATTGCTGTTGGGCTGATCAAGGGGATTGGGAATATCACCATTGTTGGGTCTTATGTTCCACATCCGGTTTTTCCTTTAGAAAGACCTTTTGTCAAAGTTCTAACCTGCATTCTGATTTCTGTCATAATTCTACCCGGATGATGTGCTGGCATCCCGACTATCCCAACTTTCACGATGATCTCTGTTATCACGATTAAGGTTAGCTTGGATTCTCTTTCATGATGCTTGCAGCTGGTTGTTCTGAATCCTCAAGTGTGTCATTTTTGTGGACATCTTCTTGATCATTTTTGTGAGCTAATCAATCTTTACCTTTTTGGCATTGTTTGGTTGCGATGCTGAATTCTGGAGGAACACGAGCTGTGCAATCGGCTGATTCTGATGAGCAGGTGGGAATTCAACTACTTGGAGGTATGCTGGCACCTGGGATGGCTAAGGATGCAAATGTTGTTGTTGGGGCAGCAAGTAGTGAGGTACCAGATGTGCCTGATTCATTGGTTGCCTTGGGTGCGAAACCATAGGTAGTTGTGGTACTAGATTCAACAGGGGTGTTTGATGTTGCAAGGCTTGAGTAATCCCCTGAATCTACGTCGGATGTGTGGTTTGCTTGAGAAAAGGCAGCGGACCAAAAATGTTCTACCCCAAATCTGTGCTGGCAATAATGGCTTCAGCGTATGCATCGACCAACCTGGCAGGCGGTGGTCGCATTCTTTTTACCAGAGCTGAAGTGAGGTTATCCAATGTTGCATAATAAACAGGCAAAACAACGTCATTGAAAACATATGGGGCTTGTAGCCGAGTGTACGCTATGTGGAAACGGTCATTGAACGAATTGATCTGTTCATTGATCTCCCTTTGAACTGACATGAAGTGTCAGTACGAGTCTGCAGGGCTGACCGAAGTTTTGAATTTTTGCAGGAAAGCCTCCTTCAGAAGATCCCAAGTAGTGATCATTCCGATGGGCAAGTTAACATACCAATAGAATGCTTCCTCCCCGAGAGAGTAGGGAAGGAGCCTACAAGCCACATCCTCGTAGATAATCTGCATAGTTTTCAAAGCGATTTTGAAAATTCTTATGTGTTCCTCTGTAGTCCTCTGTGGGTCTCTAGCATTGAATTTCGTGCAGAAGCTTTCAGGATTCTTTGGCATTTCATGGTAGAAATTGAAGGCCAAAGGGGATGGGTTATTGCCTAGCCATGCCGTAGGAGCAGGCAGTGGAGGTGGTTGTGCCATACAAACTGGCAGTTGTAAAGGGACAATAGTAGAGCTTGTTGTTGTGTTCGGCTGAAACGCAGTGTTCAACCTAGATGGAGTGGTAGGCTGGAAGGCTGTTTGGATCAAATGAGTGGAAGGTGGTACTGGCAATGATGATGGAGAGGATGGAGGTGAAAGAGAAGTGAGCTGGTTTGGTGAATCGGTGATGGATGGTTCCCTTCGTCTAGCTCTTTTAGCTCGGATAGGGAGCTGTAATTCCTAAAATTCTCCTTTATTCGGTGTAGATATCAAGACTCGATGAAATCTCTCAGGGGAGAATGACCCAATTAGATCCAGATTTATCTCCAAAAGGCCCTCCTTCTATCACCAATTCTCTTGATGGTGTTTTATGCATTTCACAACACAGGTAATGCGTAGGTACATTACCTCTCTTGAAAGACAATCTTCCATAATCAAATTGCATAACACTATCCCAAGGTCTCTCGGATGTTAGGTCATGATGATGCTTGGAATATATCAGTTAATTCATGCAATTTTCTAGAATCACAAGGTGACCTTACATGAGTTAAAGTTGTAGGAGAATCAAGTCTATGAACAGAGTTCTTTGAATAGGAAATTATTGCACTTTATTGTAGGTTCAAACAATAGTCTTGAACTCCATTGTTTCATTGGATTTGGCTTTACAATGTGCAATGAACCTTAGCATAGGCTATTTCTTAAAGAAAAGGAAAAGGGGTAGGGAAGAGAGAAGATTTCTGGACCTGCAACTACTGATGAACAGTGATCATGGAGGTTTTTGTTGTGGACAGTTTCCTTAAAATAGGATTTCACTTAATCAAAATTATCACAATGTGATGAAATCTATGCTATCTTCTAAGGGTTGCAGATATTTCATCTTCTAAGGAGTTGTTAATGAGCTTTTCCCAGTCTTCGTCATATTTTGCAGCAATGTCCTTGAAAAGCTCAGACTCAATCAAGGCTCGAGCAACAAAGCTCATAAAGTCTGTGGTAATCCCTACTGTCATTTCCTTCTACATCCTTCTCCGGAAGTGATGCTTTATGCTTTTCGAGTTGATCTTATCGACAGGAATTCCGTACCCTATCATCAGCTTGAGATATCTGATACTATCTCCTATGGCCTCTTTGGCCCATTCTATATCCTGAACTATTCTTTCTAGGATCTATTCTAGCCTCCCCTTTCAGTGATCAAAATCACACTTCCATACATCCATCAGCCAGTGGTCATCATCCTTGAAGGTGAGGTCCTTTTCCCAAACTTCACTTGGCAGTGTGAGGATAGCCTCAATCTTTGGATAGGCAGCCCTGTACTTCTTTGGGAATTCCTTGCAAATTTTCCTTGTGCCTTCAAGAGATGTTTGTATCTCTAGGAACTTATTTGTTGTTTAGACAACCAAGTTGATGCCCGTGTTCCTGATCTCCAAGACCTGTCGAAATCAAGTTTTCATGGTCTTATCCAAATTTCTTCTCCTTTGAAACCTTATCCTTTTGGATAAGGTGCACCACTGTGGGGACCGATTCTTGGAGGTGGTCAACCTTTTGTTCCCGTGTGGCCACTCCCAAGTCGATGGTGGAGACGTTATAACTTACTCCCCATTCTCCAACCACCGATGTAGCTATCTGCACTGCCTTGGATCCAGAGGCATCCATCGTTATCTTAGACTTGACCATTGGCTTCTTCTCCTTCTTTGTTGAAATTTGAGCTCTAGCCAGTATTGCTTCCAGCCTTGCCCTCAAATCCTTCAGGGCGGGAGTTCTCTTTTCAAGCTACTTTTGTAGCGAATCAGGTATTTGAGGCCCTACCCTGGGTGATTCTTGTTGACCTCTGTTGTCCTCCACCCTAAGCTCAATGGCCTTGACATTGACGGTTTCCTGCTCAACCCTTGCATCCTCCTTCTCCTCATCAAAATCTTGTGTGAGTGTTATGCGCTTGATAGGAGACTTGGTGAGCAGCTGCTTCTTAGGGTGGTCTTCCCCCTCAACACCCATTTCTTCTTCTTCTTGGTCTCGCTCACTTTCCTCAGGCTTGTCTTCTTTTTCATCCTCATGCTCCGGGGTTTGATTATGCCTTTCCGCAGGAGACCTACTACATTCAATCCTTGGAACAACAACTCTTTCTTCAAATGTAAGTTGTTCTTCAGCCTCTTTATCCTCAATTTCCTTGAGTTGCTTGTTCCACTTTGCGTTGAGCTCTAGATCAGCCATCTCTTGGAGAATGTTTGTTCCTCGATCCTCGCTGCCCTCACTGGAAGATTCATACGCCACCTCATTGATCACCTGATTCTCATAGATAGGATGCTCTTGGTAAACAAATTCTTCATCTTCTGATCTCGCAGCTGCCTCTTGTTCTCGTCGCTCAAGCTCATCCGAGATTTACATTATGGCCTCCATCCTAGGTGGTTCTATAGGAGGAGGGAGAGTTGGTGCGCTAACCATTTCTTAAGCTATTGCAACCTGCACCATTGGATTTGCAAGCATTCCCGAAAGCTTGGAAGGCACATTTTGCATGTATTTAATGAAGGATTCTGGGAGAGTGACGGTAGGCATTGCAATAGCAGGCGAAGCAGGTGGAAGGGAAGGAGACATGGAGGATGATGAGATTGGCAAGGTTGTGGCAAAGGATGAGTCTACCGATATGACCTGCATGATCGAAGAAGTGGAGGCAAGGTGGACAGAGATGTCCACCATAAGCAGAGAGGAAACAACCATTGCAAGTGAAGTGGGTGGAATGGTAGTAATGGCAGCAGTTGTTGTAGCAGCTGATGGAGCAGTTGGAGATGTAGGAGGATCAACTTCCAACTCCTCACCCTAGTGGAGTGGATCCTCAGGTATCGCAGGCATCTCTGTGACACTACCTGTTCTTTTATGTTCCTTGGGAAGCTTGCCCTCCGAGGCCTTTCTGGCGTATACCTTCAGATTATGTTGTTGCTCATCAACTTCCTTCCTCTTCTTTGACTTAACAAATGGTGGAGACTTCGAGGTTTCTCTAGTCGTAGTAGCAGCAACACCACTATCAGAACCACTTGGCTTATTCTCGAGTCCTTTGAATGTCAAGGCGACCCCTTGTTGATTTTACCAAGTGACCTACCCGCTAATCCATGCCTTTGTATGAGCCTCAATGGGCTTGGTGAGAATGTCGATGTCATCAACCTCTTGCTCATCCCAATAAATCAAAGGCAGTGGCAGACTTGCGATAGCATTGTATCTTGGGTCGATTACTGTGCTCTCATCTTCTTCTAGCTGATCCGGAATTGGACACAAGTTAACTCTCTTCATGAAGTAGGTGGTCATACACATATAATGTCGTATCCACACTTAAAAATCATCCTTGCAATTTTCCCAAAAATCCTCAATGTGGTGGAGGTGGGCATATTCTGGTCCAAGTGCCTTTCTGATGTGACTATATGGGTCCATCTATGGCCTAGCTGTATACTGCCTGAAGTAGTACTGAACCAGCTCTTTTTCTGAATTACCCGCACACTAGGAAGTATGAATCTAATAGAACCCCTAGCCAAGTCTGAGGGGATAAGGAGTGCCTACTAGATGTTTACTACTGAGGATATGATGTATATGTCTCAGCTACCTTGTCAACTCCAATAGTATAATTTGGTCATTGGGTTACTGGGGCAACTTATTTGGTCTCTCCATGAATCCTTGAGCACGAATGTAGGTAAACTTCAGGAATTGTATGAACAGGAAGGCGTAGTGCTTGAGAAGGGCCCTAGCACTGTGAGAGACTCTTCTCTCAAAATCACCTCCCAGAGACCAAATGATATATGCAGTGAAGGCATCATTCACCCGACATTAGTCTTGCTTGAAATTTCTGAATTGCAGCTGTGGGTATCTGTCGTATGGCTTGAGATCTCTTCCCAGTGCCTCATTGGGAATTGCAGACAATCCATGATAATGCCATCGTATGGCTAGAGAGTAGACAAGGTAATATGTCATGTAGAACTTTGAGGTTTTCCTCACACTGATGAATTGCTCGTGAAAGTAATTGTTGATTATTTCCCCCCAATAGAATGTAGCGTCACTCCTGCGGAGGATTTGTTCAACGAAGTACATCATCCATTCTTGGAAGAAGGCCTTAGTAGGAAGGCCCATCACCCTACTCAGTAGGGTGATCAAGTAGTGGTAATTTTCAAAGAAATCGCTGCAAAAGAGCTCTTTGGGAACTTTAGCATCACTGGCCTACCTGTCCTTCAACCAATATTGGTTGATCAACTTCTTACATTTCATAGGATCCTGATCCCATAATGCTTTACATTCCTCAATGGTCGGGGTCTCCATACTCTCGAAGGCGGGGATGTGGAATGTGTTTGTTATCCCAATAGGGGACATATCGGCCAGGATGTTGCCATCCCTATCCACAATGGTTCTTGTTTCAACTTGGTATGCCTCCCAGCATGCCATCACTAGGTTGGGGGCTATCAATGCGGGCAGGAAACCTGCAACTTTGGTAAGTCCACTGCTTCTGATTAACTTTGCACTATCGATCTTTAGGTCCACCCTGATCCTTCGGGTAAACTCATCAATATCAACTTGCCCAATATTGGTGTCTGTTATGTTCTACCAGCTAGTTGTGATCTTTGAATGCAAAGGTGCCCCTTGGAATCGATACCTCATTTGGTCTTTGACTTCCTTGCCTCAGGGGGCTTTTGCGGTTCTTTTCCCTTTGTCTTTGGCCATCCTAGAAGCCTCTGCACTAGATTCCATTAATCTTACACAGAGAGACGAGAGTTAGCAACATCATCATGAGAAAGTGGCCTTGGACAAATCCCTGCATATCAAGGTTAGTTCATGATATTCACATTTGATAACATCTAACACTTGATAAAAACATCATTTAGAAAGCAAAACAAGTAACCCGGGTTCCTAGGGCCTGATTTCCCCTGGAAAAATGTCATTCGGAAGGGCAAATGAGGCATGGATTTACCGATGACCTTTCCCCATGTTGGATTTATTCAATGAAGGGTTGGTGTGAAAGAAGACCAAATTTTAGGAAGTGGGTCAAAGTCCATTTTTTATTTGGAGGTCATTTCAGTCCGCATTGTTGCTTTCGGGTTTTAGCTGTCGGAAAGTTGTCCAAAGTTGGTTGTTCAGAACAATGCAGGGAAAACAATATTTCAGGAATCGGGTTCTGGGGTCCGGGTTGCCATGGCCAGAAAGCTGTCGCGATATAGCCGTTCAAAACGACGAAAGTGCCACGGAATTCCAGAGGCAGAAGTCTGGAAGGCAGATTTGTCAGTTGATGAGAACCCAGCGGCGAATGGACATTCGAGGTCCGGGGTCCAGCGTCTGGAAAGTCGAATGGGCTTGGTCGTTCGGGATGGTGAGAGTGACACATAATTCCACAGAGGAATTTCGGAGGTTGGGGTCCGGAAGGAGTTTGGACGCTTGGTTTTTTCTACAAGTTTAGGATGGTCTTCTCACGCTCAGGGTTCGGGGATCGGAAGGATGCTCGAGGAAGGTCGTTTGGAATGGCGGAGGCACAACGGAAACCCGGGAAGGGAAGTCAGGAGGCTAGGACTCAGGGGTGAGCTTGGTCATCGTCATTTTTCTGTTTGAACCTGTGCACGGCGGCAAAGAGGTCTGGGCCTGAGGGGGCCGATCGCCTGCTCCGAAGAACAGTGATAGAGAGGTGAAGTTTTAGTCTTCGATTTCATTCTTCAAATGATCGATTTTTTTAATTTTGATTTTGTGGGGTTTTGGGCTGAGCTACTACCCTACTAGGTTTCGAGTTTCTTTTAAGTTTTTACTTGATTTAAACCATGATTTTGAGGAAAAGGAGACAAGGAACATGGACGATGGACATACCTAGAAATCTCGAAGAATATTTCAGTTGAATTCATGAGGAACGGTTAAGCAAGGGTTCGGACACAGAGGCGAAAATTGCTGGGGCAGTGCTGGGCTTTTCAATCGCTTCTAACATGTGAAGATGACAGTTGAAAACTTGTTTATATAGCTCCAACTACAATTAATGTTTCAATTAAATGCCTGGTACGGTGACAGTTGTGGTAGCTGAGTTCAAATTTCCCAAGCGGCAGCAGATGATCCGGGGTCTGATGGCCGGAAATTTGTCGAGCCACGGCCGTTTTAAAATCTGTGAAATGTTAAGTCAAACGGCGGACGGGAATCTGGGGTCCGAGGTCCGAAAAGACGCCGCCCAGCGGTCGCGCGGAACGGCGAAAGACTGATGGAATTCTGGAGAAGGAAATCTGAGAGTCGGGGTTCGGGGACCAGAAAGACACCAGGCATTGGCCACACAAAATGGAAAAACTAACACGGAAACTCGAGAGGGGAAACCTGAGGGTCCGGGCCCAGAAGGCGCCACAGATGTCAGGAAAGCCGACCGACAGGGAAGACCCGAAATGGCATAAGATTAGCATTTTTCCAAGGGGAAAAATTTGGTCAATCCTAAATTGTGACTTTTTGAGAATGTGTTGACCTTTAAGGACACAAAAATGGGCACACAAAAAGAGGCGAAGCAAAAAGGACCCGACAAGCAAAGGGAAAGAGAGGGTCCCTGTTTTGAACAGGGCGTGTGTGCTACAGGCACAATGGAGAGCAATTTGCCAAGTGTTGAAGGGAATCAGAGGGAAGAAGAAGCCATGTGTCCAGGAGGTTTCAAATTGGTTACAAGTTTGTTGATGGAAAATCCACATTTTTCAATTTAGAAAAATTCAATTTCATGTGACACATGGTGAGGTGGCAGGTGAGGTGGAAGGTAGTTAGAAAAATATGTAGAAATGTGCCAAATTGAATTAAAAACTAAACTTAAATGGAGAGGGGAAATTAGCAAAAATGACAAATTAGTTTATTTGTGCATTTAACCAATTTAAGAGGAAAATGATTTTAGAGGCCAATTTGAATTACAATTCAAATTTAAGTGAAAGAGGGAAAAATAATTAAATGACAACTTTGTTTATTTGTGCATTTAATTAATTTAAGAAGAAAATGATTTTGGATAAGAAGAATATTTAGAAATGAACTATATAAATAAATTTTGCAATTTATTTATAAGTAGAGGATTTGAGATTTTTATTAGTTAAATAACAAGTATTTAGTTAATTCATGTTCAGACCATTTTTAAGTGCATACATTTTTCCCCTCTTTGAAGTGATGTGCGTAGATGTATTGCTTCAAAGAATAATTTTTTCGATCGTGATGATAAAATTTCAACATGCCCCAGACACTTATTTTGCAGCGGTGATGAAAGGATGCCCCCTTGGGAGATAAATCAAGGATTTTTTATTTTTGAATTTTGAATTTTTTTGATGATTTAAATGATTTTTCATTGATATGCTAATGATCGCCATATTTGATAAGGATGACCTAATTTATTGCCCGATAATGATGAGAGTTCCGCCACATTCGATATTAGTTGATTAAAAAGGCCCATTTGAAAAATTAAATAAATGCCACAATAATTAACCTTTAAAAGGTCAAAAAGGGTAAAATAGAGTTCATTTGTAACTTGTGTATTTTAAAAACTGAGAGCCTGAAGAGAAAAGATGGATAGGATTCTACGCCACACACATAGATTCGAACGAGTTCGCCACCACTAGCATCTAGCCGCATACAGACCTCTGGTACATACCCCGAAAGCCACTTTTTCAATTTTGAATTTGAATTTTTTCTACTTAAATTTCATTTAAAAATTCAAATGTTCACACATTTTAGTGCATTAGGTTAGTATTTTAGCACATCTAGAACCCGTTTCAGCGCATAGGGAACTTGTAGTAGTGCATAGGGTTAGCTATAGGTCTAAAAATAGGCTAGTGCATTTGGTCTCCGCTTCAGCACATTAGGGTGTTAGATTAGCGCATCGATAGGATAAAGTCGCGCGTAGAGTACATCAAGTAGTGCATCCAGGAAATGATGCATCAAGATCTTGTTCTGGCACATGCGATCCGGTTTCCAATGCATCCATGAAATGGTGCATCGAGACCCTATTCCGGCACATCCAGTAGATTTTCTAGTGCATCTGGTAGATCAGCGCATAGAAACTTTATTTTAGCGCATTCAGCCAAAATTGATGATTTTGGTAGATTCCTCCTAGATTTTAATGATTGATGATCATGTTGGTCAATGATAGGATGTTGATTGATAGGTTGAGGATCATCCTCATGATAGGCGAGGAACAATGATAGAATAGATAAAATTGATTAATTGATTGAATGATGATCGTCCTCATGATAGGCGAGGAACGATGACAAGTTGATTGATGTTGATCGATCTCATGGCAAATGAGAGTCAAGTGATAGGATGAGTGCTCCTCAAGATTTGATCAAAATCTCATGTGAGTTGATTTGGTTAAATGATATGTTGATTGATAGGCTGATTTGATTGATGTGTTGACTTGATGCTTTAATTTTATTCTAGGAGGGTGGCTTAGGGAACCTACAGGTTTGAGAGTGCTTTCTGAGGACATGGGACATGATCCCATAGCTGACTCTGGTAGATCTTGTCTTTATTGATCAGTACAGTTTGACTTCACTGATAGACATGCTCCAGTACCAGATGAACCGAGGGCTACTAACAACACTTACAGAGCAGTGGCATAGTGACCACAACACCTTTCATTTACCAACCAGAGAGATGACAGTTACCCCAGAGGATGTTTATCGTATTTTGAGGATACTGTTCATGGGGGAATTAGTGGTATATGATCATGAGGAGCAGGGGGACATATGTTATTTTCTAGCTTTTCCATGATGATCAATTCATCGGGTATGAGAGTTCATGGCGGGAGTTGATTGCATCCAGGTGGGCCTTACCATGCATGCTTGCAAGATTCATTGGAGGATTTATCTTCCCTAATCGTAGGTCGAAGGGCTTTTCAGTGGGCTGGGGATGAATTTTAAATAGCATGATTGCACATGGTATGAGGTATGCTTGGGGATCGTGTATGTTGGCATATTTATATCATGACTTGCACCAGGTTGTTTATCTTTGGGTGAGCAGTCTCGTAGCAGGATGTACTTTATTGCAACTTTGGGCCTGGGAGCACATAGCCATTACACGGCCAGTAGGAGGCAGGGCTCAACTAGTAGGACGGCCATATGTTTTTGGATATAGAGGGCCACTTGTCTAGCATAAGCTGAGAAAGTTGGAGTATTGGAGGCGAGTCCTCGATGATTTGGACACAATGATATAGCGGCCATATCTTGATTGTGAGGCATGGTTGGAGGATGATGCAGAGATGCCTTACGTGTTTTGCAGCTGGTATTTGATTGGCAGGATGCCATACATTCTTGAGCGATTTCTTTTTGGTAGAGTGTATAGACAGTATGGCCATATTTAGGGTATGCCATAGGGAGTGGCACATTATGCCAAGCGTAGACAGGACATTCCAAAGTGGGGGCCAACCCTCGATTATGACAACTTGTGCAGAGTACTACGGCTTACAATCAATTTTGTGGCAATACCATAGGGAGATAGTGGATGGGAAAATGACGACAGATTATGCCGAGTACTTTCATACGCACCCCTTTCCACAGATTTTGATTCCAGATGAACCTACGCCCATTTTGGAGGTCGGGAGGAGAGTAGGGCTAGTTGTGCAGAGGAGAGGGGAGGAAGGTGAGGAGGAGGCAGAGGAGGAGGTTGGGGATGATGGGGGTGATGGGGGCGATGATGGAGGAGATGGAGTGGGAGGCGGGGGTGGAGATGGCGGCAGGGGACGAAGGGATGCTCTGGATTTTGGGGTCATCCCCAAGAGGAGGAGGTCAACACCCGATGGACAATGACCAGTGATTCTCAGGATGCCCTCTCAAAGGCAGTAGACTTAAATAGCTAGATTACAAGCTCAGGTGCAGACACTCCAAGGCCAAATTTAGACATTACAAGCACAGCTTGCCTAGGCATAGGCTCCTGCACAGTTATAGGTACAGGGGAAGATGGTGCAGTTGCAAGACCAAGTAGCCACTCTTACTGCTGAAAGGGATGCTACTAGGAGACAAGGGGAGCAACTTGTGGCAATGGCTGATAAGATATAGACAGCAGCCCAGGGGACCAGTATAGGTGACCTTTTCAAAGAGATCAGAGAGTCTGCCAAGGAGGCAGAATACTATAGGGACAGGTACTATGAGGTAATGCCACCCGCACAGAGGGCCAATTATGCTAGATCCACATCCGATCGCTCCTAGTCCCATACCACCAGCAGAGGGGTTCCATAGCCACTTCCAAGGGAACCACCAAGCGAACCTCCACTAGGGCCAGGGCCAGGGCCATCAAGGGTAGGACCATCAGGGGCAGGCGATGTTGGGCAGAGGCTTGCGACATCAGGTGACAACACTACAGGATCACAGGGTCACGTTTGATCTATTATACTTTGATTCAAAGACCTGAATTTTGCCACATTTTTGATGTACCATTTTCTTAGTTTATCGATATCATTGTATACTTGACATGTTATTACTTTGAGATTATATGATATGCAACGGCCTTTGATGATCTATGTGTTGATGTTTTTACTATGGATGGATGCATTTAATTTATGGTATATGTGATTATGATATGTTCTATATGATTATGTGATGGATGCATGTATGGATGCCTTAATGAGATGTTGATACTGTGATTTTATGATATGAGATGCATTTATGAGATGACTAATGTTATGCAAATGATATGAGATGCATTTGTAGTTTTGTAATTTTCACATGTATATATTAGTGTATGGATGGATGGATGCATAAATGGTTTTATTATGGAATGCAAATATATGATTTTACATATGGATAGTATTGATTCAATGTATGGATGTATGGTTTATGGATGAATAGCTTTTGAATATGATATATGCAGATGTATGGATTTATGATAATGCTCTATTTTTTGGATTTTTCATGAGGCAAATAAATGGCCTAGATGTACAGATGGTAATGCAAATGAATTATGATCATGAATGGATTATGATGGATGATGAATGGATGATGAATTCAAATGCATGTATTATTTTATGTTATGCCACTATGTGATGTTGATCATGTTCCTATGTGTAATGAATGTTGTGATGTAATGCACTTTTCTATATTTTTGGTATTTTCTATGCAAATATGTGACCTAAATGCATGAATGCAAATGGATTATGCTCATGAATGGATTATTATGTTATTATTGATGATGCATGGATATATGGATGGATGAAAGAATGTATTTATTATGACCTCGATGTATGATATGAAATATGAATGATGATGGTATTTTGAGAAATTTTTTATTTTTGGAATTTTTCATGAGGCAAATATTATGATGAATGATTGATACATTAATGTATGGATGTATGATAGTATTTTTTTTATGTCAAGTATACTCAATCTTGTAGTGAGAAATAACATCATGTTGATAGTTACCAGCTTGGAAAATCTATAATGCAAATGCATAACTAAAATGAATGCAAGTTTATCTATGTAATGTTGTCATTCTATTCATTGTGTTTATTTTCATCATTGAGTGTTTTATTATGTTGAAAGTTGGTACAAACATCAATGATATAATTAGACCATGATGACCTGAGTACAACTTCCATACAAATTTTATTGAGATTTGATAATGCAAGATAACACAAGCATCTAGGTATAATTAGACCAAGATGACTTGAGTATCACTTGTGTAAACAGACAAGAGTGAATCATGTTCCTATACAAATTCAAAATGTCATCAATGATAATTTGTAGAGCATGTCCCACAATAATTTGTACAGTAGTAATGATTGACTCATAGACAGCAGGCAAAGAAAAATATCATTCTGATTCATAGCCCCTATAGTTAGTAACATCATCGAGGTACTCTCGAGAAATGCTAACAACAAACAAGATACATCAATTGAACATTTGTGTTAAAGTAATCCAACCATGATTCAGAAGATGATTCTTCAATTGGATTAGATTTTATTTGGCTTGATGTTTGATTTGACTTGGATGATTACTTGATTGGATTGATTGATGTTCGATTATCATGATTGCTATTTTTGCCAAGGTTACATTTGTTGTTTGCTTGTCTGTTGATTTAAGTTCAACGAAGATTTTCCCCCAGTGAGATCAAGATTTTCCCCCAGTAGGAACAAACCAAAATTATTATGGATATGTACAATGATAACCAAGCCAAGGTGGGACACGACCGCAACAGCCGGATATGGACATGCAGCTTGTTGTAAGATAGGCATGAAGGCACAGTGATGGCAGAAGCGGACGGTCAACACACACTCAAATAGATGGAGGAGCTGACTTATCAAAAATAGCACCTATTTACCAGGTTTTCACCATTTATTTTTATTGCACTTTTCAAATTTTATGATTTTTTTTTGCTCTTTTTGATCTTTTTTTGTATTTTTTTCTTTTTTTTTACGCTGTCACCAAGATGCCTATTTGCCAAGTTTTCATTAGGGCGACCATTTTTTCAGGACTTTTTCTGCTTTTTAGGATTTTTTCTAGACTTTTAAACATGCACCAGATGCATCATGTGTAAAACTTTTTCCGATGAAGGTTGTTCATCGGTTCTTCAAATATATCCCCTTTTGGTGTAGATAGCTGATATGCCCCCAATCTAAAGACTGAAACGACAAAAAAAGGACCTAGCCAATTGGGCTCAAATTTTCCTTTCCTTTCCCAATCCTGCTGATTATAGGGATTTTCTTTCAATACTAGATCACCTACTTGAAATGTCCTAGGTTTGACTTTGTGGTTGTAGCTACTGGACATTCTCTGCTCATATACTTTCAAGTGATCTATTGCCAACTGATGATGTTCATATACCAACTCTAGCTCCTATAGTCTAGCCACACGGTAATCTTCATCTGAAATGAGACCTTTCAAGGACACCTGGAGTGATGGTATCTTGACTTCGATGGGCAATACTGCTTCAAATCCATAGACAAGTGCATGTGGTGTGCCTCTCATGGGTGTTCAGATACTTGTACGATAGGCCCACAAAGTAGGGTTCAGTTGAACATGCCAGTCACGTCCAACATCGTTGATAATTTTCTTTAAGATCTTCAAGATAGTTTTTTTTTAGGCCTCAGCTTGGTCGTTCCCTTGAGGTTAATATGGCGTAGAAAACCGATGCTGGATATGAAACTTTTCACAAAGTTCTTGCATGTCCTGATTCTTGAAAGGTCTTCCATTGTCAATGATAATGGATTGAGGGATACCATATCGATAGATGATGTAGTTCAGGATGAATGATGAAATTTGCTTCCCTGTGATGGTTATTAGAGGCACGGATTTGACCCACTTCGTAAAGTATTTTGTGGCTGTGATGATGAACTTGTGTCCATTGGATGAATATGGGTGAATTTTACCCACAAGATCCAACCCCCACTGACAAAATGGCCATGTTGATGTAAAGGGTTGCAACTCTTGTGCTGGTGCATGGATAAGATTATTGTGAATCTAGAATTTCTGACATGTCTTAACAAATTGGAAGGCTTCTCTCTCCATAGTCAGACAGTAATATCCCAAATGAAGGATTTTCTTAGCGAGGGTTAGACCACTTGAATGAGTGCCGCAAATACCCTCATGGACTTCTCGTAAAGTTGTTTCAGACTCGTCGCTTTCTAGAAATTGCAAAAGAGTTTCATCAAGACCTCAACGGTAAAGTACATCCACTATAAGGGCATGACAAGAAGATTGGCAGATGAAGTTTCATTTTTGGTTACAGGAAAGATCGAGAGGTAGGGTATTATCTTTCAGGTAAGTGTAGATTTTCTCATAGATGGAGGTATCAGCATCATCTAGGTGGCAAATGAGTTGGGACTCAGAGTCATCGTAAGCAGGGGTAAACAGTTGCTCCACCATGAACTCATAGTGGCCACATTGTTCTGGAATCTATAGCAAAGAAGCAATGATAGCCATAGCATCGGCAACTTTGTTGTCACTCCTTGGAATTTGACTAAATTTGATGTCAACAAAATACTTCTTGAAGTCATCAATCATTCTCTTGTAGGGCATCAATTTATCATCGTTGGTTTGATAATCATCATTGACCTGGTTTATGACTAGTTGAGAATCCCCATAGATTTGCAGCTTTGTAATTTTCCATTCCACAACTATCTTGATTCCAATGATAAGTGTTTCATATTCGGCTATGTTGTCAGTGCAAGGAAACATCAAGCGATAGGACTTTGGAATGGTGTGCCCTAGGGGAGTGATGAATAGGATTCCTACTCCTAATCCATGCTGAGTATAGGAACCACCAAAATATAATGCCCACTGCTTTTTTGTTACTGTTAGGACATCTGCATCTAGAAATTCAACATGTAAGGGATGATCGTCATGAATTGGTATCCGGCAATGGCTTTCCTTTTGATTTTTTTTTGTCGACATATTGGATGTCAAATTCACTAAGTACCATTACCCACTTGGCCAGTCTTCCTGTCAAATTTTATTTGCTTAGGAGATACTTCAGCGGATCTATCCTGGCTATGAGCTTGACTGTATGAGTCAGCATATAGTGTCGCAATTGTTGGGTAGCAAACACTACAACTAGACAAGCTTTCTCGATGGATGTATAATTGATCTCATAACCATTTAAAGTTCTACTGATGTAATAAATTTCTCTCTCCTTCCCTATTGAATCTTCCTGTGCCAACAAGGCTCCCAATGATCGATCAGTAGTGGCGATGTACAATGAAAGAGGCTTTTCTTCTATTGGAGATGCTAGAACATGTGGACTCTTCAGGTATTATTTTAGTTGGTTTAAAGTTGCTTCACACTTCTCGTCCCATCGAAAGGAAACATTCTTATGCAACAGATGAGTGAAAGGATGGGTCTTGTTAGCTAGTTGTGATATGAATCTTCTAATTGACTGGAATCTGCCTTGGAGGGACCTTAACTAATTGATGTTCTTTGGGGGAGGCATTTCCATTATAGCTTTCACTTTTGCAGGGTCTACCTCAATACCTTTCTTTGACACTATATACCCAAGTAGCTTTGTTGATGTTACCCCAAATACACATTTATTTGGATTGAGCCAAACATTGAACTTCTCCAAGCGAGTGAATAGTTTGTCTAGTATCTCTAGATGTCCTTCTCTAGTTTAGGATTTTTCCAACAAATTGTCCACATAGTCTTCCATGAAAGTATGCATCATGTCATGGAAGATGGTTGTCATAGCTCTTTGGTATGTGGCCCCTGCATTTTTCAACCCGAAGGGCATGACGTTCCAACACAAAGTTCCCCATGGGCAAGTGAAGGTTGTCTTATCTTGGTCTTCAGGAGCTATCTTGATTTGGTTATAGCCATAAAATCCATCCATTAGTGATAACATGCCATGACCTGTTGTCAAGTCCACAATGATGTCAATGTTTGGCAAGGGGAAATCATCTTTTGGGAAGGACTTGTTGAGGTCTCTGAAGTTGGTGCAAATCCATATGTTGCCATCAGGTTTTGAAATAGGCACAATGTTGGATATCCACTTTGCATAGTCAATGGGTCTGATGAATTTCACATCCAATAAATTCTTTAGTTCGGGCTTCACTAACAGGACAATGTGCGGATGCATTTTTCTCAACTTTTGTTTGACTGGTTTGATTCCTGAAGGAAGGGATAAATAGTGCATGATGAGGTTTGGATCTATCCCTGGCATGTCAGCATAAGACCAAGCAAATTTGTCGTGTCTCTCTTCAAAGAACTTGACAAAGTTGGGCTTTTCCAATTTTGTCAATGATTCTGCCAGGTGAAGAGTTTTTACTGTTTCTGCATTGCCAACATTGATGGACTGCGTTGGCTCGATCAAGACTTTGGATCTCTCCTAGAAATTCTTTGGGAGAGTGTCAAACTTCCCATCCTTCGGTGCCTCAGAGAGGTTTTCACCATCGGATGCGCTCTTTATTTTTACTCTTTCTTGATCTAATGCTGCCATAGAATGGTTTTCACCATCAAATATTTCTTTTGTTTCATTTATTTTGTAGCTGGGAAACTTGGCACTCCCTTGTTGTGAAGCTTCGCTAAGATGTTCAATGGTGGAAAATGTCTTAGGATTACCAGCGTAGAGGAAGTTGACGATGGCCTCATCATTTGAAAAGATGGGGATATTGATAGGTTCAGTTTGGTCCCAATCTATGAGTTCAGGATGCAGTAATGGTAGGGGCTCGTCGGATGGGTTCATATCAGATGTCGTAAGGGTCCTAATGGCAATTTTGTTGTCAAATAATACTATGGCCAAGTCAAGGTCTATAATTTTTCTCTCTTCTGAGTGATCTGTCTCACTAAGAGTTTGATCATCTTCACTTGAATCATCGATATTTTTTTATTCTAATTCAAGTGGTCTTAGTCCTGAGCTTTGTCCCTCCTCAAGTGTGGGAGTATACTTATGTATCACATCAATGTCCTTGTCATAGCAAGTTTCTTCTAATAGTGAATCCCAATCATATTCATTTGAATCAGTTTCACAATGATCATTGGCTTGCAGCTGTAGAATTCGTTCAACAAATTTTTGCATTTGGTCCTCCTTTGTTTCTTCATCCTTTTGATGTTCTTTATATCCTAACCCTGTTTTATCCTTTGGATTAGTTATGACAGGTTGGATAAGTTCTATGATACCTTCTTTCCTTTTTCCAATAGGTCCTTGTCCCTCATATCCCATCTTCTCCAGGATTGAGAATCCTTTACCATACTAAGTGGTTTGGACATTAGCCATTGTTGCTTGAGAATCAATTCCATCCTTGTAGAGCCAATTCAAAACATATTTGTCATCAGATTCCTCTGGTTGGGTGCTTTCTTTTATGAGTCGACCATCAAAAAGTGTGACCGGTTGTGAGGATGTTTGTGATGAGGTCGAGGGTTGACCATAGGATTTTGGTGACATTAACTATGAGAGGCAAAGGGATTGTTCAATGGAATATTAACTTACACCTTTGTCTTTGACTTGGATTTTCTTTTCAAATTATTCGGCCAGAGTATTAAGTTGGGCTTCAAAATTGATAGCTGCAGAGGGCTAGGTTCTTCCTTTTTCTCAAGTGGGTTGGACGAGGAACTTGAATGAATTCCTTCATTGGAGGATATGGCCAACAACTTGGACAAAGGATTAGATTGGCTTGAATTGTTGGGGATATCAGGGGCGGAATCAGGAGCTTCTTAGTTATGAGGAGCAAATACATCCTACATAGTCTTAAGAGTATTGCAATGTTGGGGACTATTTGAATCAGAAGGAATGGTAATTTATTGGCCATTGCAAGGAAATTTTAGACATTGATGGTATGTTGAAGGTACAACCTGCATTTCATAGATCCAAGGATGACCCAAGAGTATATTATATGTCAAATCCTTATCCAAAACTTGACAACCCACCTCTTTTTGAATTGGCCCTACCTAAATTGGTAATACAATTAGTCCTTTTGAAGCTCTTTCTTCATCATCATATGCTTTGATGGTAATTTTCTTCCTTGCATCTATTGCATTTTCAGAGAACCCTAGTTCATGGACAAGCTTTAAGGTGCATATATTAAGACCGGCTCCTTCGTCTATAAGGACGCGCTTGACATGACTTTTATAGATTAAAACCTCGATATGAAGGGTCACATTACGAGGATGGGTGAGAGATACATCATCATTTTCCGAAAAGGATAAGCAATGAGGTGCAACTAGATGTCCCGCCATGGCTTGGAAAGCGTAGACCTCCAGATTATTTGGCACTGTTGTATCGACTAGGGCTTTTTTCAAGATCTCTTTGAGCAGGAGAGATCTTAAGGAGCTCCAATATTGATATTTGTGCAGGAATTTTTTGGAGTTGATCGGCAATGTTATATTGATGAGATGTAGTAGCACGTGTTTTGGAAGCACTACCTTTCAAAACATATTTGGTTTGAGCCCTTATGGTCACATTTACGGGCACACTATCTTGTTTTCGATTGATTTTGATGACATTAATTTGATTATCCGTTACAATCATATCTTGTTGGATATTGAGGACTTGATTAGAGAGGATGTTGGTGTTGTCGATTTAATGATTGGTTACAATAGGATCTGGTGTATTATTGATTTCAATGTCATTTGCATGATCTTCAATGACTGAAATATTAAGGATGATGGTATCTTGAACATAGTTTACATTCTTTCCTTTGCTGTTACTATTAGAAGATTCTCCTTTGTCATAATTTGGCAAAGGATTTTTGAATAACCCATGATCAATGTTTGTTTGAGGTTCTTCTATCCTTATAATTTTATTGTCAATCAGATCTTGTATCTTATGCTTCAATTGCATGCAACTATTGGTTAGGTGACCTTTGCACCAATGAAATTCACAAAAATGGGCTTCATTCCACCAGGATGATTTTACTTTGGGTTCAAACCCTTGGGTGTCGAGTAAAGTGATAATATTTTCTACAATAAGCTCTTTCAATGCGGATTCATATGATTGACCCAACGGTGTAAAATTTTGACGGTTGTTCGATGTTTGATAGGGTAGAGTCTTAGATGATGTATTACTTTGGTTGGTTTGAGTATTGCCCTGGTTGGTATTTTGGTTGTTGCTTTGGTTGGAATTTTTATTAGTCTTTTGATTTGTATTCGAGGAGCTTCCTAATAAATTAAAGACCAGTTTGGCATTGTGCATTTTAGTAGAGGTATCATTGTCATTATTTTTGTACTTTTATCAAAACTTTGGTTTATCGTTGTTGGAGGAATTAGATGAATTGTTTTTGTTATAGATTTTTAAAATTCCTCATTTGACCAAAGCCTCCTCAATCTTGATCCCATTTTCAATCAATTTCTCCAAAGTTGGAGAGCATTGTAAGTCAAGTCTGTAGCTCATGTCAGCATTCAAGTTATCAATGAACACCTCTATCTTCTCTTTTTCCAGTATGGGTCGGGGATACCTTGCGAATAATCTTCTCCATCTTTGTAAGAATACGAGGAATGATTCTCATTTCTTTTGTTTCACATTACAAAGATCTTTCATCATGATCTCATGTTGGATATTATGTAAATATTGGGTAATGAACTTGTTTACTAATTCCTCAAAAGATTTGATCCCTGAAGGTAATTATGAGAACCACTACATGCATTTCCCTCCCAAACTACGTGGGAATAATCTCATCAAATATGTATCCTCATGGGAAAATTCAAGACTCATTGTTTGGAATTCCCTTACGTGATCTATCGGATCATTTTTTCCGTTGTACTTGTCATATTTGGGAAATTCACAATGTTTGGGAAATGGTATCATATTGACACTTTGATCGAATGGATAGGGACATATATCTTTTATGGAGTACCTCTTAGTAGTCCCGATTTGCATGTTATGCATTTGTTGTTGAAGATTTTGGATTTGTTGTTTCAAAATGTCCATGGGATCATTGGTTTTTACTTCATTTCTTGATTCAATTTGTGTCTCGGTTTCTATTTTCTTAGGATTTATTTTCAATTTTGTAACATCAAAATCATTGGGTAGTTTGACTCCTTTGTTTGCTAACATTAAGAGGTATCTTTCCCCATCCTTTTCGAAAACCTTTTCTATAAATTTGTGGAAATTTGGGTCTTGTTGGGCTTGTTGAACATCTTCATATACCTCATCAGTTTCGGTTGAACGGATATTATGAAAGGGGTTTTCTTCTTGTTGAGCCATGGTATCTTGGGTTTCAATTTATTTTTCTTGAATTTTCAGCTTTTGGGATCTTGTTTGGATGGGCATACAAGTGACGATGATTTTATAAATATTTGAACAAAGTTTGGGAGTGCCAAAGGGATTGGTTAAAATTTGATTAAGCAAGCTTTATTGTGGGATAAAGGATGATAAATCCTAATGGCGAAATGTAGCTGCTAAATCAGAAATTGAATGTGATGAAAAGGCACTTTTGGATATTTGATCAAAGATTAGATGAAATATTTTCACTTGAAAATGTTGGTTTCAACAAGATTGAGCTCTATTTTATAAATTGATTGGGATGATTGGAATATTGTATTGTCGATTAAGGAATGAAAGAATCATGAATAGGCTGACTATGATTATGGATTTGGGAAAGAGCTCTTCATTTATAATAAGCTTGTGAAGATAAAGGCTCTAAAGTGAAATCATCAATGTATCCTCTATCAAAGTCGTGATACCTATGGATGAAGGTTCAATAATCAAGAAAGACCTTCCTAATTTGGTACAAGAAGCATCTCCTTTTCAAAAGTTTCTTATAGCCAAGTTTCTTCTTTGGTTTCTTGATTCTTTTGGTAAGGGATTTCTTGACAATTTTTGTTGATTTTCAATCCCTCAACATAAACTTTAGGACAAAGGAAAAGATATTTCTTGAGAAGGAATATCCAAACTGGAGGTTAACCGACAGGCAGGAGGTCAAATTTAGGTTTATGTCTATAGATTTACCAGATGCGTTGAAACAATGCCCAGATGTACGAATTCAAATGCGCTATGGAATGGTTTGGGTGTGCTATAGAAAGGTCTGGATGCACCAGAATAGGGTATGGATGCACTGGGGAAAGGTTTGGATGCGCTGCGGGATTCAACGAATGCGCTGAAAGAGTATATGATGGGATATGAGCGGGATGCACTAGAACAGTAAATGAATGCGCTGAAATATGCTATGAATGCACTGAGGCAGTCAATGGATGCGCCAAAATATGGAAATGATGTGTTGGGGCAGTCACTAGATGCGTTGAACTCAGAAATGTTTTCTAGTTTTTGAGAGTTTGGCAGTTTTTTTGGTTTTTGGCAGTGAATTTGAACTGTTTGGTTGAATTATCTCTTGAATCACTGATTAGATATGTCAGAGTGTAGTGTTTTCTTGAATTTTGATTTAAAACACATAGGTGAAGACACATCAAACAAGCACAATCCTAGGTTGTGTAAGGCAATATTCTTTTGGATTCCACGCAGATTTTACTCCAACCAAACTTATTCTTAGCGGGTGATTTAGAAGCTTGGCCACTCAGGCTCCCCCTTACAGTGCACTCACTTCTTAAGCCAACCAAGCTTCAAACTCCCATGAATCTCCCATGGAAATTTTTTCACCTCTACTAAAAACTACGAGAATGTGGATGCCTTGGCAATGACCATTGTTGCACCAAAGAATAGAAAGGTAATTTTGGGCTTACTACAACAAAGGGGTTTTAGTACAAAAATTTTCATTCGTGGGGGATCATCCATGCAACAAGAGACCATTTCTTCCCTTCTTGTTGGAACAATCCTCGTGATACTTGAACTTTCCTCGAGTAACCACATTTATATCCCGGGTGGAAGTCGCTTGGCTTTAACATGTTCTTAGTTGGGTCGTTCCCTCCTTTCGAATTGAGGAGGCAAGCCCTCTAAGGTTCAAAATGCAAATAAAAATGAATGGGTCTAGCTTTTTGATCACCCAGTTAAGGGGAGAGCATACTCACCTACCACTCCAAACATAGCAGGCATGGTGCAAATTTATCCTTCTAATTAAGCTAGATTCCTTTCTTAACCAAAAATAAATGCACTATCAAATCCCTGCAAACAAATATTAGTAGTTTCGGCTTTTAATTCTTTGACAACATTCTTTTATTGTTTTTGCAAAGTCTCTGAATGCATACAAGGTTCCTGCAAAATAGAAGAGCATAAATCAGTTTTTGGAATCTAGAAAATTTACAGTAAAAACCAGATGCGCCATTACAGAGACCCAATGCGCTAAAAGAACAACCAAATGCGAAGAATGATAGACTAAATGCTTTGAACTAGAAAATGACAGAATAAAATTTAAAACTCCCTGATGCACCGAAACAGAATCTGAATGCGTTGAAAGAAACACCAAATGCACTGAAATAGGAACCTGATGCATCAAAAGAACAACCAGATGCACTGAAACAAAAACTCAATGCGCCAAACCAAAAAACCAAATGCACTGGAGAAAAATTTGTATGCGTCGTTTCGATAATTTTGACGGAACTTGTGAAGAAAAACTTGACAAAAAATAGATTAAAATAATGGGGTTGGGCCCCATGATGGGCGCCAATTTATGTGTGTGATTTAAATGCGACAGTGAGTAGTAATAATCATAACTAAACAACACACAAGCAATGAAATGTATTATATCTAATGAAGGGAAAGTGATAAAACTAATTATTACAACCTTGCATTCAAACTCATCTCATCATCCTCTATTCTCGGTGATTCCTCAACTCATGCTCTCAAAATATTTTGTTGCACATGAATGTATGGAATGACAACCTAAGAAATGAGCAGCTACTTCGCAATGCAAACTATATTGCATACATGCTTAGATGAGAGATTGTTGTTGATATGATGCTAAACTAATGATGCAAAGCTAAAGATAATATTGTATAAAAGATGCAAGAAACTAAGTGCTAGAATTGAAATGCCATGATAATGTTAAAACAAACTAAAAGCACTAAAATGCAACTACAATGCTCTTCAAATGCTTTCAAACTACAATGATATTTTTGTAGCATAAACTTGTCCAATTCTACTTGTTGAAAAGTTGTAGCAATGAGTTCTATTTATAGAATTTTTCAAGCTGGGAATGATGTGGCAGCGATGAATGGTCGAGATTGTGATCCTGTAGCATCAATGGTTGAACACGAAGAGGTTAGAGAGAATCATAGAGGTGGTTCCCTTCAAGAGAGAAATTTTCCAAGTGTTGAAGGGAACTAGAGGGAAGAAGAAGCCATGTGTCCAGGAGGTTTCAAATTGGTTACAAATTTGTTGATGGAAAATTCACATTTTTCAATTTAGAAAAATTCAATTTCATATGACACATGGTGAGGTGGAAGGTGTTAGAAAAATATGTAGAAATGTGCCAAATTGAATTAAAAATTTAATTTAAATGGAGAGGGGAAATTAGCAAAAATGACAAATTAGTTTATTTGTGCATTTAACCAATTTAAGAGGAAAATTATTTTAGAGGCCAATTTGAATAAAAATTCAAATTTAAGTGAAAGAGGGAAAACTAATTAAATGACAAATTTGTTTATTTGTGCATTTAATTAATTTAAGAAGAAAATGATTTTGGATAAGAAGAATATTTAGAAATGAAGTATATAAATAAATTTTGCAATTTATTTATAAGTAGAGGATTTAAGATTTGTATTAATTAAATAACAAGTATTTAATTAATTCATGCTCAAACCATTTTTAAGTGCATATAGTTCTAATTAAAATTATTAATTCATCTCTTTTCACACTAACACTTCATCTAATTAAATTAAATAGATCAGAATATTTAATTTAATCCCCTAAGTCATCTTATTTAATTAAATAACCCTAAGTTATTTAATTAAATATCATTTCACCTTTCCCACATTTATTAAATCATCTAATTTAATAAATATCACTTTAATTCTTCTAATCCCCTAATTGCATAAATTAAATCTTGTTTAATTAGCAATTAAAACTAGCTTTCTTCTAATCCAAAGGGATATTCCCATGGAATATTCCTTATCCCCTTTTGCACAATTAAAAGTTTGTTTTAGTTTGCAAAATACCTTTTTTCCTCACCCATAGGAATATTCCAAGAGAATATTATTATTCCTTCATCATTTGAAAATGGGATATTTGCACTTGGCTTCAAATACAAGTTACCTTGTAACTTGAGTTACAAGTTATCTTTCAACCTTTTGAACAAGTCACCTTTGACCTGTGTGTGCAGATCAAAAGTGTGTTTGTTAGAAGCAAATGTGAACCCTTGATTAAATCCCATCATGCATTCTCATTCGTTGATGAGAATTCATGATCCATGCCTTTCCTTCCTTGCATCCTGAACTGTTGATTAATATTTTCAATCTCAACCCTCCATTTCTCATTTGCTCTCCTATAAATAGAACCCTATTTGGACACAAATGGATCCATCTTTTAGTTTCAAACTTATGTTATTGAATTAAATTGCATCCACATTCATCTTTTTCTCACTTGTTAGCTTATTTTAGTTCATTTTAATTGCATAATAGTTCAGAGAATCCATTAATGGCTTCCATGCATCCATCTTAGTTTATATATGAATTAGGGTTTTCATCTTTTAGCATAATCTTAGCTTAGATTAGTTTAGCAATAGCATAATTAGATCATTTGTAGCATAAAATCATGGTAACTTAGTTTGCATCATGTTCATTTTTGCATAAACTAGGTTTTCATACATCAATCACAATGGTTTCATCGATTCTCTTCCATAGAATCAACTGAAACAAGCTCACTAATCATGGATTGGGAAAGGGTCATCATTTCACATCAACACGACACCAATTCCAAAACAGGATAAGTTTCAGATGGGCTAAATTAGGAATTTGACTATTTTTGGTGTAGTTGGTAGCTTTCAATTTCAATTAAATGTTTGATTTAGATTTCCATTTCGAATGATCTTGTTTGTATATGTAGGTATGTTTGGTAAAGTTATGCTTTGATTCATCATGATTCAAGTGTAATCGGTCCACCAGGAGAATCCTCGTCTCACATTATGTTGCTAGAAGGAGGGAAAACCGTTAACTTAACATTTTTCTAGCTCAAATTTTGTTTATTTGATGTTTTGCAAGTTGCAGTGACACCTAAACTATAAACAATGACACATTTTGTAGAGTGTAGCCATATAGCGACGCCCACCCAATTTAAAACAACAATATCGATTTAATGCACTAATGTTGATTTAATTCTGGCGACACCTAATTAATCTGGAAATATCGAAGAGTTTAAACAGTGATGCCCATCTTCACCAGAGCGACGCTTTCAAATTTCAAAGCATGACACTATCATTAGGAGCAACACCAGGCCAAATATCGACGCTATCGTGCTCACTATTTCTGTTGTAGAGCAAAACCCATTTTCACCAAAGCTACACCCACACTTCAAATTGTGATGCTATCGTGTTCAACGATGCCCAACTTTGGTAAGAAACTTTTCAAAAAAAATTCAAACACATACTTTAATTTCTTTAATTTATCTGATTACTAATGGGCATCTGACTGTGTTCTAGTTGTTAGACTAACAGGATTTTGCAGGTTGAAATACATGGATCTAAAATGAAGAAAGACTCTTCTATCTTAAATTTTGTAATTGTAAAGAGCGTTTAAACATTTTGGGGCAATTATAACCCAATTTTCATGCTTTCTACCTTCTAATTTAGGACCTCACTATATTTCAATTTGGTCTTAAAATGAATGCTCAAATGGAATTAAAATTGAACCTTCACATTATCATTTTACTTTGGGCTTAAACTTGAACAAGCATCTTCATACTTGGTTTTGGTGCTATAAAAAGAACTCATCATTTCTTTGAGGATTAAAATAAACTTGTGTTTGATTTGTCTTGTAGTCTTCTTTGTAACTTGTGTCATTTAGATGCATATGCACTTCTCTCGCACTTCACGGCGATCTTGAGAATAAAAAGCATTTTGGTGACATTGGTTGTCTAAAGGTTACTTACACATTTCGATTTGGAGTTAAAATTGAACAATCATGTGAGTGTGAAGGAAAGGCATTGTGTGTGCTCCCCCATAAGTGTTTTATGCAACTTAGGTAGTCAAACTACAAATGTACTTCTTCACTATTATTTATCTTTAGATGGCTTGCCTTGGTGGGAAAAAGTAATCACCCCAAGGGAACGACCCAAGCAGTAACGAGCTAAAGCCAAGCTCTTCCAAACCATGATATAAATGTGTGGTTACAATGAAAATTGTGATCAATGCGAAGTGGTATATGATAGCTCTCCCCCAGTGTCTTGATGATGTCTAAAGCCCTTGTTTTAAGGGTTGGGAGACCTCTCACAAGGAGTTTATCATTACATGGCCTAAACTGGAAGCCCTTATTATGAACCTTTGTTTAGAAATCCAAAAATCCTTAATACTTGTTGGTGCAAGAACGATCGTTCTGAAGCCATCCCGCATTATTACTATTCAATTATAAAAACTGAAAAATCCTTTTGATCTTCAGATTTTAAGGATTTTGAGATTTGGTTGTCACGAGAAGTGTGTGCTAAGAAAGGGGGAGCTAGTGTCGCCAAATCTCTAATTTTTTGCATTGTTTAGTGTTTGGAGAAATTCAAGTGGGAACTCAATAAAGTATAGCCATTTCGAACCTAGGATTGTATGTGATTGTGAGTCATTTTGATACATTGCTTGGTTCCAAAACGTTCCAAAAACAAACATTCACTATCTTCAAAATTTCAAAAACTTTGGTAAATATGGGTGCCTCTTGATTTAGCTTTGATATTGCTGCTTGTCCTAAGGGTTTCTATTCTTAACAACTTATAAATATCTTGACTCAATCATAATCCATATTTCTTGAAGACAACATAGGTAATTGTAGCTCTAATCTCGTGATTTTCACGAAATGGACATTGTGAAAGTTATGATGTTTTTGACATAAACATTTAGTTTGGAAACTTAATCAAGAAGAGTGTTTGTAAAATCAATTCACTTAAGCAACATAAATTGGACACAAATTAAACCCCACATGACCATTTGGAAACCAGACACTCCTATTTTACAACCCAACCTTCCAGGTGTTGTTATTCAACCAAACTTTGAATACATTGAGGGAGAACAAACGGATATTATCAACAATTTTAGAACCTTTACTTTTGATACCAAGGAAACATCTAATCAGTGGAGAATTGCTACAACTATCTTGGATAAGGAAGAACTAAGAGTAGATATTTTGGCTAGAAGGCCCATATTACTACCTCCCACGTGGAAATAATTATCATTTCATGTAAAATCAAGATCCCCAAAACAAGATCTACAGGTCATCATTTTAAGCTCATACATCTTAAACCAAAATCTTTCAAGAAACACCTTTTAACAGTTCACAAGAATAGAAACAAGTTGGTAGCAAACTTTTATAGACACTCTTCAAGGTATAGTCCAGAATTATATGCATTCTTTTGGAGTCAAAACCCTGGTCTCTTTCACGATACTGAGATTCTCTGAATGATTCATCATACAATCAAATTCCATGAAGTAAAATCAACATCCCATCATCACAGACATAGATATCGCAACTCAAAGTTTGGTAGGAAGTGGGTTGCAATTCTTTACCGCAATTCTTACCATTTGTTAAGAAACCACTATGCTTGAGCTAGGAGAATGAGAATAGGTTTAAACATCCCCATTTATCCTGTCATCTAAGTCAACATTGGGTCTTTATGATTTGAACATTTTTAGAGGTCTAGCATCATTCTCACTACCATGGTCTTGGAAAATATAGGTTCATTCTAATTCAAACATTGGGTCACACATTTCATCCATCCCTTCATCAAAATTTCATGCTTCACCTCACTTATTATTTAAAACTTTTGAACACATCAACATCTTTTGACTTAAGCATCAAATCAAACCAATCTCTAACTTGGCAAAGTTGTATGTGAAATGTATCATTTTCCATGCACCTAGTTAAGTTAGTTATCATCCTTAAACTAGTTTGCCTTGAAGATCACAAGTCTACCCTAAATACTTTCAAGTTCATCATCATCTTAACATAAAAACATCATACTCAAAGTCAAAAGTGTTGTCCCTAAATGATTGCAAGCATCATTTTTCCATATCACCCATCTTTTCATTCCACATTATCATCATTGCTCCAAAAATAATTAGAGCATTTCTTTTACCTAGATTTGAGTCAACTAGAGAGTTCAAACATTATAAATCTCAACACAACTCTCCTATCAATGACCCAAAATTTATGGTAAAAACGAGATCACAATACAAGAGAATTATAGAGAAAACCAAAATAAAATTTACCTTGAGTGATCCAAATCCTCTAGAATTTGACCCAAGAAGCCAAGTCATGCCATCACAACAGCCATCATCTCTGATAGGACCATATGAGATTGAAGACATCACAAACAATCCCTTTGAGCTCACTAAGGAGGAAATCATGGAGCATCAAGCCTTTGAAAACATAGCTCCTATTTCTCCATCATTTATGGCATAAAATTTAGCACAAGGCTTCACCACTCCACCACCAGGGATAAATCAAACACCTACTCCTAGTCTTGCAGCTAGCCTTGCTAAGGACTTTGGTCTGACTCTTCCATTTGAAAGCAGTACACTTGTGGGTACTCTTGATACTAATCCTCCACCTCCAACAACCACTTGGATGCCTAGCTTTGGTCCTCCTCCCATCCCCAAAAATTTGAAACAACTACATAAACCTCTTGACCTTCATTACTCCACCACAACATCCACCTATCTAGGACATCCATCTTCATCTACATCCATGAGTACCACAAGTATGCCCACCATCGTGCAAAGCAATATAGACCAAGTATCTCAAGGTATTATGCAAGTACATGTCCATACTGTATCACACAGTCTTAATGCAAATAGGGAAATCTTTACCCAATTCTTCCACGGGTTCATCTATACCATTGTCATCACAAAACATAACCAATTCATCGATCCAACTTCAACCAACACCTTGGGCATGAACCCTATCAACCACGGAAGTATCTTGATTACATCTCAAGCACCAGGAAATCCCCTAAACATTGGTTAAGGGAATCTTTTCAATCGATGGAATCAAGGTCCTAACATGTCGACACCATTGCCAAATCTAACGAAAACATCCACATCCTTCCCCATAGTCCCCTTCACCATGCAAAATCAAATGGGATATCAAACTTACATTCCTCCATCTCAATCCATCATTTTACAAGGAATGTTGAACCAAGGAAACTCCCACCCTCTCACCACCAACTCACAACCCATCCAAAACATCAACACCCACAATCTATTGCAGATGTCCCAACAACTAACTAGTCCTCTATTGCAAAATCATTCCTCGGCCTTACAACAAGTGCAACAAGCTTATCATAAATCCATCCAACAACAACAACAACAAGCAGCCTTAGTCTCACAGCAACAACAACAACAACAAGAAGCAACCTTAGCCACACAACAACAAAAATAATCGTATCAAGCATCCTTAGTAGCACAACAACAACATTAGGCCCAATAACAAGCCATTGTGACATAACAACAACAACAAAAACAAGCCCAACAACAAGCCCTTGTGGCGCAACAACAACAACAAGCCTTACTAGCTCAACAGTATGCCTAATATCAGCAGTAACAACAACAACAACAACAAAGTTCCTATTATAACTCCCAACAAAACATCATCAATCCAAACATGCTAGGAACATACACATCGACACCTCAATCACTTTCATATAATCTCACTTCACCATACACTCCATACAACACACCATCATATCAAAATCCCATAAACAACTCATCCTTCATCCCATCGTATGTTCCTCCACCAAATCCACAAGATTATCTAGCTTCGCAACTTAGGGCGCTATCCCAAGAAATGCAGGACCTTCGAATGGGAAAGATAAAGAAGCCCCATATGCAAAATCTATGTCCTTACCCCTTTGATTGAAACATTGTAATGGTACCATTCCCTCCCAGATTTGAGATCCCCAAATTTGATAAATACAAAGGGAGAGGAAGTCTCGTAGACCATGTCAAAGAATTCAATGTCATGTGTATGGAGATAGCTTATAATGATTCATATCTAATGTGTTTATTCTCATGAAATTTAACATGTCTTGCTATGGATTGGTTCTCTCATCTATCTCCTGGCATTAAATTTTTTCAAGAAATCACTAATCAATTCATCGACCACTTCTCCTTTAATCTAGACATGGACATTAGTCTAGAAGAATTATATACTCTCAAACAAACCAAAGGAGAATCCTTTGCCAGTTTATTACAACGATGGAGACAAAAAGCTAGTAAGAGAAAGTGGACCCTTCCTGATCAACAACAAGTGAGAATCATCATAGCCAACCTGGATCCTGATCTCTCATTCCACTTAAAAATTTAGTGCATCACATCTTATGAGGATCTTTTCCCTCAAGCCCTTAACATTGAACAAGCTCTAATCTCACAGGGAAATAATCAAGCTTACAATCACCCATCAACCAATTCAAATTAAAAACCTCGTGTTTTGGCTAAAAATAAAAATGTGACAAATGATGGTGTGGTAGATGCTAAGGTGGTCCTAAGTGCACCTAGACCCAACAACAATCATGCTTCTAACATACAACCAACTATACAACAAACAATTCCCCCTCAGAACAATCAAATCAACAACACTAAGATGCAACAACAGTGAACTACCAAAAGGAACAACTATCCCAAGTGCAAGTACACATAGTTATCTGAGCCCATCGAAACCATCACAAAAAATTTGGTAGAATCAAATCTGATAACATTTCCCAACTTTGAAAATTACTAAGAATCGCAAGAAAAACCATCTCGGTACAACGAAAACGATCTCTATGACTTTCATAAAATCAAAGGACACAAAACTGCAAATTGCATGAAGCTTAAGAACATCATCCAAGATCTCATAAAGAATGACACTATCTTTGTTGAAGTACCAACTAGGAATCAGGATCTCAAGATATACAAGAACCGTATGTTGGATCATAACAAAGGGAACAACAACGGGAAAGCTAAGGATTATAAAAACGTGAAGCATAGATATTCAAATGTGGTTGAATCCTGTGATAGCATTATTATGGTCATCACCATCAAAGGACCTAGTTCCAAGTGTGGAGTCACCACATGGCATGGAAAGGTCACTATTCAAGGAGTCCCATCCCAGTCTAGGGCACAACCCACTTTGCCAACATCAAATCCCAACAAGTATAATCTCCTAGACCAACTTAAGAAGACCCCTGCACAGATATCAATCTTAGAACTCTTAAGGCTATCTCCCACACATAGAGAAATCTTAGAGAAAGCCTTGTCGGAGTCATTTGTCCCTAAAGATATTGATACAGATTAGTTTCAAGCTATGGTAGGACACATTACCAATAATCTTATTACCTTTTCTGAGCAAGACTTACCATCACAACCATCTCATAATCAAGCTTTACACCTTGAGGTCTATATTCATAAGAATAAGGTCAAAAGATTCTTAGTAGATGGAGGTGTTGGTCTGAATAGTTGTACCCTTGAGTTGATTAAATACTTGGGCTACTCAGAAGATACCATAGAGAAAACAAAGAGTACCACCATCAAGGCATATGATGACCAAGAGCGGGTATCACAGGGCATCATTACATTACCCATTCAAGTGGGACCTATCATTGCAGAAACTACTTGCTAGGTGCTAGATCTTGATCTTCCGTACAACATCTTGCTTAGACGACCCTGTATCCATGCCTTAAAAGATGTTGCTTCAATCTACCATCAATGTGTCAAGTTTCCTTTTGAGGGAAAATAAGTTGCCATCTATGGAGATCCTGAGCCTTTTTATTACTGAAAAAATCTTGAGGCTAGGCTCTATAAGATCCCCCAAGTGCCTAAAAATGATGAAGGGCCTACATCCATACCTACCTCATTTATTGATCCTTCATCTCTTGCATCTACCTCAACAAAAAATACACCCATTGTGTAGAACAGTCCTAACATCAAAGTAGTAATCCAGGATGATGGTTGTGGAATAATCTCCTAAAGGATACCTTTGTCTTAGGAGAATTACCTCTTTCTCCTCAATCTCATGGGAAACCTACATCTAGCACCAAAGAGCCCGAAATAATCAAGATGGCAGAAACTACCTTCACCAAATGGGGGGATCTGAATCAAGAAAATGTTAATGAGGAGGATATCTCTAAACTCCTCTAGTAGGATGAACGACCTATCCTTGTTCTTCCTATGAAAGATGATAATAAAGTCTTCCAACTCATGAAGGGAATGGGTTATAATAAGAATGAGAAATTGTGACAAAATGACAATAGCTTGCTAGAACCTATTGTAAGTGGTAGAATATGTGAATAAGATCAAAACACTTCTTAATAAGACATTATATCAAAGATAACTCAAATTGAACTAAATCAAAGCAGTAATCAATTGAAAATGTCATATTGTTCTCTATCCTCAAAGATTTATTAAA
Source organism: Sequoiadendron giganteum (assembly GCA_007115665.2). Classification (NCBI taxonomy): domain Eukaryota; kingdom Viridiplantae; phylum Streptophyta; class Pinopsida; order Cupressales; family Cupressaceae; genus Sequoiadendron; species Sequoiadendron giganteum. The sequence goes on from CM021101.1 coordinate 695,536,732, forward strand.
TCTAAATTGCTCTCAGATTATTTAAGCAAATAAGATTGTTAAAATGACTATCTGAAGAACGAGATGATGATAATGCAATTCTAAATGATAAGTCAGTTAAACTAGCATGATATTGATATCAAACAGATAATTGCAGCTACAGGAGGCAGCCATTGATGTGAAAACTTGATTGCTTGATGCTTGATGTGTGAATGCTTGATGCTTGAAGTCTGGATTCCTGCAGAGTAAGAGTGCAAAAGCTTGATTATCTAGATCCTTTTCTTGGTTTAATGAGGTTGTATTTATAGATTTTCTGGCTGTAGAAATGCACAGGGAAAGCTTTGAGAGGCTTGGATTCAATCTGGAAGATTGAATGGTGAGAGATGAAGGAGATTGAGAGAAAGATGGAGATTGTCTCTACCCATGAAAACACCAAGCAAGAGAAGAGGAAAGATTGATGGAGGAGGATTGAGAGATCAAATTCCAAATTTGTCTCCAATTTGTCTCCAAAACTTCTCGTGAAGTTTCAAAGCATTAATTGTGACAAATTTAGACATAGATTAGACATAGGAAATCTAATTCATTTTTGAGAGAATGTAGATTGGAATATTCCTCATGCTCTAATTCAAATATTTTGATTTATTTAAATTAGAAAAGGGAGATAAATAATTTAATAAAACAAACTATAGGATAGTTGTTTATTAAATTAAACAGAAGAATATGGCAATTAATAAATAAAGTGTTTTGTCTTTATTTAATTAATTTGAGATCGATGTGATAGAATGGAAAAGGGATTTGATAATTAAATCGAACAAAGTATTTAATTTTGTTTATTTAATTAAGATGAATTTAATGATGAACTATATAAATAAATATTTCTATTTATTTGATAGTAGAGGAAATTAGGATAATTAATCAAATAATTCGTATTTAATTAATCGGATGCTCCAGACCAATTTTAGGTGTATACATTTTGCCCCTCTTCGAAGTGATGTGTTTACGCGTTGCTTCGAAGAAATATTTTGCTGCTACTGCCAGGATTGATGATTTTGAAAAATAATTCCGTATGCCCCAGACATGCCCCAGATTTTGATTTTCAGATGATTTGATGACAATATGCCCCCTCGGGAGATAAATAATTGATTTGATGATTTTTAGAATTTTACAAAAAATTGATGATTTTCTGATGTTTTGATGATGTTTCAATAATAAAATAATTTATCTCCTGATAAATGATGAAGAAATGAGCCCTCAGATGAGTTTTAATTAATTTCATGGATAAAATTAATCAAAATATAATTAAATCCACCAAAAATACCTTTTCAAAAACTATAAATAGTGCTAAAAGGTCATTTTCAAAGTCATATTTGCTTTTTGAGTTCAAAATTCTTAGTGATTAAGACTTTTCTGCCAGCTCGAGCGAGATGACTATCCCCTACCACACTCACCGATTCGGGCGCGTTCGACGTCACCAACGGCCGCCTGTGTATGGACCTCTGATATGTACCCCTCAACCTCCTCATAATTTGTGCATTTCTATTTTTTATGCTTTTTAGCGTCTAGGCATGTCCAAGTGTGTTTTAGCGCTTTCAAGCCGCACTGTAGCGCTTACATTCTGATGTAGTGCTTCCAGTAGGTAGTCTAGCACTTTGAGTTTTAGCGCTTGCATTATAAACTCTAGCACTTCCATTCGGAAAAGTAGCGCTTTTAGTGATTTAGCACTTCGGTGTCGAAATTTAGCGCTTTGAAGCCGAATTTTAGTGCTTTGAGTCGGTGGATTAGTGCTTTGATGCAAAAAACAAGCGCTTCGGGACTTTTAGAGCTTCGGAAGCCTGTTTTAGCGCTTCAGAGTGCTGAAATAGTGCTTTCATGGTTTTAGCACTTTGGGTCCCTGTTTTAGCGCTTTTAACTAATAAAGTAGTGCTTTTGGGATTTAGCGCTTTGGAAGCCTATTTTAGTGCTTCCGGTCAGAATTGAAGATTTTGACTTAGTGAACCTTGATTTCGTCAATTCCAATCATGTCCATTCTTCTGATTGGTATGATTGATAATCCAAATTCTCGATGTTGGATTTGATGATTTAAATAAGACAAACTCTCATGATAGGTGAGAAGAAATCCTATTTCTTGATGATTCTCATGATAGGCAAGGAAATGATTCAATACCTAATAAATCTCATGATAGGCAAGATCTAGATAATGTTTTGATGAACCTCATGATAGGTGAGGTTTGTTGATGATTTGAGAACCTCATGATAGGTGAGGTTTGATGTTCGCCTATGAATTTTGATCGAAAATCCGTACCACAACTTTTGAAATAGACTTGATAGTAGAATGACGTTTGATTCTTGACATAGTTCA
>CM021101.1:695539169-695744831 GCA_007115665.2 Sequoiadendron giganteum
GAGATTGTTGTTGATATGATGCTAAACTAATGATGCAAAGCTAAAGATAATATTGTATAAAAGATGCAAGAAACTAAGTGCTAGAATTGAAATGCCATGATAATGTTAAAACAAACTAAAAGCACTAAAATGCAACTACAATGCTCTTCAAATGCTTTCAAACTACAATGATATTTTTGTAGCATAAACTTGTCCAATTCTACTTGTTGAAAAGTTGTAGCAATGAGTTCTATTTATAGAATTTTTCAAGCTGGGAATGATGTGGCAGCGATGAATGGTCGAGATTGTGATCCTGTAGCATCAATGGTTGAACACGAAGAGGTTAGAGAGAATCATAGAGGTGGTTCCCTTCAAGAGAGAAATTTTCCAAGTGTTGAAGGGAACTAGAGGGAAGAAGAAGCCATGTGTCCAGGAGGTTTCAAATTGGTTACAAATTTGTTGATGGAAAATTCACATTTTTCAATTTAGAAAAATTCAATTTCATATGACACATGGTGAGGTGGAAGGTGTTAGAAAAATATGTAGAAATGTGCCAAATTGAATTAAAAATTTAATTTAAATGGAGAGGGGAAATTAGCAAAAATGACAAATTAGTTTATTTGTGCATTTAACCAATTTAAGAGGAAAATTATTTTAGAGGCCAATTTGAATAAAAATTCAAATTTAAGTGAAAGAGGGAAAACTAATTAAATGACAAATTTGTTTATTTGTGCATTTAATTAATTTAAGAAGAAAATGATTTTGGATAAGAAGAATATTTAGAAATGAAGTATATAAATAAATTTTGCAATTTATTTATAAGTAGAGGATTTAAGATTTGTATTAATTAAATAACAAGTATTTAATTAATTCATGCTCAAACCATTTTTAAGTGCATATAGTTCTAATTAAAATTATTAATTCATCTCTTTTCACACTAACACTTCATCTAATTAAATTAAATAGATCAGAATATTTAATTTAATCCCCTAAGTCATCTTATTTAATTAAATAACCCTAAGTTATTTAATTAAATATCATTTCACCTTTCCCACATTTATTAAATCATCTAATTTAATAAATATCACTTTAATTCTTCTAATCCCCTAATTGCATAAATTAAATCTTGTTTAATTAGCAATTAAAACTAGCTTTCTTCTAATCCAAAGGGATATTCCCATGGAATATTCCTTATCCCCTTTTGCACAATTAAAAGTTTGTTTTAGTTTGCAAAATACCTTTTTTCCTCACCCATAGGAATATTCCAAGAGAATATTATTATTCCTTCATCATTTGAAAATGGGATATTTGCACTTGGCTTCAAATACAAGTTACCTTGTAACTTGAGTTACAAGTTATCTTTCAACCTTTTGAACAAGTCACCTTTGACCTGTGTGTGCAGATCAAAAGTGTGTTTGTTAGAAGCAAATGTGAACCCTTGATTAAATCCCATCATGCATTCTCATTCGTTGATGAGAATTCATGATCCATGCCTTTCCTTCCTTGCATCCTGAACTGTTGATTAATATTTTCAATCTCAACCCTCCATTTCTCATTTGCTCTCCTATAAATAGAACCCTATTTGGACACAAATGGATCCATCTTTTAGTTTCAAACTTATGTTATTGAATTAAATTGCATCCACATTCATCTTTTTCTCACTTGTTAGCTTATTTTAGTTCATTTTAATTGCATAATAGTTCAGAGAATCCATTAATGGCTTCCATGCATCCATCTTAGTTTATATATGAATTAGGGTTTTCATCTTTTAGCATAATCTTAGCTTAGATTAGTTTAGCAATAGCATAATTAGATCATTTGTAGCATAAAATCATGGTAACTTAGTTTGCATCATGTTCATTTTTGCATAAACTAGGTTTTCATACATCAATCACAATGGTTTCATCGATTCTCTTCCATAGAATCAACTGAAACAAGCTCACTAATCATGGATTGGGAAAGGGTCATCATTTCACATCAACACGACACCAATTCCAAAACAGGATAAGTTTCAGATGGGCTAAATTAGGAATTTGACTATTTTTGGTGTAGTTGGTAGCTTTCAATTTCAATTAAATGTTTGATTTAGATTTCCATTTCGAATGATCTTGTTTGTATATGTAGGTATGTTTGGTAAAGTTATGCTTTGATTCATCATGATTCAAGTGTAATCGGTCCACCAGGAGAATCCTCGTCTCACATTATGTTGCTAGAAGGAGGGAAAACCGTTAACTTAACATTTTTCTAGCTCAAATTTTGTTTATTTGATGTTTTGCAAGTTGCAGTGACACCTAAACTATAAACAATGACACATTTTGTAGAGTGTAGCCATATAGCGACGCCCACCCAATTTAAAACAACAATATCGATTTAATGCACTAATGTTGATTTAATTCTGGCGACACCTAATTAATCTGGAAATATCGAAGAGTTTAAACAGTGATGCCCATCTTCACCAGAGCGACGCTTTCAAATTTCAAAGCATGACACTATCATTAGGAGCAACACCAGGCCAAATATCGACGCTATCGTGCTCACTATTTCTGTTGTAGAGCAAAACCCATTTTCACCAAAGCTACACCCACACTTCAAATTGTGATGCTATCGTGTTCAACGATGCCCAACTTTGGTAAGAAACTTTTCAAAAAAAATTCAAACACATACTTTAATTTCTTTAATTTATCTGATTACTAATGGGCATCTGACTGTGTTCTAGTTGTTAGACTAACAGGATTTTGCAGGTTGAAATACATGGATCTAAAATGAAGAAAGACTCTTCTATCTTAAATTTTGTAATTGTAAAGAGCGTTTAAACATTTTGGGGCAATTATAACCCAATTTTCATGCTTTCTACCTTCTAATTTAGGACCTCACTATATTTCAATTTGGTCTTAAAATGAATGCTCAAATGGAATTAAAATTGAACCTTCACATTATCATTTTACTTTGGGCTTAAACTTGAACAAGCATCTTCATACTTGGTTTTGGTGCTATAAAAAGAACTCATCATTTCTTTGAGGATTAAAATAAACTTGTGTTTGATTTGTCTTGTAGTCTTCTTTGTAACTTGTGTCATTTAGATGCATATGCACTTCTCTCGCACTTCACGGCGATCTTGAGAATAAAAAGCATTTTGGTGACATTGGTTGTCTAAAGGTTACTTACACATTTCGATTTGGAGTTAAAATTGAACAATCATGTGAGTGTGAAGGAAAGGCATTGTGTGTGCTCCCCCATAAGTGTTTTATGCAACTTAGGTAGTCAAACTACAAATGTACTTCTTCACTATTATTTATCTTTAGATGGCTTGCCTTGGTGGGAAAAAGTAATCACCCCAAGGGAACGACCCAAGCAGTAACGAGCTAAAGCCAAGCTCTTCCAAACCATGATATAAATGTGTGGTTACAATGAAAATTGTGATCAATGCGAAGTGGTATATGATAGCTCTCCCCCAGTGTCTTGATGATGTCTAAAGCCCTTGTTTTAAGGGTTGGGAGACCTCTCACAAGGAGTTTATCATTACATGGCCTAAACTGGAAGCCCTTATTATGAACCTTTGTTTAGAAATCCAAAAATCCTTAATACTTGTTGGTGCAAGAACGATCGTTCTGAAGCCATCCCGCATTATTACTATTCAATTATAAAAACTGAAAAATCCTTTTGATCTTCAGATTTTAAGGATTTTGAGATTTGGTTGTCACGAGAAGTGTGTGCTAAGAAAGGGGGAGCTAGTGTCGCCAAATCTCTAATTTTTTGCATTGTTTAGTGTTTGGAGAAATTCAAGTGGGAACTCAATAAAGTATAGCCATTTCGAACCTAGGATTGTATGTGATTGTGAGTCATTTTGATACATTGCTTGGTTCCAAAACGTTCCAAAAACAAACATTCACTATCTTCAAAATTTCAAAAACTTTGGTAAATATGGGTGCCTCTTGATTTAGCTTTGATATTGCTGCTTGTCCTAAGGGTTTCTATTCTTAACAACTTATAAATATCTTGACTCAATCATAATCCATATTTCTTGAAGACAACATAGGTAATTGTAGCTCTAATCTCGTGATTTTCACGAAATGGACATTGTGAAAGTTATGATGTTTTTGACATAAACATTTAGTTTGGAAACTTAATCAAGAAGAGTGTTTGTAAAATCAATTCACTTAAGCAACATAAATTGGACACAAATTAAACCCCACATGACCATTTGGAAACCAGACACTCCTATTTTACAACCCAACCTTCCAGGTGTTGTTATTCAACCAAACTTTGAATACATTGAGGGAGAACAAACGGATATTATCAACAATTTTAGAACCTTTACTTTTGATACCAAGGAAACATCTAATCAGTGGAGAATTGCTACAACTATCTTGGATAAGGAAGAACTAAGAGTAGATATTTTGGCTAGAAGGCCCATATTACTACCTCCCACGTGGAAATAATTATCATTTCATGTAAAATCAAGATCCCCAAAACAAGATCTACAGGTCATCATTTTAAGCTCATACATCTTAAACCAAAATCTTTCAAGAAACACCTTTTAACAGTTCACAAGAATAGAAACAAGTTGGTAGCAAACTTTTATAGACACTCTTCAAGGTATAGTCCAGAATTATATGCATTCTTTTGGAGTCAAAACCCTGGTCTCTTTCACGATACTGAGATTCTCTGAATGATTCATCATACAATCAAATTCCATGAAGTAAAATCAACATCCCATCATCACAGACATAGATATCGCAACTCAAAGTTTGGTAGGAAGTGGGTTGCAATTCTTTACCGCAATTCTTACCATTTGTTAAGAAACCACTATGCTTGAGCTAGGAGAATGAGAATAGGTTTAAACATCCCCATTTATCCTGTCATCTAAGTCAACATTGGGTCTTTATGATTTGAACATTTTTAGAGGTCTAGCATCATTCTCACTACCATGGTCTTGGAAAATATAGGTTCATTCTAATTCAAACATTGGGTCACACATTTCATCCATCCCTTCATCAAAATTTCATGCTTCACCTCACTTATTATTTAAAACTTTTGAACACATCAACATCTTTTGACTTAAGCATCAAATCAAACCAATCTCTAACTTGGCAAAGTTGTATGTGAAATGTATCATTTTCCATGCACCTAGTTAAGTTAGTTATCATCCTTAAACTAGTTTGCCTTGAAGATCACAAGTCTACCCTAAATACTTTCAAGTTCATCATCATCTTAACATAAAAACATCATACTCAAAGTCAAAAGTGTTGTCCCTAAATGATTGCAAGCATCATTTTTCCATATCACCCATCTTTTCATTCCACATTATCATCATTGCTCCAAAAATAATTAGAGCATTTCTTTTACCTAGATTTGAGTCAACTAGAGAGTTCAAACATTATAAATCTCAACACAACTCTCCTATCAATGACCCAAAATTTATGGTAAAAACGAGATCACAATACAAGAGAATTATAGAGAAAACCAAAATAAAATTTACCTTGAGTGATCCAAATCCTCTAGAATTTGACCCAAGAAGCCAAGTCATGCCATCACAACAGCCATCATCTCTGATAGGACCATATGAGATTGAAGACATCACAAACAATCCCTTTGAGCTCACTAAGGAGGAAATCATGGAGCATCAAGCCTTTGAAAACATAGCTCCTATTTCTCCATCATTTATGGCATAAAATTTAGCACAAGGCTTCACCACTCCACCACCAGGGATAAATCAAACACCTACTCCTAGTCTTGCAGCTAGCCTTGCTAAGGACTTTGGTCTGACTCTTCCATTTGAAAGCAGTACACTTGTGGGTACTCTTGATACTAATCCTCCACCTCCAACAACCACTTGGATGCCTAGCTTTGGTCCTCCTCCCATCCCCAAAAATTTGAAACAACTACATAAACCTCTTGACCTTCATTACTCCACCACAACATCCACCTATCTAGGACATCCATCTTCATCTACATCCATGAGTACCACAAGTATGCCCACCATCGTGCAAAGCAATATAGACCAAGTATCTCAAGGTATTATGCAAGTACATGTCCATACTGTATCACACAGTCTTAATGCAAATAGGGAAATCTTTACCCAATTCTTCCACGGGTTCATCTATACCATTGTCATCACAAAACATAACCAATTCATCGATCCAACTTCAACCAACACCTTGGGCATGAACCCTATCAACCACGGAAGTATCTTGATTACATCTCAAGCACCAGGAAATCCCCTAAACATTGGTTAAGGGAATCTTTTCAATCGATGGAATCAAGGTCCTAACATGTCGACACCATTGCCAAATCTAACGAAAACATCCACATCCTTCCCCATAGTCCCCTTCACCATGCAAAATCAAATGGGATATCAAACTTACATTCCTCCATCTCAATCCATCATTTTACAAGGAATGTTGAACCAAGGAAACTCCCACCCTCTCACCACCAACTCACAACCCATCCAAAACATCAACACCCACAATCTATTGCAGATGTCCCAACAACTAACTAGTCCTCTATTGCAAAATCATTCCTCGGCCTTACAACAAGTGCAACAAGCTTATCATAAATCCATCCAACAACAACAACAACAAGCAGCCTTAGTCTCACAGCAACAACAACAACAACAAGAAGCAACCTTAGCCACACAACAACAAAAATAATCGTATCAAGCATCCTTAGTAGCACAACAACAACATTAGGCCCAATAACAAGCCATTGTGACATAACAACAACAACAAAAACAAGCCCAACAACAAGCCCTTGTGGCGCAACAACAACAACAAGCCTTACTAGCTCAACAGTATGCCTAATATCAGCAGTAACAACAACAACAACAACAAAGTTCCTATTATAACTCCCAACAAAACATCATCAATCCAAACATGCTAGGAACATACACATCGACACCTCAATCACTTTCATATAATCTCACTTCACCATACACTCCATACAACACACCATCATATCAAAATCCCATAAACAACTCATCCTTCATCCCATCGTATGTTCCTCCACCAAATCCACAAGATTATCTAGCTTCGCAACTTAGGGCGCTATCCCAAGAAATGCAGGACCTTCGAATGGGAAAGATAAAGAAGCCCCATATGCAAAATCTATGTCCTTACCCCTTTGATTGAAACATTGTAATGGTACCATTCCCTCCCAGATTTGAGATCCCCAAATTTGATAAATACAAAGGGAGAGGAAGTCTCGTAGACCATGTCAAAGAATTCAATGTCATGTGTATGGAGATAGCTTATAATGATTCATATCTAATGTGTTTATTCTCATGAAATTTAACATGTCTTGCTATGGATTGGTTCTCTCATCTATCTCCTGGCATTAAATTTTTTCAAGAAATCACTAATCAATTCATCGACCACTTCTCCTTTAATCTAGACATGGACATTAGTCTAGAAGAATTATATACTCTCAAACAAACCAAAGGAGAATCCTTTGCCAGTTTATTACAACGATGGAGACAAAAAGCTAGTAAGAGAAAGTGGACCCTTCCTGATCAACAACAAGTGAGAATCATCATAGCCAACCTGGATCCTGATCTCTCATTCCACTTAAAAATTTAGTGCATCACATCTTATGAGGATCTTTTCCCTCAAGCCCTTAACATTGAACAAGCTCTAATCTCACAGGGAAATAATCAAGCTTACAATCACCCATCAACCAATTCAAATTAAAAACCTCGTGTTTTGGCTAAAAATAAAAATGTGACAAATGATGGTGTGGTAGATGCTAAGGTGGTCCTAAGTGCACCTAGACCCAACAACAATCATGCTTCTAACATACAACCAACTATACAACAAACAATTCCCCCTCAGAACAATCAAATCAACAACACTAAGATGCAACAACAGTGAACTACCAAAAGGAACAACTATCCCAAGTGCAAGTACACATAGTTATCTGAGCCCATCGAAACCATCACAAAAAATTTGGTAGAATCAAATCTGATAACATTTCCCAACTTTGAAAATTACTAAGAATCGCAAGAAAAACCATCTCGGTACAACGAAAACGATCTCTATGACTTTCATAAAATCAAAGGACACAAAACTGCAAATTGCATGAAGCTTAAGAACATCATCCAAGATCTCATAAAGAATGACACTATCTTTGTTGAAGTACCAACTAGGAATCAGGATCTCAAGATATACAAGAACCGTATGTTGGATCATAACAAAGGGAACAACAACGGGAAAGCTAAGGATTATAAAAACGTGAAGCATAGATATTCAAATGTGGTTGAATCCTGTGATAGCATTATTATGGTCATCACCATCAAAGGACCTAGTTCCAAGTGTGGAGTCACCACATGGCATGGAAAGGTCACTATTCAAGGAGTCCCATCCCAGTCTAGGGCACAACCCACTTTGCCAACATCAAATCCCAACAAGTATAATCTCCTAGACCAACTTAAGAAGACCCCTGCACAGATATCAATCTTAGAACTCTTAAGGCTATCTCCCACACATAGAGAAATCTTAGAGAAAGCCTTGTCGGAGTCATTTGTCCCTAAAGATATTGATACAGATTAGTTTCAAGCTATGGTAGGACACATTACCAATAATCTTATTACCTTTTCTGAGCAAGACTTACCATCACAACCATCTCATAATCAAGCTTTACACCTTGAGGTCTATATTCATAAGAATAAGGTCAAAAGATTCTTAGTAGATGGAGGTGTTGGTCTGAATAGTTGTACCCTTGAGTTGATTAAATACTTGGGCTACTCAGAAGATACCATAGAGAAAACAAAGAGTACCACCATCAAGGCATATGATGACCAAGAGCGGGTATCACAGGGCATCATTACATTACCCATTCAAGTGGGACCTATCATTGCAGAAACTACTTGCTAGGTGCTAGATCTTGATCTTCCGTACAACATCTTGCTTAGACGACCCTGTATCCATGCCTTAAAAGATGTTGCTTCAATCTACCATCAATGTGTCAAGTTTCCTTTTGAGGGAAAATAAGTTGCCATCTATGGAGATCCTGAGCCTTTTTATTACTGAAAAAATCTTGAGGCTAGGCTCTATAAGATCCCCCAAGTGCCTAAAAATGATGAAGGGCCTACATCCATACCTACCTCATTTATTGATCCTTCATCTCTTGCATCTACCTCAACAAAAAATACACCCATTGTGTAGAACAGTCCTAACATCAAAGTAGTAATCCAGGATGATGGTTGTGGAATAATCTCCTAAAGGATACCTTTGTCTTAGGAGAATTACCTCTTTCTCCTCAATCTCATGGGAAACCTACATCTAGCACCAAAGAGCCCGAAATAATCAAGATGGCAGAAACTACCTTCACCAAATGGGGGGATCTGAATCAAGAAAATGTTAATGAGGAGGATATCTCTAAACTCCTCTAGTAGGATGAACGACCTATCCTTGTTCTTCCTATGAAAGATGATAATAAAGTCTTCCAACTCATGAAGGGAATGGGTTATAATAAGAATGAGAAATTGTGACAAAATGACAATAGCTTGCTAGAACCTATCATTCCTAAGAAATGATTAAGGAATCTTGGTTTAGGTTGTACTACTAGCAAGGTTACCCTTATTGGCAAAGGTGCTTCTGTTAAGCTAGTTGAGGCTTCCTCTTGGTTAGCTACACCATGAGACACAACCTTAGATGACTTCCCCCTTGATATGGGTGAACTATTTGAAAATAAATCCCTATTCATGATATCCATTCCATCCTTTGATCCAAGCAATCAGCCCACTGAACTACGTGTGGTATATCTGCAACTTATTGGTATGGACCAACAAGGACCAAAAGTTCTTGATTTATTTGAAAATGATGAAGTGATCTCGAAATTCATGGGGCTCCATGATAACCTATCTTGGGAAGATCACAAATCAGGTTTCAACATAGAGCTAGACACAGGGGCATACTGTGGAGAGATGATTGAATCCTTTTGTCACAAAATTGATGAAATGCAACTAACATGCAAATCCTTGAGTGAAAACCACACTATGGAACTCTCTGATCCTAAAATAGTAAAAATAAAGGATGTATCCAAGGGTGAAAACCTCTCTGAGGTGCCCAAGGATGAGGGATTCAATCTCCCCCTTAGTGCAATGCATCCTGAAAAGTCAGTAGTGCTAGAAGAAAAGGATACCCCAGTTAATCTAGGAACATAAGAAGCACCCTAGATCACTTTTTATGTTGAATCCCTGTTGGATGAAGAACAAAAGAACCTAGCAACATTACTGAAAGAATAGAGAGCTAATTTTGCATGGTCATACATAGGTATGCCTAGCCTTGATCCTGAAGTAGTTATGCATCATTTAGCGGTATATCCCGAAGCCAAGCCAGTCAAGCAAAAGTTAAGAAAGATGCACCCTCAGATAGCACTCTTGGTCAAACTAGAGTTACAAAAGCTTCTCAACATTGGATTCATCCGACCAATAGATTAACCTGAGTGGGTTTCAAACCTGGTACCAATCTCAAAACCCATTGGGGGCATCAAAATCTGCATTGATTTTAGATACTTAAACAAAGCATTCCCAAAGGATGATTTTCCTCTTCCCAACATCAACCTCATTGTAGACTTAACAGCTAGGAATGAAATTCTATCACTCATGGATGGTTTTTCAAGCTACAATCAAATCATAATTGCCAAGGAGGATCAACATAAAACTACATTCACTTGTCCATGGGGAACATATTGCTAAAACGTAATGCCATTCGGGTTAAAGAATGCAGGAGAAACCTATCAAAGGGTAATGACCCTCATCTTCCATGATATGATCCAAAAAATAGTTGAAGATTATGTGGACGATATTTTGGAAAATTCAAAGAAAAGAAGTGAGCACATACCAGTATTAGGACCCATCTTTGACAAGCTTGAAGAATACAAGGTACGACTGAATCCGAAAAAGTGTCTTTGGGGTTACATCAGGGAAACTTCTTGGCTTCATTGCCTCACAAAGAGGGATAAAAATTGATCCAACAAAGGTAAAAGTGATCCTCAACATGGAACCACCGCAAACACTGAAATAAATGAGAGGATTATAAGGAAGATTGCAGTCCATCAGAAGGTTCATAGCGCAGTTATCAAATAAGATCCACCTCTTTTTACATCTCCTCCATAAAGGGATAACTTACAAAAGGGATGACAAGTGTGATAAAGCTTTCCAGAAAATCAAATATTATCTACTAACACCGCCAGTGCTCATACCACCAATACCAAACAAGCCATTGATCTTATACATCTTAGCAACATCAACAGCACTAGGACCTCTTTTGGCACAACATGATGAAAATGGAAAGGAAAGAGCTATCTACTACATCAAAAGAACCCTGGTGGGCTATGAAATGAACTATTCACTAATTGAGAAAGCATGCCTAGCAGTAGTTTTTTTCTTCACAAAAGTTCGGGAATTACATGCTATCACATTAAATCAATCTTATTGCAAAGATAGATCCATTAAAATATATGTTATCTAAGGCAACTCTCACAGGGCGAATGGCTAAATGGGTAATGATCTTAACTCAATTTGACATAGAGTATGTGAAGAACAAGGAAATCAAAGGACAAGTGATCACAAAGCAACTAATAAAAGCACCTATCTATGCAGAAAATCCTTTGGTATCTAAGTTTCCTGATGAATCAGTATTCCTTATCAACCTCACAGATCAATGGAAAATGTACTTTGATAGATCATTCACCCAACATGGATTTGGAGCAAGCATCCTTTTCATCACCCCTCAAGGTGATTGCATCCCAAATTCATAGAGGCTATCATTTCTATGCACTAATAACATTATTGAGTATGAAGCCCTAATCATAGGTCTAACGATAGCAGTTCAGTGACAGATTGAGGAAATGAAAGTCTATGGAGATTCACAGTTGGTTATTAACCAAGTCAATGACGACTATCAAACTAAATATGGCAAGCTCACCCCTTACAAGAAGATGGTAGAGAATCTCAAAGATCTCTTTATAGACATAACTTTTGAGAAGATTCCTCACATGAACAATAGAGTAGCAGATGCCATGGAAACCATTAGATCACTATTGGACATGTCGAACAACGTCCTCCAATGTGAATTCTTGGTAGAACAACTTCTCGTGCCAACTTTCAAAATCCCTGAATCTGAATTCGCATGTGTCATTGTTGGTCTTGGACCACCATGGTATCATGACATCTTTACCTACCCAAGCAAAGGAACCCCTCCCATCTGATATCACCTCGAACTTTAAAAATACCTTTGTCAAAAAGGCATCCCTAATTTATGATCCTAAGTGATACCCTTTACCGTTGAAGCATCGAAGGAACATTACTATGATGTTTAACCAAGAGGAAGTCTTAATTTCTTTAACAGAAGTACATAATGGCATATGTGGTTCCCATTCTAGTGGTATGACATTACCTAAGAAATTTTTGAGGACAGGGTACTATTGTCCAACCATGGAGAAGGAAGCTCATCAGTATGTGCAGAAGTGTGTCCAATGTCAACAGCATGGAGATCTGATTCATGCAGCGGCTCAAGAATTGCAACCCATGATCACACCTTGGCCTTTTTCATAATGGGTACTTGACCTCATAGGAAAAATCACCCCAACCTCATCTAATGGCCATAAGTTTATCATAACTGCCACTGAGTACTTCACTAAGTGGGTAGAAGCCATTCCTATGACCAACATAATGAGGAAGCAGATTTCTAATTTTATCCTAAATTACCTCATCTACCGTTATGGTGTCCCACAAACCCTAATCTCAGACAATGGGACACCTTTTAAGAATCGAGATGTGAAAGAACTGTGCCAAAAATTCAACATCCAACACTGATTCTTTACCCCATATTATCCCCAAGGCAATGCCCAAGCAAAGGGTACAAACACAACTATCCTAAAAATCTTGAAGAAAATAGTCAATGAAGCTAGCCATGACTGGCATCTGTAACTAAATCTTGCTCTCTGGGCCTATCGAACTAGTATTTGCACACCAAAAGGTGCAACCCCTTTCTCCTTGGTCTATGGATCATAAGTTATCTTTCCTATTGAGGTTGAGCTCCCATCACTGCGAGTGTCTCTGCAGTTGTTGATCATCAATGAAGAATACATAATATCTCAACTACATGAGCTAGAGTTCCTAGACAAGCGTTGTCTCGATGCCATTAACCACTTACAAGTATATCCAAACCAACTAAAATGGAGCTATAACAAGAGAATCAATTTTTTGTCCTTCCAAGTAGGGGATCTTATCCTAAATCAGAATCAGAAGAATCTACTAGATCAAGAATGTCAAGGAAAATTTGAGTCTAACTGGTTGGGTCCCTTCGTCGTCACAGCAAGCTATGGATCAGGAGCATATCAGTTATCAACACCTGAAGGTGAACCCTTGTAGGAGCCAACTAACATCTTACATCTCAAAAAGTTTTATGCCTAGTATTGAGGGGTATAAACAAGAAAATACAAAAAAAAATTAAAAAATGATCAAAATATTAAAAAAATAAGAAAAATGATTGAAAAAGTAAGGAAAAAAAATCGTCCTCTAGTGAAAACCACCTTGGTGGAACTTTGGGCAAGTAACTTGGTGAAAACCTGGCAAACAGGCGCCTCATGTAAATAAAGCGCCTCCATCTATTCTTTAGCTCTTTTACCCCATCATTCTTTGCACTACCATTCATCCATCGCCTACCTACATCCTTATCATAGCTTGATGGTTGGAATTATCATATCTCTTTAGTACTACTTGGTATACTTTAAAGGTCAGTTGGTCTTTCCTATATCTAAGTAGTCTAATCTATCAGCTGGGGGCAATTCAGGTCCTTGTATATCTCGAGGTTATCAGAAATCTCATTGAAAAAACCAAAAACATTCATAAAACTTTATCAAAACATCCAAAATCCTGTACAGCTAAAATCCCAATAACATTCAAAAAATTGTAAAGGCTATAATCCAAAACATCTAGAAAACATCAAAATCCCTAAAAAGGTCAAAACATCAAAAATCCAAAAACTGATACCCTTGTCAAACTACATCGTCTCTGAGCTTGAACATAGGCAAGACCATCATTGATGTGCCCCCGAGACACCCTAGGTCAGTCCCTTAGGATTCCTTCATAATAAGTTGATTTTCCATCATTTGTTCATATCTTCATCCCGTAAATGGGTCAAGTCTGTCAAACTACGTGGTCTCTACGTGTACAACGTAGGCAAGGCTTATCTTTGATCAACCCTCGAGACCCCTAGGATAGGTCTTCTAGGTTAGGTTCTTGGTCGAAACTCCTCAAAAACCCCAAAACATTCAAATTTTTTGAAAAGCTCAAAACATTCACATAAACTTTCAAAAAGACCAAAAACAGCCTCAAAACATTTTCAAAATACCAAAACATTGAAAAAATTCCAAGAAAATCCAAAACCACCCATCCCATATCGCTTTCACCTATAATAAATCCTCATCCATAATAAATTGATCGTCGTCCTCACCCTTTGGTGAGTCAAGTAGAAAGCAAGTGTAGCAAGTCATAAAGTGAGAACCTAAGTGTCAAAATCTCAAGTCTAGATCATAGGTAAATACGTTAGTGAAGTTTGTATCAATGACTCATCTTAGCATCATCATCCTAACATCAAACAACCTTTGATCAACATGTCCTAGGATCTATCCTTCCTATAATGGGAATCGGTATCAGTTATCACTTTAGCTAAATTAAACAAGGCATGAGATATAGATGACACTGACTGTTTGGCTTTGATCTTTTCTTATGATTTATCTTAATGACCCATTCCTAGGACCTCTCGATGATTTCTATCAAAACAATTTATAGAGAAAGGAACGAGGCATTGATCATGATCTTCAATTTGTTGTGCTTGTGGGTAAATCTTGGCACATACTTGCTTAGTTGTGTGTAGGAAGGTTTTTTGGGGTATGTTGTTGACTATTGCGTATGCTTTGGTCCAATATATTCTAAGCTTCTAACTTACATTACAACAAGGTTTTTGTATGTCAAGATGTGAACGAGAACTATCCTATCTGTTTGTCAAGTCAAAGTCCATTACACTAGATACAATGCCATCCTAGTTATCAATACCTTGATGCATTGTGTTTATGTGTTATATCAAACAATAAGGAATGGTAGAAAATCCCAATCCCAAAGTGTGAGAAAATCATCATCCTACATTCATCTTGCATCTTGCATTATCTCATCACCATCTCTAATAAAGTCTTGATGGATCATGGACTTGTTGGATCTTTAGAAGCAATCATCAGAATCAACGGTTATTCATTTCTTCTATCTTCTCTCCGCGCTAACCTAGTATCATGACAGTCAACAAAAACATCACCAATGCATCCATCATGCATCCACAAATTATCAGCATACATGCATCTCATAATCATAGCATAAAGCATCCATCAGCATAATCATTGCATATCACATCATACATTCTGCACCATCATTTAAGTTGTGAAGAATAATATAGATTTATTATTCTAAGCATCTTAACATCATTGCATCCACATCATTTGCATCCATAACATTTGCATAAGAAAAGATAATGAAAACGATAATATCATTTGCATAGCATATCATATCATAACCATCGCATATCACATAAGCATAAATAAATTGCATCCATACATGAACAAATATAAGCATCCCACGTCATATGCATCCATATCAATCATATCATGAAATAAAGTGCACACATCACATCATGAAGCATCTGTATTTGTATCATATATATATCAAAAAATGTGTCATGGTACAAAATCTAGATTAGTATATGAACATCGATCAAAAGTACAATATCCACGAGGCTATCAAAAAGGAGTCCATGAATATATCAGTGATAAAGAATGGGGCAGAATAAAAAAAGTGTCTATACATAAAAAAAGCTAGCCCCGATGGCTGCTACCCTCTCTAGCCTGTCTCTTAGGTTGATCATCTGCTTCAGGATGCGCATTACTAGGCTAAGAAAAATTCGGTTGTCAGAGTGTTGCTGGTACATCCCGATGATAATGTTTTATGTAATATGTAGCCTTTGTCACTGCCTCTCAGTATAGCCATGTTGAAACTATCTAACCATGAGTAGATGTTATAATGCTCTCAAGCTGCTGACGTCAAGCCACCTCTTGATCTCTCTTAGCAATAACAACCTATACTCTCTACAGTGCCTGATCTCTCTCAGCTGTGACTGTAATCACATGTTGTCGAGCCTGATCACACTCACCAATCAATGTCTGCACCTGTTGTTGCAGTTGTTGAATCATGGAATCTTGTGCATCTAGTGGTGGTGGTGGTTTTGGCTACAGCTGTACCTATAGCTATACATGTGGTTGCACCTGTGGCTATACTTGAGGCAACTATCCAACTAGGAGTGCCCCTGGAACGTGTCCATCATGGCCATCCTGGCCTCCCTATCCCCTGCCTCTTGGTCTCCCTCTAGGAGGAGAACCTATTGAATCTGTCAATCATCATGGAGGGATGAACCATGCATCATATGCAAGAGTAGTATGAGCTCTTGGCTAGCCCTGATCACATGCCCAAGGCTGGGCCGCTAACTATCTAAAGCTCTCAACGAACTTTGGAGCTAGGATGGTCGGTCCCCATATGGGAACCTCTCTGGTTGATCTCACGAAAATGGCCCTGTATGCATCGTCAGGCCTATCCTGTACATCTTCGAATTGATGTGCTACCTTGTCTATAAGATATCTCTCTATAATATGGTGCTCTCAACCCTACATATATCAAGTTTTTCTAGCAAAATACAACTGTTGAGTATCATCATACCATGGCAGCATCTAAAGCCATGGGCGCCAGCAGAAAACTATCATGTCATTTATCACCCATCTCTAATACAAGAGCCCAATTTGTCCAGTGTGCCTCAGAGTAATGGCACCCCTGTATTGCCAGATCATAGGATCATCTGGCTCGACATCGGCCATCTAAACAATCGACCAAAGCACGATAATGTGCTCCCATGCCCAAATATGTAGTAGAGTCACCCCTGTACCAATGGCCTTGCAGTCACAATAGACAAAATCATGTAAATCATGGTATAAGGAGGCCAACATCATGGCCCCCCATGCAAAGAGTGTCCTCCTATACAGCATTTGATTCCATGCCAAGCCCCATCCTAGGTTGAATCCTCTGCTACGTCTATATGGGGCCACTAACCCTGAAATGATGGCTATAATGATCAATCTAAATGTGGGTACATGATCTCTGTAGGACTTGAGGTCGATCTAGGAGGTGACCAACATAATATCCTCCATCTCCATCACCTCGTGGCAGGCATCAAGTTTGGCATCAACATCATAAATCACATGATCGTCATGGATCAGTAAGCATAGAATCCACCACACGTCCTCCAAGGTCACTATCGCCTCACTTGTCGAAAGGTGGAAGGATGAAGTCTCACTGTGCCATCTCTCGCACAGAGCTGTCATCATTGCCAGATATGTCCTAATCACTAGGGCATATGCAACATACCACAAACCAATCTCTCCCAGGTGCTCCTAGCACAACTCTAATAAATCATCTAATCTCTCTAGTGCAATGGGCATGTGCTCCCTCGACATCAATGGTGTGATAATCTCTTGCATCCATGAAGCGCATGGCATCAGGAAATCATCAAATTTGAAGTTATTTGAAATTACCAGCATAGCAATCACAAAAGCGTTGCTATTTAAAATAGCGCCACTATATTCAAATTTCAAATAGCGACACTCGATGCATTTAAAATTTCAAATCAAAACATGCATCGCCAGATAAGATGGCATCACGATTTAGCTTCTAGCCTACCCTAACCCTACTTTCTAAATCAACAAGTGCATTGCCAAACAAGCCTGCATCACCATTTAAAAATGAAAACCCTAATTTTAAATCAAAAAAAGTGTCGCTATATACATATGCATTGCTATAATTGATTTGACTGTCGCCGATTTTAGTTTGAGCGTCACTATATAGCGACGTCGCCAGAATCTAAACTTTAAAGCGTCATAAATGCATCAAAAATTCAAATTTTAAATCAGGTTTTGAATCACATACTGATGGTCCTACACTTGGAATCTGTTGGAACTCTCGAACTCGGTCGGAGATGTGCCTGGGAAGCTTGCAGCGTGCCATTTCATCGGAGGTTCAGAGCTCAAAACAACAAGAATCTCTTAAGTGTGAATGCACAAATGAATTGAAAATGACCCTTCTTAGCTTATTTAAGCCTATAAATTAGGTTTTTTGCCCTAATTTCGCATTTAAACTAGGGTTTATCATTACCTTTGCCAATTTTACCAAATTGGACCTAATTTTGCATAATTTTTTGTGTTTTTGGCATAATTCTTGCATCCTGAAACCTTTGTGAACCCCTTGGGGCAACTTTTCATCTTTATCAAGAAATCACACCAAAATTCAAAAAAATTTCCCAATTTCTTGAGGGGGCATGAAGTCAACTTTATCCTTCCGTTGGGGCATCTAAAAAACCATAAAGTTTTTATTTTTTGATTTGAGCAGCAATTTTCATCCGAGGAGTGTTATTCTTTGAACCGAAGCAGTAGGTACCTCGCTTCAAAGAGGGGCAAAATGTAGACATTGAAAAATGTCCTAATCGATATCATACATTTAAGTCAAATTTACTAACATAATTTCCTCTTTAACCCATACTCTTTTCGCTTAATTGATTTAATTAGCCTAGCTAATTAATTAATTGCATCATTTTCATCTATTGGCCTAATTAAATTTAATCAGGTTAATTCATCTTTTTTCGCACTAACACTTCATCTAATTAAATTAAATAAATCAAAATATTTAATTTAATCCCCTAAATCATCTTATTTAATTAAATAACCCTAAATTATTTAATTAAATATCATTTCACCTTTCCCACATTTATTAAATCATCTAATTTAATAAATATCACTTTAATTCTTCTAATACCCTAATTGCATAAATTAAATCTTGTTTAATTAGCAATTAAAACTAACTTTCCTCTAATCCAAGGGGATATTCCCATGGAATATTCCTTATCCCTTTTTGCACAATTAAAAATTTGTTTTAATTTGCAAAATACCTTTTTTCCTCACCCATAGGAATATTCCCAGAGAATATTCTTATTCCTTCATCATTTAAAAAAGGGATATTTGCACTTGGCTTCTGTAGACACCCAAAATTGTCCATGTCATAACATTACCTAGTCGATACATGACCTTGTAAAACATCTTGTAATATTTTACCCTAGGTCATTACATTATCCCACTTATCCCATTTATTCCACATAATCACCTTCCCAATTAATTAAATAAATCTCATTTATTTAATTAATTCCCCCTTCACATGTCTCAAAATAATTCAAATTAAATATTTGAATTAATCCCTCACTTATTGTCACATTGCAACATGTGTCACATGACTACAACTCTTCACATGCATAAATAATTTAAATAATTTTATTATTTAAATTATGAGATTCTCACTCACATCCTATTTTTACCCCCATTCATTGTGCGTCATAAGCATCTTTTCTTCCAAAATAAAGAATAGAATCCCACTTATTTCCTCACATCCTAATTTTGGTCTCATGTCATAATCCACTTAATGTGCGTCATAGACACTAAAATAAATTTTTGATTTTAGCCATACATATCACAAATTTGACTTTTAATCTTGGCCATCAAATCAAATCAGCCTTCTCCTATAAATCAAGCCTTTCACATGCCATTTGGAGAATCTTCTGGTAGCATCCTCACTCTGCCAAAATTTCTCTCAATCTTTTCATCTATCTATCTATTTTCTTCTATCATATTCATCTTATCGTTATGCTGCAAAAATGAGCATTCAACATATCAACATTCAAACCTTCAAAACCATGCATTTTCATGTAGGTGGAGAAGAGCAATGGAGATAAATCAAATCTAGTTTGGATATCGGTTTGCTTTGTTTTCTTGTTTTCATTTCATGCTAGTTTGTGCTCTATTGTGCTTGTTAGGGTTTTCATATCTTGTTGTTTTAATTTTATATCTGATTTTCCCTAATTATAGCTTCAAATACAAGTTACCTTGTAACTTGAGTTACAAGTTATCTTTCAACCTTTTGAACAAGTCACCTTTGACCTGTGTGTGCAAGTCAAAAGTGTGTTTGTTAGAAGCAAATGTGAACCCTTGATTAAATCCCATCATGCATTCTCATTTGTTGATGAGAATCCATGATCCATGCCTCTCCTTCCTTTCAGGTTGAACCATTGGTTAATATTTTCAATCTCAACCCTCCATTTCTCATTTTCTCTCCTATAAATAGAACCCTATTTGGAGACAAATAGATGCATCTTTTAGTTTCAAACTTATGTTATTGAATTAACTTGCATCCACATTCATATTTTTCTCACTTGTTAGCTTATTTTAGTTCATTTTAATTGCATAATATCTTAGATCATCCATTAATGGCTTCCATGCATCCATCTTAGTCTATATAAGAATTAGGGTTTTCATCTTTTAGCATAATCTTAGCTTAGATTAGTTTAGCAATAGCATAATTAGATCATTTGTAGCATAAAATCATGGTAACTTAGCTTGCATCATGTTCATTTTTGCATAAACTAGGTTTTCATACATCAATGACAATGGTTTCATCGATTCTCTTCCATAGAATCAACTGAAACAAGCTCACTAATCATGAGATTGGGAAAGGGTCATCGTTTCACATCAACACGACACCAATTCTAAAACAGGATAAATTTCAGATGGGCTAGATTAGGAATTTGACTGTTTTTGGTGTAGTTGGTAGCTTTCATTTTCAATTAAATGCTTAATTTAGATTTCCATTTCAAATGATCTTGTTTGTAGATGCAGGTATGTTTGGAAAAGTTATGCTTTGATTCCTCATGAGTCAAGTGTAATTGGTCCACCCTGACAATCCTCATCTCATAGTCTCACCAGATGCAATGTGTTGAAAAGCTCTTTGAAGTTATTCTAGGAAAAAGTTCTTGACAGTATAATGTGTAGTTTTGAATTAACCCTTTTGCGTAAACTCCATATCTTTGATCTGTTATTTTGAGTTTGATGACCTTCATCAAGAACAAGTAGACATGTGCTATCTAAAAGCAGTTTTCTTCAAAGTAGCCAATCAAAGATGTGGAATTCATGCAAAAGGATTAATTCAAAATGGCACGTTATATTCTTAGGAACTCTTTTCCAGAATAAATTCAAAGAGTTTTTCAACACATTGTATCTGGTGAGGCCTAATTTTGTCAATTGTTGCTTGTGTAAAAAAATGAAGCTTGGGGAAAAAATTCAAAATGGTAAAGAGGGTGGGAAGTAGAATTTGATGACACTATTGCAAAGTTCAAATTAATCACTAATACATTTGTTCACTGTTATGATAATAATTTTGCGTGACAATGTTGTTCGAAGCATTGTAACGTAGTTATTTTCATTGATTTCCAATTCATGCAAGGAAGTTTAAATGAAATTTCCTTTCTGTAATGTTTATGTGCAAGTGTGCGTGGATTTTTTAGTGCGATTGTAAAGTCGCAAGCAGTAGGAGTTATGTCGTGGAAAATAATTGATATCGTAGTATTACATGCATCATTATTGAAATGTAAATACATTGTTTTGTTTACTAAATAACACATGCATATTGCAATGTTTAGTCAATATGTTAGCCATTTTGGATAGAACGTGTCACTCCAAAGCCTAGTTTCACCATCAGTGTTGATTTATGTGGCAGAGACCTTCATTCTTCATAGATACGTGTTTTTTTTCATCCACATTATGCAAATCCGTTAGCATTATCTAATGCAAGTCAGTATCACAAAGCCTTTAAGCTATAGAACAACGATTATGAAGACAATTTAAGAAATGATCCATGCAGCCACTGCGTAGCTGCCTCCATGTATAATGGAAATTAAGGAAAACATGTACTGTGTCAAACAAGCAATTGTGAAGTTTGTAATTGAACTATCCATACCGAGAACAATGTGCATAGTGCAAAGCTCCATCAATTGATGTCAAAGGTGCATTCACACTTTGTTTCTAGGTTTCTACTACAATTGACTCTTGTGATAGTTTTTGTCTTTTGACACTGTTGTTTGTAATTATTTTGGTAGATTACATGTCAAAGGATAAAAGATACGAATTGTATAGGCACTACTTAGTACAATAATTACAAAAAAACACTGTGTGAAGCTTGAAATATTGAATATGTACAAAGAAGATTTGAAGAAGCAATTACTCAGTGTGATCAATAGAAATGAAGGATTTCTAGCTATAGCATTTGGTCAACTATTGTGCACTAGGAATCCTATAATGCAACAAAAAATTCTTAATATCAATTCATTTGGCTAAAAAGAAACTTCTTCTGAGGCTATTAAGCAAGGTAGTAGGTATTTGAAAACAAGAAAAAAAAATGAGCATAATTTTGTATCACTCACATTGATCAACAAAAATGCAAAATCTGACATAATATCATCGAATTGGAAATCCTATGTAGTCCACAATCTACATAAAATAAAACCATATTAGTTGAGCAATGGAAAATAAATTCAGCAACAACAAAATGACTATGTGTAAGCAAATAAATCGATCAATTTTGGTAGTAATCTTGTTATACTTTTCAACTCCAATTATGGTTTGAGCTTAGATACATATATGAAAAGACATAGACATATGTATATACACATATACATAGACATGTACATACATATGCATATGTATATATATATATATATATATATATATATGTATGTATTTATGCAGTTGCAATTTTGGGGCTTCTAAGCAAACTCTACACTGTCAATTTGTAAACAACAAAAACTTTTCCAAATAAAAGGGTATTATGCTTTATCTCTTTAGTCCAAAAAACTAATGAACAATGTGCAACATCGAATAACAAAAGAATATTATGCCATGCCCATGCGCTCTACGAAGGGAAACTATAAAATGCATTATGCAAGAAAGCTCTATGTTCTCGAGTCCTAATGAGCAACAATTTTGCAATGCCCAAGGCAATTCCACTGTCTCAAAATATAACTAGCAATAGCAGTTCAAGCTCCAAAGAAATTATGCTCTCCCAAATTCTTACATTAAGATTGTATTAACATAGTTATAGTTTTCCTTGATACAATTAAAAACATAGGCATAACTTTCAAATACAGGCTCTGGTGATTGATTATTAGTAGCTTGAATAGAATAGCAGTGATCACCATTGATACCTAGATAATTACGGCATATTTCTAAAGGTTTTTTATTTTCGCATTTGATTCTTTTGGCAAAACAGGGTCTTTTACAAACGATTGGAAGCAAATAATCAAGTTCTTTTATGTATAAATTCAAATAAAAGTGAAATATTCATTGAAATATGCAAATGCTATGTAAAATATCTTTTTTGAAGGACAATATAATAATATAGAAGCAAAACATAACAATAGTGGGTAAAGCACAAAGCAAGACAAGCCAAGGGTGCAAAGAGAATATAGTTGCAAAGAATAGGATGAGAGAACAGGTTTGATACATGACTATAACTGTAATCTAGTACATTTTCTATATTTAACCAGAATAATTCTCTTGCAAGAAGAATAGGTTGTGACAATATAGAATACAAATAAAGTAGAGATTGGACTTACAAATGTACACCGTAGCACATTATGAGCTTGATCTCCTATGCACCCACGTACGTGGAAAAAGGTTTGAGTTACAACTGTGGCTTGAGAAGAATAAGGTACCTCTCAATCCTAATCATAAATAGAAAATTTGTAAAACAATGCATTCCAATTTCTAATGCTCAATTGTAGCACCAGTTTTAGACAATGCATATGAAATATTATGAACAATCCCACCTATCAACATAAACATTTGTAGTGAACATGTGTATAGCAACAAAACATTAGGAATGCATAAGCCTATTAGTGCATACACTAATGTTTTGGGCTGAATATTTCCTACTAAAAGAGTGCATCGAATATTGTGAGTAGATTGAAATGCACGCGTCATTAGTGGCCTATGGTGTGAATTTCTAAGTTTGTCAAGAAAATCATTATTTCCATTGTTTATTCATTTGGTTGGATTATATGCCTCATGCAAATATCCATGGTAAATCAGACATATCTTCAACAAATAGGCATCCTTCAATGTCTATCATTGTTTCATAAATACACAATTAATTTGGACTAGGAAAATACAAAACAATGACCAAAATATCAAAAGCCAATAATGAAATTGCAAAAAATGAGATTAATCCATAAGAACACTGAAAGATAAGCAACGACAGAGATTATCCCATTGCAAAAATGTTTATAATGATTGAGAGCGTGAAATCTGTCTGTTGTGATAGTTTATGTCTACCGTATTGATAGCAAAGAACGAGCCATTTGTAAGTTCCTATATCTTTTTTCTGCATAGCTTTTTGCATCTCTGCATTTTATGGTCTAATGCTTACTGTTTACTATTTTTGAGTGCATTAATGGGTTAGCCTCTCTTGTTGAGTTTTAAGACTTAACAGGATAATTCATTACTATTGACTTGTGTACTGACCATGATTAAGAATGAAAATAATATTTTCTATCCACACGTGCATTTCAATTGCAGATGAATTTATTAACTCCAAATGAACATTAGGTCTGTTGAAAGGGTTTATGTCTATTGCATGGGGAGCAGAAAACCAGGCCTTTGTAAGTTCATATGTCTTTTAGAGTGTCGTTCTATATTTTTTTACATGTTTGCATTTTATGGTTTAATGTCTACAATTTTTCTAGGGATTTTCTTATAGGCATTAAGCCATAAAAATAATCAACAATAGCAAAGAGCATAAATATTTAAAATAGAAAAAGGAGGCATTTGAAATTTGCTATATCTTTTACACCACCATTTTATGTTTTACTTATTTGTCCCTGTAACAGTTTTTATGGCTTAACCTCTGCTACTTAGTTAAAGACTTAACACCATAATCCAAGGAGCAATATTTTTTATGCCTACATTTTTTTGTGCTAATGTCTATTCTTCGCTATCCTTGATTGCTTTTATGAGTTACTATCTATTGTTGAGTTAAAGACTCAACAACACATTTCATTAATGTCAATCTCTATGTTAGCCATGATTAAGAATCAGGTTGTTTGTGTCAGTGTATTTATTGGTTAGTCTTTCTTGTTGAGTTAAAGACTGAACAGGATAGTGTGTTGGTCATGATTAAGAATGGAAGTAATAATTAATCTGCAAACATGCATTGCAATTACACTTGAATTTATTAATGAAAATGAAAATTAGGCCTATGTAATTGGAAAATGTCTGGGTATAAAATCATTGGGTCTTGCATATTAAAATTGTGCATCAAAATCGCGTCGGTAAAATTTTACTAAATCTATCCTATAGTTTGTCGCATTATTTTAATAAAAGGGAGTTTGGAGGATAGTGTCCAGGTTAATTGTATTTCCATTAAACAAAAAAAATCATCGAAATACGTCTACCTATTCAAGATATACCTAATTCTATGTCTATTTCTTGATCCATGGACAACATGCACATGTTCCGCATTGTTGGTAGTAATTGACATGTCAGATTGCAAATTGGAATGCATGCTTACATAGATTTTATTTAGTATTAAGATTGATAGGTGCCTTGATAATAGAAGCAATAGCTTAATTCTATAAGCCAATGAACACATGTAGCTAACGAACTCAAAAATTACTTTAAGCAAATAAGATTTTGATGTTCGTGATTCTAGCTACCTTTTTTGAGATGCATTTTTCCAACATTTGAAGAAGCAACACCAATGGCCAGATTCATGCTAGCCATGGAAATATGTCCCATAGTATATAGCACTGCTATAAGTATGGTTGCAAAAGCAGCAACAATTGGCAGCCACTCACCAAAAGCCAACCAAGATTAAAATATAAGTTGAAAGAGTCTCTACTGCATTTCACATAGATCACATCAACTTCATTAGAGATCATCTAACAAGCACATGTCCATAACACATAATAAATATGAATTGTATTCAAATCATGGAATATGATGCGAAATAAAGTTGAATTGTAATCTATTACCGAAAAGTCATGCATTTGAAAAAGGCACAAAGCCTCACTAGATAGACTATGGATTTGTAACACTATCTCTACTTCCTGATCAACAAAAATTGTCATAGATGCAAATTCCTGTGCAATTTCAGTTTCTTTATCTATGTACAGCTTCAAAACTGGTTCAAATACAAGGCCACAAACATATACTACAATGTATTAACTACAACTGTTTAGCATCTAAAAAAGAATTGACATTGCAATTCACCTGTTCTCCTCCTTATACATGTTTAGCCATAGTATTCACAAATGCACAAATTGGTTCAGAGCACACCTCTTCACATTGTTGCAGCAAAACATCAATTTGTATAATTGAGGTAAGATGCAAAACAATAAACAATTGGCATAGATTCTTGCAAAATCAATGACCACTAGAAAACACACTGTGTCATGTTTCTAAATAAGAGGGTATTGAACATTATGCATGTGTCTGACATATGGTTATAGATAATCTACATTATGCACCAATTTTGACTAACAACTTCTGAAACTATCTCCCATATAGTTTCTTAGTTTCTACAACCAATACTACTTAGTGCCTATTTCACACACATTTGCATAAATAATAGGTTCATGTCTTCGCCAATATACACACACATATATATATATACATAGCCATATATATACACACACATTTATATGTGCACATACATACACATATACATATATGTGTGTGTGTGTCTGTATACATATATATGCAAACAAAAATATATACAATTATTGATATATATACTACATATATGTCGACATATATAATATATATAATATGCATACATGTATACATACATACATATATAAACACATGCATACATGTAAAAACATTTGCATAGATAGATACATATATATATATGTATATATAGATATGTATACATACATATATGTGTGCATACACACACACACATATATATACATATACAAAAATATATATAAATATATATGTATGTATATACACTCATATATACATATATATAAATGTATATGTGTATATATATGTATATATACACACATAAATACATATATATATCTACACAAACATGCATATATATGGAAATATATATGTATACAAATATAGTTATATATATATACATTCATACATACAAACTTGTAATAAACAATACAAATAATCTTTGACTTGACAAGCTCAAAATTCAACACCATAACTCGTTAATAGCAATTGCACTTGAATCTATTCAAAGTAAATAAAAATCAGTCCTTAACAAATGCAAAATGCATAACACACATGTATACATAAAATAGATATCTATACATACTTGCATATATATACATATATATATATCTATATATATGTAAATATAGATAGGTGAGGAAGTAATGTTATCGCCTCAATCTTGCATGCTAAGATTGTGCATCGGGGATTGCACCACAAAATATTTTAAAATATTTTTGTTGATGTTTTGGGAATTATTTATTAAAATCAAAAAATCAAATTTTTTTTGCAATTTTTCTCATTGGCTGTTGGTATTTTCCTCGTGGTTTTGTCATTTTCTAATTTGTTTATTTAAAAAACTATAAAATTACAGTGTAAAGGATAGAACTTACAATGGCTCCTTTCTCACTACCAACAGAACATATATAAACCCTCTCAACACACACAAATGTCACCCTCATCAAACAATTCGAGCAAATGAATAGCCCAAGAGCCTTAAAACTACACACCATAAATCGTTAATGATGGCTGCACTTCAACCTACTCATAACAAAAAAAACTAGCAAATACTAACATACATGCATACACACACACACACATATGTATACATTCATACATATATAGACACATACATATATATTAACACATATATATATATATATATATATATATATGCAGACATACATATGTGTGTGTGTGTCTATGTGTGTATAAATATACATACATACATATATATGTATGCATACACATATATATATATATGCACATATACATATATATACATATATATACATATATATATATATGTATATGTACGTATGCATATATACTCATATACACATATACATACATACATACATACATACATATATATATGTGTTTGTGTATGTATGTATGTATGTGTATGTACTAAACAACATAAATAGTCCTTTATTTGAGAGGCTCAAAACTCAACACCATAATCTATTAATGGCAACTGCACTTGAATCTATTCATAATAAATGAAAATCAGACCTAGGTATATGTAAAATGCAGGAAACACACATACAGACATATATATATATGCATACACACACACACACACATATATGCATACACACATATACATATGCACATTACAAATATATATACTTATATATATATATATATATATGCTTTTGCAATTTCCTCGTTGGCTTTTGACATTTTGGGCATGGCTTTGTTTTTTTCCAATCCACACTACTTGTTTATTCATGAAAGAGTGATAGACATTGAAGGATGCCTATCTATTCAAGATATATCTTATTTACCATGAATATTTGATGCATGTGCATCATGCATCTAATCTGAGCAAATGAATAAACAATGCAAATAATACTTTGCTTGGCAGACTTTAAACTTCACACCACAAGCCACTAATGATGCCTACACTTCAGTCTACTCACAATAAATGGAAATTTGCAAATAGTAAATGCAAATGCACTGATCAAAATGACTTGTGTCGCCAGGAACAATTAGCGCCAAGACACGACTATAGCAAAAAAATCATGAAATATTTGCAATGGAAAAGTTCATTACAATAATTAAATAAATTAGAAAATGAGAAAACAATGCAAATAATAGACAGACTTAAAACTTCAAACCCATAAAATATTTCAAATATGAATTCTCATTTTCATGCAATAGATTCAAGTGCAAGGAACATGCATACATGCACAAAAACAGCTACAATTCTTAATCATGGTCAGTAGAAAAATCGACACTAAAGAATTATGATATTAAGTCTTTAACTCAACAATAGACACTAACCCATAAAAGCAGTCAAGGATAGTGAAGAATAGACATTAACAAATATAATGCGGACAACAACAAACAATAGACATTAGCCCATAAAATGCAAAGATATAAAAAACTATAAAACGACATTGTAAAAGACATACGAACTTACAAACGCCTCATTTTTCACTCCCAATACAGTAGAAATAAACCCTCTTAACACAGCTAACATGCTTATGCATATATAGTCCACAATTTCCATTTAATATCAATAGACTGTAATGCGACTGTCATTAATGGCTTATGGTATAAAGTTCAATGATTTGCAGTGTTTACTCATTTTCTTAATCATGAATAGTAGAGAAATTGACATTAATGAATTGCAGTGTTAAGTCTTTAACTGAACAACAGAAACTAACCCATAGAAGCAGTCAAAGATAGCGAAAAAAAACATAAACACAAAAAATGCAGATAACAACAAACAATAGACATTAACCCATAAAATGCAAAGATGTAAAAAATGACACTGTAAAAAACATACGAACTTGCAAACATAAACCCTTTCAACAGACATAGATTTAATGATTTTATACCCAGATATTTTCCAATTACTTAGACCTAATTTTCATTTTCATTTAATAAATTCAATTGCAATTGTAACGCATGCATACAGAAAATGCACACAACAACAAACAATATACATTAACCCATAAAATATAGAGGTGTAAAAAACTATCAAACGACATTGTAGAAGATGTACGAACTTACAAATGCCTCATTTTTTGCTCCTAATACAATAAACATAGAACCTCTCAATAGACACAGATTTAATGATTTTATACCTAGACATTTTCCAATTACCTAGACCTAATTTTCATTTTCATTTAATAAATTCAACTACAATTGCAATGCATGCATGCAGAGATAATATTACTTCCATCCTTAATCATGACCAACACATTATCATGTTAAGTCTTTAACTCAACAAGAAAGAATAACCCATAAATACATCGACACAAACAACCTGAAGAAATTAAAAAATAAGGCAAATGATACTTTTCTCGACAAACTTCAAACTTCAAACCCAAGAAATATTTCAAATACGAACAATTCTCATTTTCATCAAATAGATTGAAGTGCAGCTAGCTACTTCCATTCTTAATCATGGCTAGCAGAGAAATCAACAATAATGAATTACATTGTTAAGTATTTAACTCAACAACAGACACTAACCCATAAAAGCAGTCAAGAATAGCGAAGAATAGACATTAACACCCAAAATTCAAACAACAACAAACAATAGACACTAACCCATAAAATGCAAAGATGTAAAACACTATAAAACGACACTGTAAAAGACATACCAACTTACAAACGCCTCATTTTTTTGCTCCCCATACAATAGACATAAACCCTTTCAATAGACACAAATTTAATAACTTTATACCAAGACATTTTTCAATTACTTAGACCTAATTTTCATTGCCATTTAATAAATTCAAGTGCATTTGCAATACATGCATGCAAACAATAGGCATTAACCCATAAAATGCAGAGATGCAAAAAACTATAAAACGACACTGTAAAAGATATAGGAACTTGCAAACGCTTCATTTTTCAATTCCAAAATGGTAGACATAAACCCTATCAAAAGCCACCGATTTCACCCTCATCAAATAATCTAAGCAAATCAGTAGACAACCCAAAAAAGAAAGTGTAGAAGATACAAAAACTTACAAGCACCACCTTTGTCACTCCCAACACCGAAGATGTAAACCCTCTCAATAGACACAAATTTCATCCTCAATAAACAACCTGAGCAAATGAAAAAACAACACAAATAATGCTTTGCTTGATAGACTTAAAACTTCACACCATAAGCCACTAATGACGGTTGCACTTCAGTCTACTCACAATAAATGAAAAACTTGCAAATAGTAAATGCAAATGTACTACTTAAAATGCCATACGTCCTAAGGAAGGGTGCATGCAAAGACACAACTATACGAAGAAGCTCATGAAATATTTCCAATAGAAAAGCTCCCTACAATAATTATTATTAAAAACTAAACAAATTAGAAAATGACAAAACCACGAGGAAAATACTAGCAGCCAATGAGAAAATTACAAAAAAAATCTTTTAATAAATAATTCCCAAAACATTAGCATAACTTAATCAAAAAAATTGTAGCACAATTCCCCATGCACAATTTTAATATGCAAGATTGGGGCGATAACATTAGTTCCCCGCCTTATAAAGGAAAGGATTAATAATTTTGTGGTGTTAGTGTAAATTGAGTGAGAAAATACTCTAGAAGCTACTCGTGATTATTAGGCTATAAAATTTTCTTCTCCACAATTAATTCCAACATGGAACAACTAAATTCTTGGTAGGGATATTACAAGATTTTCATGACTACCACACTTCCATTGAATTTTATACCGTTATTATTCTTAGGAAGTGGCACCAAGGCATGAACTTGGGACCCACTAGTATTATTGCTCTATTGTTTGTTGGTCATACTCAAATTTTATTGACTTCCTCCTTGTTGGGTATTTTCTCTTTGAACCTAAACTCACAACGCCTTTCTTGTTTGGCACATCAGGATACACAAAATTTATAGAATAATTTGTATATTTTTTATTTATTTTGCACCACTTTTCCTTCTAATTATCAATTAATCAATAGGAAAAAGGTAGGAGATTCATACTATAACAAATATCTAATGATTTGTAAATGGTGGTCTCTTATTGTTCTACTATAGAGGAAACCTCATATCTCTCCATATTTTGAATGAGGCATGAATTTTCCATGATCAATTAATCAATCTATGGCTACATGTATTTTAAAATTTTCTTTAATTTATTGAGTATAATGATTCCACCACATTCAAATGTATCCTACTATTGTTTTCTAGACCTTTCATTTCCTTAGGTTGCAAGTTTAAATAAAAAATTAATCAAAATATCAAAAAAATTACCTAAAACTTTATGCGTATGGGATTTTTGAATTTATAATATTTTTGTTATCGTGGGTAGTCTCTATCTAAGTGAAAAAAAAAACAAAAAAAAAAATCTAATACTTTTTACATAGAAGACATTTATCAAAAAATGTTTTACAAACTACTCACTTATTTCATGTAGCCCCACTTGCCAAAGACTTTAATTTAAAACTATTTTATCACACGTTTGGTTTTTAGTAGCTAAAATTACCTTGTTTACTTTGTTTGTTATACTAGATCATGTGTTTTGGTCGTCAGATTCATGTATGCTCTTCTCTCATGCATACTTGTGATCTTGGGAATTATAAATATCCTTCCTTATAATTTTTAGTAAGCTTGTATTGGTATTTCATCACCCAAATGGACAACTCAAACCCATGTGTTTTTGGTAGGGTATACATATGGGGGCTTGAGAATTGAAAGTCTTGCCTCAATAGAATGAATATAATTTTTTGTGCAACTCTATTCTAGAGGATAAAGTGAAGAGAAGAGGGATGTTACCTTGATCACAAGCTTTATACAACACTCTCATTCATGAACTTGGGCCTCATGCACCTTCAGGTACATAGAGGACACCCCTAATAATCCTTGAACATCCTAGTTAGGCATCCTCTCAATGGATTTTTCTTGTAGTGCACCGACAAGTGAATGGAATTGGGAAATCACTCACATAATATCTATAATGAGTGATGATAGTGGACCTAAGTACATAAATTTTTAGTCCTCTCACATGCTAGATTGTGGGCAAGGCCTTAGTTTTGCAACTTGAGGTCCTAGAATAAAGAGCCAAGGCTACCCACGTCCTCAAAGGTGGTATATTCATGAGCCTACAAGGATTTCAATCAATTAATTAACTATTTGTATTGATTTGTTAACTAATGATTAATTTTTTAACTCAATTTATAAATTTGTTAACTATATTGATAGGTTTAGTTAACTAGTGTTGTTTTATTAGTTTACAATATTGATCATTTAGTTAATTGTGGGGTGTAAACCGTGATATTTATTAAATTACTTATAGATAACATATTTATTTGGATTTATCTTAATATTTGAATATTTATGGGAAATCAATTTATTTAAGTTTATTAAATAGTAAAGATTATTTAATTAATTTAATTTTGATAAAGTAGATTAATTAAGATGAGATGAATCATTTTAATGAGTGGATGAGTGATTATGTTGTTAGGTGTTGAGATGGGGGTGATGGTATAGAGATGAGATTATGCAATATTTTAGTGTCTACATTTATAAAGCAATTAGGTCACCCTCCTTGCTTTAAA
Organism: Sequoiadendron giganteum; assembly: GCA_007115665.2. Classification (NCBI taxonomy): domain Eukaryota; kingdom Viridiplantae; phylum Streptophyta; class Pinopsida; order Cupressales; family Cupressaceae; genus Sequoiadendron; species Sequoiadendron giganteum. Next base: position 695,572,381 of record CM021101.1, read on the forward strand.
CCAATCCAGATGGAAACGTATAACCATTTTAAATGATAGTCCTCTAACATATCCTTTGTGTGTAGTCCACATTTCATTTTAGACCATAGTCATTTAGTCCTAATACAACCATAGTCCTAACTCAACCATAATCTATTTCAACCAAGTAAAATAGCCATAACATGTCCCATTTTGGACTAAATCATAATCCAAGTCCATACACTGCCATAAATCCAATAGCCATAACATAAGCCAAGTCCATGATCACAACATAGTCTCATTTCAATCAATTAAAAGAGTAATAGCATGGTCCCATTTTTTGTAAAGTCCATAATCATAACATTATCTTTTTTAATCAATTCTAGAGTCCAACTATTATCCTTATCTGCCATTATAGAAGTTCAATTTTGTATCAAGTCAAGAGTCTAAGTTATTATATGTCACTTGTTGTCACTAGAAGCCAAGCAAGGTCCAATAAAATGAAGATTAAAGACCCATATTATATTCTATCTTGAGACCATGATAGTGATGGGGATAGTCTCCACAACCATAGTGAGTATGAAAATGGCATAACCAAATTCCTCCAATGAACTTTAGTCCAAAACTATATCCAAGCCAATTGAGATCAAATGTTTAGAGAAAGTTTAGAAACAAGAGCTAGTTTTCCCTATGCTTTTGACCTTAATTTTTTTAGTTCAAGAACCTCCTCTATCAAACCATGGACATGATGATTAATGCCATGAATTCCATGTATATCATACAAATTTTGATAATATTAGAATCATAAGGAAAATCAAAGGGATAGACTTAGGTGAAACCTCCCATCAGAATTTTGATATGAAGACTCATAAGTACATTAATCCTCTTTTTAAGGGATTTTATAGATTTTCTAACCAACATTAGCCACCTAAGGCATATCTTGACCAAGAGTTGAAATACATAAAAGATACACTTAAAATTCTTTAAATGGGATCATACTCCAAGGATATAAGTTTGAAGAACTTTTCCCTTACCCATTTAATAACCCTATGACACAAAAACCTTTCCCCCCCACTTTGAAATACCTGAATTTGACACATATAAGGGGATAGGTGATCCAAGAAATCACACACGTGAGTTTTAAATGGCATGCTAAGAGGTGGCTTACAATGATGAATAATTGCACTACCTCTTTATATGTAGCCTAAGGGGTTGAGATTTAGACTAGTTATCAAATATGTTGAAAGGTACTATAACACATTTACACACATTGCAAATCATTTTGTCAAACATTTCTCATATAACATGAAACATTGATTTACAATGTTTTACCTTTGCAACACTAACCAAAAGTATGATGAAAATTATGCATCTCTCATCTAATGATGGTGAAACCTTGCTAGTAGGTTTCCATTGTCCAACCTAAAAAATAATTTGTACACATATTCATCACAAACCTCATTGCAAAAATATAATTCCACCTACAAGTGAATTGCATCTCCACCTTTGATGTGATAATTGAAAAGGGAGTCCAAGTAGAAAATGCCTTGATCACCAAAATTTTGATTAAAATTTTTCAAAATACCCAAACAACAATCAATATGAAAAGCTAAAAATATTTTCAAAAAATAAAATATAGGCAATGATGGAATAATAAACACAACACATCCAAGTGGTCCAAAACACACATAACATTGTTCTAGTTGCAGGCCAACCCAAGCAAGACTATAAAAAATGACAAAACACCCCCTTGAGAAAACCTTTGGAAAAAGTATTAAAATATATCCTACAGCCCAATTTTGATTACCTTCCCACTTGTTAAACATTTTGATAAAGACAAGCCCAAACCAACAAGGTATAAAGACCATGAATATTTTAAATATCATGAATATATTTCTAAAGCATGATCATGGTCAATCTTCCTTTAAGAAAAAATCAAGAAAATATAATAATTATCATAATATTCATTTCCATAATTCTTATCATTAATACAATTTCATTATAAGCCACATCAATAAATCCCCCTTTCACATGAATACCACTAAAATCAAAAGCCCTATTTATGTTGTAACCACATACCACATGCATGTTATGGTCTTGGGATCTCCTTCACCTACTCCAAATATAAGTATGATCTAATTGAACAACTTGAGAAATCTCTAACATAGATATTTATCTTGTATCTTCTCAAATAATCTAAATTTCATCCAGACATATTAAATTGTCTTGAAGGAATCAAGGGTTCCTAATGACATTAAACCTTATCAATTTCAATAACTCATTTCTCATCTAACCTTCAACCATCATATCACCTTTAGTCTCAAGGACATGTCATTTCTTGAACCTTTCCATAATTTCCCACTCCATATTGAAGCCATAATCACCAAACATAAGATCAACAAGGTAAATTTAGATAATGGTTTTAGGCTCAATCTTTGCACCCTATGGCTAGTTAGAATTCTTGGGTACACTAAAAATGCCACATAACTATATTGTTACAATTAAGGCCTAAAATAATGTATAATAAGAGACTATAGGCATAATATGTTTTCTTATATAGGTTATACCCACTATCATGACATCCTTTGCCATATTGTTGATCTTGACCTTTCGTAAAACATTCTTCTAGGTTGTCCATGGGTACATTCCATGTATGTCATTCCTTCCACATTTCACCAATGTCTAGAATTATTCCATGGAGGCATTAAATTCATAATTCCTATAGATCCACACCCTTTCTAGTATTACAAAATATCAAAGGGAAAATTCCAATGATAAAATCATTACCCTATCGTATAAGTTGTTGAACTACCTCCCAAGTAAAAATCATCATGATAGATCCCTGTGGCATCCCATCCACTTTGTCTAATCTATCTCCTACTAAGGTCAAGATCATAGACAAAGGGTGAGGAAAATATGAAATCCAAGATGCTTTCCATATTGGGAAGCTAAATTTATCACCAAAATATCATGGCCATTCTTATATGGAAGAGAAGAAATGATCCACCCTCTAATATGGCTCACCACTTTTTGTCAAATATTGCTACTTATCAAATGAAAAGGTTGAATCATTCAGTGGGTCATGGTTACACAATCATGGACAATATACCTCATGTTTTAAACACAATGAATATTTGATAATGATTGAAATGCATAAGAATATGAACTATAAGGGGAAAGGCTTAGGTGCCTATGAATAGTGGACCAAAGAGCCTATTCAACTTTATGAAATAATGGCTACATGGGGCTAGTGTATATTCCTTCAGTTGAATCATATTATAACCTCAACAACTCTTTAAAAATTGATAAGAATGCTTCATCTAATGTTAATTATGTCAAAATGTTACCAATTATGATCCTTATGAAGAGATTTCTGCTACCAACCTATTCCATGATAATTTTATTTCCACTATAAACCTTGACTTGCAATATATTGACCTTATTAACTTAGAACAACACAAGGACATATCATTAGATGAATTTTAGAATGATAAGAATCTTCTCAAAATTGTAAGAATAAAAGATCATCTTCATCTAGGAGACCATAAAAAAATTGATATTAACCTCCACACTTTAGCATACTTTAGAGAGCAAGAAAAAACTTTCCCTCCACATAACATTAAGATACATAAAAAATTAAGGAGCCCAATATTGGGAATGAACATGGAAAATTTAGAGGATGGTATTGACATAAACCTAGGCATAAGGTAGAACCAAAATCTAACTTAAATTATTACAACCTTAAATATAAATTCATCATGATCTTTTTAAAGTATTCTCAAACATGTTTGCATGGTCCTATGTACATATGCCATGGTTAGATCCTTCTCTTGTTATTCATCATTTGGTGGTTAGACCAGATGTAAAACAAGTCAAGCAAGAGCTCTAAAAAATGCACCCTAAGATAGTCCTATTGGTTAAATAGGAATCGTAAAATTTATTGGATATTCATTTCATTAGGTTGATTGATTACTCATAATGGATCTCCAATACAATATCAATATATAAGAAGACAAAGTGAATCCATGTTTGTTCATATTTCCAAGACATCAACAAAGATTTCCCAAAGATGACTTTCCCTTACCCAAATATCAACACAATAGTTGATTTCATAATAGGATGTGAAATGTTTCCCCTCATAGAAATTCTTTAGGATATAATCATATACATATAGGACTATAGGACCAATATAATACTGCTTTCATCAAACTTGGGGGAACTTTATGTTATTAGGTAATGCCTTTTGGTTTGAAAAATATAGGATAAACTTATCAAAGAGCCATAATGGTAATATTCCATGACATGCTCCACTGCAATATTGATAATTAGATGGATGACATATTATGAAAGATAAAAACTAGAGCAAAACATCCCATCATTTTACATCATATTTTTAAGAGAATACAAGGTTTAGTTGAATCCAACGAAATGTTTCTTTTGTGTAACTATAAGTAAATTTTGAGTTACATCCTTTCCTAATGAGGCACTAAATTCAATCATGATAAAATCAAAGTTGTAATGAAGATACCTTCACCTAGGAAATTTTAATAGCTTTATAGCCTTCAAGGAAAACTTTGGTCCATTAGGTTCTTTGCAATTCATCTTGCTAACAAATACCAACCATTTATTAACCTATTTAAGAAATATACAATGTTTGTTTGGGATGAATCATGTAAACAAGTCTTTTACCATGTTAAGAATTATCTCACAAATCCATTGTTCCTAATCGACCTTTACTCTTAAATAACTTCACCATTAAACATGCCTCTAGGGAACTCTTTACATAGCATGATGAGTAATAAAATGAAAGATCTTTACATTATCTTAGCATAATATTGATTAGTTGTGAAAGGTGGTATACACATATGTAACATGATTTCCTAGCTATGGTCTTCACCTCGCAAAAAACAAGACATTATATGCTCTCTTATAAGATTAATACAATATCAAATACCAACCCCTTGAAGTACATCCTAGCTAAAATAATATTAACAAGTCACATGACAAAATGGGTCATGCTTCTTAGTGAATTTGATATTAAATATGTGGACCAAAAGGTTGTTAAAGGACAAGTTATCATTGATCAACTAGCAACAAAAACCACAAAGATCATGCAACCATTAACTCTAGGATTTCTAGATGAATTCTATCTCCACATGGATCAAACATAAGATTATTAGTTGTACTTTGATGAATCTTTCACCAATTATGGCATAGGGGCAAGAATCTTATTTCACTCCTCAAGGGGATCTCATACATATATCTTTTAGAATTGTTTCCCAATGCACAAATACTACCAAATATGAAGCTCTAATTATTGGTTTGAAATTAGCTATCACACATAACATCCATTATATTTTAGTCTTTGGGGATTCTAAGTTAGTCCTTAAGGAATTTAATGAAGAATAACTCACAAAGAATTACATATTGATTTCCTACAAGCATAGGGTGGGTAGTTTAAAATATATAGGTACAATGACCACTATAATATCTCTTTTTGACATGCTCACTAATGCTTGCAAAGGATAATTCTTTATTGAGTGCTTGTTATTTCCTACATATAATTTTCTTGATATAAAAATCGTATGTGGCATTATTGATCTTGATTCCCCTTAGTATCATGAAATCCATACCTACCTAATAAACAAAACTCTCCTGCCCAACCTATCCCATAACTAAAAACAAGAATTCATCCAACATGCTACTCATTTTACCCTCCTTAGTAGTACTCTATTACAGGGGTTATTATGGTACATTATTGTGATGCCTTAATTTAGATGAAACAAACTCAACACTTACAAAACTCCATAATGGTATTTATAGAAATAATACTAATGACATTATCCTGGAAAATAAATTACTCAACATTAGTACCATTGACCAATAATGGGAAAATATTCTTACCAATATATCAAGAAGTGTATCACTTATCAAAATTACAATGATCTAATTCATTCTACCTCACAATCCTTATGGCCTATCATTACTCCTTATCCCTTCTCTACATGGACACTTGACCTCATTGGTAAGATTAATTTATCATCCTTTGATGGTCACAAACACATTAATACTACTATTGAATACTTTACTAAGTGGGTCAAAGCCATTCCTCTCACTTACATGACTGACAAACATATCCCAAAATTTATCATTAATCACATCATTTTCTAGTATGGTCTTTCCATATCCATTATTATCAAACATGAAAAATATAAGTCAAAGCCTTCAATTGAAAATTCTATTGTCAAAAACAAATGGTCTAGTACCTACAACGCACAAGGAAATGACCAAGCTAAGGCATCTAACAAAACACATTAAAATTATCAAGAAGAACATCAATGATGTTGGCCACTTCTAGCACCTATAAATCCATTCCACCCTTTGGGCCTATTATACTAGCATTTGCACACCCCCTGAAGCCACTTTGTATTCCCTAGTATTTGATATTGAAGTGATATTACCAATTGAGGTTGTGATTCCCTCCTTGCACATCTCATTGCAACATCTCCTTGATGAGGAGGAGTCTGGGTACATACACATCTAAATGAATTAGATCACATGGATGAACACCACCTTGCAACTCTATATCATCTAAAAGTATATCAGAAATATCTCTAATGTAGCTATAATAAATACCTTAGAAGCAAATAATTAAAAACTAGTGACCTTGTAGCTATAAAAAAATACCTTAGAAGCTAATAATTAAAAATTGGTGACCTTGTACTTAGTAAAATTAGAGGAACACAAATTGGGACACGAAAAATAAAGGAAAACTTGAACCTAATTGGCTAGGCCCCTAGATCATTATAATAAAGCACATATTGGGAGTGTATAAAGCTACACAACATGACCAAGAACTCAAGTAATTCATCAAGATTATTCATCTTAAGTGATTATATGCTTGAACTACCATTTTTATCTTGCAAAAAAAATAGAAAAGAAAAAATTCTAAAAATTAAAAATTAAAGCAATTAAAGAAAGAGAAAAAAAATTGTAAAAAAAAGTAAAATGAAAAATTATCATTTGGTGAAAACCATTTTTATGGCACCTTGGGAAATCATTTTTGAAAGTGTCATGTATGATAGTTAGGATCCCTCTTATCTATAAGTACCCTACACACTTGGGGGCATTGAGATTATCTATCCATTCACCAACCTGTTACTATCCTTCAAACCATGTGTAGAATAAGGAACAACACATTGAACAATGCTTCAAAAAAACCTCTTGGACATTCCTTATCATTGCTATGACATTATGATATGTATCTTTCATAACCTGACCTTTAGCTACTTACAATTATCATACTACAAGAAGAAAAAAAAACAATGTCATGATGTCATATTAGAAAGCTTAGATCCTTAAGGATCACAAAATCACTTGTTTGTATTTTTAGTTAGTTAACTATCATCATCATGATCTTACAATATTGAGAGATGAAAGGCACCTCGATTATCTTAGTTTTATCATGCTTATTTTAGTTCTCATGGCATACTTCTCCAGGGAGACCATAGTTCTTTATACTATGTTGCATATTGAGGTTATGATGTTGAAGCACGAGTCTTGCCTTTTCTTTTATCTTCATTAAATTTATTTTCATACGTTTGTGTTAATTTTTTGATGCAAATCTCCACACATATTGTGCATTTTTGTCAATCCATTATATCATAGTGCTAGACATCTATGTAAAATAAAAAATTGCTTAAACACATCATAATATCTTCATAGATTACTAGAATGAACCTATGGTGAAGTACTCCAAAAGATATCATACTACTTCATTTCCATTTCTATAATCATAATCCATAATAAAAAAACCCTCACACATTTATAATCATCTAATAAACTCATCATCACCACCCAATTCATTCATATCAATTACCCCATCCATCATAATTATAAAACATTATCTCATCCCATCATTCATAGACTGATCCCCATCGTTCTCCTCATATCCATATTTTTCTTCCATCCTCATCCATGATTTCTCCTTAAGATTCATCCTTTAAGTCACTTTGTTTGTCATTTACAATCGCTTCCTATGTCACTCAAATCCAACTATTAACCACTTCACTAATCTCAATTTTGTTCATTTCTAGAGAACACTTGCATTCTTTAAGCCTTCCTATCCTCTAAAGGGGTCATCCCATCATCCAATTCAATCCAAAATTTAAAGCCTCTACAAGTATCAAAGAATCCTTTGAATCCAATCTTGACCAATCCTTGTAATATGCTCGGGATATCATTTCCATGTCAACATCATTATCAATCAATCAAATAAATCAATATTTGATGCTTGGGGCATCATCTCTCACCAATACCATACCATCAACTAGATGTATCTTCTATCTTAGAAATAATATTGTCTCTTGTAGTCACAATTCCATTCAAAGAAAGATAAAATCTAGGCACTAAAATCTCACATATGCCCATCTCCCATAGCAGTGACCCCATCTCAACACCTAACATAATCACTCATCCACTCATTAAAATAATTCATCCTACCATCATTAACCTACTTATCAAAATTAAATTGATTAAATAATATTTATTATTTAATTAATTTAAATAAATTAAATTGTCATAAATATTTAAATATTAAAATGTAGTGTAGGAAAAAGTATCCCTTTTTCACACTTAATTTGGGAATAATTAGTAATCAAATGAACCTAATGTTTCCTTAATGTAGTGTTGTAATATGTTTTTCATATTCACATTAAGTTTAGGGCCTTTTTAAATTAAATGGACTTAATTGTGCCTTGTTTTTTATGTTGTAAGGTCTATCTTTACACTTTCACATTAATCTAGGGCTTTATTAATTGCTTGAGGTTAATTCTCCTTAATTGGCCCCTTTAATTCAAATCCAAGCCTAATTAAATGCAAATTTTGAAGGATAAAATCCGACATTCATAAATTCCATTACATAACACTTAAATTTAGAAGATGTGTGTCCTAGGTAAGTGACTTAGGACCCATTCGCCATAGGGCGAATGGTTCCACACTTAGTCCTAGGACCCTATTTTTAATATAATGTTTCACTTTGACTAATGTGTGTCCTAGGTAAGTGGCCTAGGACCCATTCACCCTATGGCGAATGGGGTCCTCACTTAGACCTAGGACCCCCCTTTGAAATATGGTTTTGGTGGTATTTTAATGAATTAAAATCTATAATTCAATGTCGGCTTGTGATATTTGAATTTCGGGAATTAATCTTAAGATATGTATAAAGACAAGGTTATTTTACTATGTTTCATCCTAGTAATTTCAAGTCTTCAAGCATTCTAGCAACTTTATGAGCAAGTCCTAATAGCAAGTTTATGAGATCAAGAACAATTCAAGAGCAATTTCAAGGCATTCAAGGGCAGATTTATAGAAGATTATTGCAGCAATCAAGATTCATTTCATCATGTCAAAGATGTATTGCATCATGCATGTTGTTTGAGCTAATATGGTGATGTAGTGTTCAAGAGCAATTCAAGTATATTCAAGGAATTATCTCTAATCAAGTTTCATTATCAAGATCTACATTCATTGAAACCACTTCATGTTAGTTAGTGATTTTTTTAGTGGCTAATATTCGCCAATTGGCTAATAGTTGAAATTTGGGAAGCCAAAACTGGCTAATAGTTTGAGCTATAACATGACTTGAATCGCCACATTTTTACAAAATTTTATCGTAGTCTTATTTAAATCACCAAAGAATTTATTTTATTAAAAAAATTAACTTGAATATTTGCCACCCGATACATGATTAGATCAGATTCACCTAAATTCTATAAATTATAGTAGAAATATATATTAGTTCATCAATAGTATATCATAATTATTAGTTTCTTTAGGACCATATTTTTAATCTTTAGTTTCCACCATTGATTTATAATATAATCTAATGGCCCTTGTTGTATTCCACTAGGTAAAATGCCCCCATGATTTGTAATTCTCATGGGGCCCACAATTTTGAGTCTCATGAGCATTATAGATTATGGGTACATTTTACCTCGTAGATTACGAGGGTTGTTAGATGAATGATCTAAAAGCATTGGGTACATTTTACCTTACATAATACAATGAGGGTCATTATATTATATTTTAAAACAATGGTGGCAAGTAAATATTAATCTACCCCTTAAACCCATCGATAATTTCCACCCTCGGGCGATGGATATGCCATCACAATTAATGCATTTTCCTATTATTTTTCAAGATTTGCCAAAATTTTCTACAAAATTTTAGTGATGTAAAAAAATCGCCAATAGAAATTAATATTTTTCCATAAAAAAATGAAATATTAGCCAAGATTTTATATCTTTTTTTGAGGGGGGTTTCTTAAAGTTATCACTTAATTGCCAGTTTGTAGATTTACAATCCAAGGTTTCAAATAAGGTTTGGTGAGTTGTTACATAGATTTTTTCATTCATCATTCCTTCATGCATTTCTATTTCATTTCAAGGTTTAATTACCAAAATGGGGTTTGACCAAGGAAAGTCCCCATTCCCTAACAAAACAACATTTTTCTCTCTTTGATGTGTGATTGCAGATTTTAGGTTGAAGATCATTTGAAGAGAAAATTTGAAAAAAGTTGCAAAGTTATCAAAGTTGCAAGAAAAAGTTGTCAAATCATAGAAACTCCTCTACAAACTTTATTTTTGGTTGTTTGAAAGTTAACACTCGGAATCTAGAGGTGCAGACTGAGCATAACAAAACCCAAAAAGCATTTTTTAGGAACCCTAGCCAGGGCCCATTCGCCATAGGGTGAATGAGTCCTCAGTGAGCTTCAAAAGGTGACTTTTGGTGAAAGGTACACATCATTTTTACCTTTCCAAATCTGCCTTTTGATTACTATTTCAATTAGATTTAATTAATTTTCATCATTTGCATATTATAACTTGCATTTTGAATGAAATTAGAGAAATAGGTCCATCATACCCCCTTTGTTATCAACTCATTTTGGACAAACCTATTTTTATATGTTTCATAAAAAAAATCCAAATAAATCTATTATCCACAAATAATTTAATAAAAAATATGATTTACACGCCATAATTAATGAAATAATTAGTATAGATAACTAATCAATCAATACTAGTTAACTGAATAAATCAAATTAGTTAAAAAAATTAGTCAATTTAGTTAACAAATCAATTGACATTAGTTAACAAATTATCAGTCAAAATAGTTAACTAACTGATTGAAATAGATAACCAATGAATTAAATGAGATAACTAGCTAATTGCCAATAATTATTTTTTATGAATACACATGTCAAATTCTATTAATAATAAAATGTACACATATTCACATGAGGTCTAATTTACCCTACATTAGCAAGGTTCAGGGTGACATCAGGAATAGACCACCCCTCTTCGGTCTTATCTTCCTCTTCTTTGTCTTTCTCTTCATTCCATGTCTAAGAAATAGTCAAAGCCAAATAAGGGAGCCACTTAAAAAACTCTGGCCAGCTACCACCACCACCAAAAAAAGGCTAGATGTCGGCCTCACTCCACCCGAGGGCCACCTAGAGGTAACATCTCCAAGTGGAGGCAAGGTAGAGTGACGTCGAGGTGAACCACCCCTGCCACTAGAGTGGCGATGAGGCACTTGAGATTTGGGGGATCATTGTTGAATATCTAGAATATTGAGAGGGGGGTGAATCAATATTCCATAAAACCATTTAAACATTATCATAATTTTGACTGAATCAGCAAGAGAGAACATGGAAACAAGATAATGCATCAACACACATGAACACCATGATTTTTACATGGAAAACCCAAAATGGGAAAAACCACGGTGAGGATTAGCTCACAATATATTATATCTAGATACAAGATATTACAGGTCTCACTACCAGGACTCACTGTCCTTAAAAGGGTCACATCCTGAATACAAAAGATGGCTAACTGCCAAGATACAAAAGTTATGGCTCACTGCCAAAAGTATGAATTGATAGAATACACATTTTGTGTGCAAGGTCCAGTTCCAATGAAGCTTTGAATATGAAGTACTGCTTCTCACAACAATCGCTCAACAACTCTATTTTGATCCTCAACTGATAAATCATTTAGGCTCGCATATCCAAACATTCCTCAATACCTTTCGCACTTCACCATATATCCCTTCTTTCTCCTTCCCATGCTCACATTATCCACTCCACACACCTTCACACACATCTCCTTCAAAGAGTCTTACATATATGTGCAAGTATATCTTATTCATCAATTAGATTGGCCTAATTAGGTGAAGACAAACTAATCAAAAACATTCTTGTCGGCACCATATGATATATAAAACTTTTTTTTCCATGTAGTGCATCATATCAAGTCAGTGAATATCCATAGAAAACATCTTCAAGGTATATTTGATCTTCTTAATGTATGACATATGTTAGGTCAACCAAGGCTAGGACCTAAACACAAAAGCTCCAAACCAACATATACTTCTCAAAACAAAACACCTTCCAAATCCAACATTACCTCAATTTCTCATCATACTAACATCAAAGAGACTACCATTAGAACTACAACAATAGAATGTTCTTCTTCAGAAAATGCAGAGTCTCCCACACTGATATGTTGAGCAGGGAAATAACCATAGAGTATAGAGCTAAACTCTGTCAATGATAAATTTTTGCTCACAACACAAAACTTCTCAAGATCCTGGATATAGATGTCTGAATGAGACCTAATAACACAGTCAAGAGATTAGAGTCATATCATTTCTTGCGGTGAATTCCAAATTCAAAATCCAACGAACTGGTTTATCAATAAAGGACACTTCCGGTAGAGAATAGCTTTCGGTAGACTAAGTTAGCTTCCCATACAGTTGTCACCATGTTGACATCAATGACAACATAGGAATAGCCAACACAATCCATATACACTTCATGCTCATGTTGCAAGGCTCCATATTTCCAACAATCACAAACGTTAAGTTGAGAAGCTCTGGCCACACCATCAACCATGAGGCAAAAAATGACTCTGAGAAGAAGAACTACCCAAGGGGAACTTGGCCATAGTGCACGTGGTGTTACCCGGCCCAATGATTTAACAGCTCTTGAAGGTGGGTTACCTCCAGGGCCTCCTTGGTAGCTTGAACTTGAATCTAAAGCATCACATTGGAACAAATAGAAGCTTTAGTGAAAAGAAAAACAATAGTATCATTGGAGTTGTGAGAAAAAATAACAACATTTCTATCTTTCCTAAGGAAAATAAAATCTCCACCCTGAAAGCATGTCAAACTTGGGTATACTTGGAAGGGATGCAAGGTCAATCCCCCAAAAGAGCCATATTTCAGGAAAAGGGTTTTGGTTGAAAGGGGCGTAAAAAGTCATGAATCCAACTCCAAAGTTGTTGAGCACAATGATAAAACTAGAAGAGATGCTTTAAGGACTTAGGTTGTCCACAAAATGGACAACGAGGATCTAGAATTCCCATATGCCAAAGGCAAGAGCCCACAAAATATCCTTGGAAACGAATACACCAAGTAAAGTGGGCAAGCTTAGGCTTAATAAAAATTGACTGAATTTTATGAAATTGACTTTGTAAAACATAGAGGTGACTTAAAATACCATGAAAGGTTCAACTTAGGCACCATTGGGAGGTACAAGAAAAGCCAACGATATCCCAAATGTGACTTGTAGTTGCAAAAGGTAGTGTTTGGAAACTAGTGCCAATCTTTCCACCAAGATTTGACAATATGAATACCAATCTTGTTAATCATGTCTGACGAAAGAGTAGACAAGATAGAGTAAAATGTGTGTTGATATAGCCAAGAGAGCCTAAATTAAACTTCCATATCTTCCCAAGAGTGAAGATTTATCGTGGATTTGGAAAAAAAGTCATGAGGAGTGTGAATACCTTTTTTATAAAATCAAAGGGCATGAAACCAAGGTAGATGAGCCAAAGGGAGCCCTTGAAATTTAATAAGAAGAGACCACCAAAGGTTGTGTTGATTGAAAGACGACCCATCTTGAAAGCTAGAACCCGCCCACCAAATCTAGGACTTGATGACTTCCCAAGCATGCCAGATAATTTTGGAAATAAAGGTGCCTTCGGTATGAACCACATCTTTCATGACCAAAAGGGTTTGAAAGCCAGTCCCCTTTTAAGTAGGTCAGTTGCTTGAGAAACCTGAGGAAATGTAATGCTTGAGAAGGATTTTCTAGGCTTCATTCCTCAAAATCACCTGCACAATCCATTTAACACACAGAGCTAACCCTTGTTGTTGTGTGGATAGAAACCCAAGACCACCAAAGTTTCACGGGAGACAATAAAATTCCTAGGCAACACATGTGGGAGTAAATGGTGACTCCCCAACACCCCCAGGAATAGTTGTTAGACCAAAAACACTTCCACAAGTGAGAGAATGGCAAGAAAGATTGCTTCAACAATTTAAGATTGATTAATGACTAAATATGCTTCAATGCAAATGTACATGATATGCCTTGCTTATAAAGGCAAGGTAGAGATGTAGGATTAGACAAGATCATGACAAGTGTCTTAATCCTATTACATGAGACAATTAATAAACTAACTACTTAGGAATCAAGCAATAATAGCTAGATAAGATAAGCTCTAGAAAATCCAACTAAGACTTCTAGAAAGAACCTTATATCCTAAGTAAACTTAACTATGTGAATATGTTCCCTAATTACCTAGTGAATGAATTAGCTAGGTACAAGACATTTATTCACACCAACACCCCCCTTAAGTGCAACTTAGGGAGAAGATTATTATGCAAACTATGCAAAGACTATGAATACTATGGGTCCCGGCTACTAGGCCATGTTAGGTACCCATTTACAAATACAAATGGAAATGCAAAAAAACTCTCACAAGCGGAGAAAAGGAGAAAACCCAGTGGGACAAAACTCTTCTCCAAAAGAGAGAAAACAAAACAAAACAAACATGATGTATGGAGGACTTAATGATACCCCCAAAGGACTACATCCATCATGTATATACAATCAATGACCCCCCTGTAAGAGGGTAATAGAGAGATAAGATATCCCCCCCATAATGAAAAAGCTCCAACGTTGATGAAGAATGCCTGAAAAACAAAAGATGATCCAATGTTTGCAAGCAATACATCTTCCCTTAGGAAGAAAAAAATCCATAAGCTGATGAAGAAGTCACTTCATGTCCAACTGAAAGGAGGAAGAATGAACTCTCAACATGTATGCCTCTGAAAACTGAGTAGGAGTCTCCAAGCTTGAATAAGTCACAACATCATCATGGTAAAACTCAACCAAGAAACATGGAAAATAAATTGAATGAGGAGACTCATGAATGTCAATCTCCAAAGACAAAGTAGATGGGGTAACAGTTGTGTTGAAATTGTCATTAAATAGGAGAGAAACTCCCTCAAGTGTGTCCTCCAACTCTGCAATATGAGACTCCACAAACAAGCTAGAAATACTTGTCAAATATTCATCCCACAAAGCAAGATCTAAAAAAATATGATCATCCTGCTAAATAGAAGCATCGATGGTTGAAGAAGCAGGAGATGGAGAAAGCTCAACATTGGTCTCTAGAATACCAAGGTGTAGATGACCAAACTTCTCCTCATGGTTCACATGCAATGGAGTGTGTGATGCAGTAAAAGGAACATTATCACCTTCTGAAGTAAAATGTGAAAAGGAATACACACAAGATGAATGATCATCCATCCCGATAGCAACAATATTCCTAGTCTCCAAATCCCTTATGTACACCCTATCGGGAGTGAACTCAACCGTTTTACCTTGACCCCCATGAGTGATTTGATAAATAGAAACGAGATTAGTGGATAAGGGAGGAACACAAAGTACATCATTGAAGGTCCCTTCCCTCATATTAATAGAACCCTTCCCACTTACCTTCATATATATATATTGTTACCCATCAATATATGAGGTGAACTACAAGGCTCAAAAGAAGAGAACATATCCATAGAAGATGCCATATGAAGAGATGCCCTTGAATCAAGAAGCCATCTATTAGATTTAGGTCTTGCAAAGGCCAAGACTGCATGTCCTTTCATTTTTTGTAGCCCAGATGTAGATCATGTGTTCTCTGACTGAGATGATGATGAGGGGGCTGCTGATTGAGATGTTGAAGAAGAAGTAGAAGACATTGATGAGGGCAACCGAATTCTATTCTTTTGAAGAAGGTGTGTGAGTTCATCGATCTATGTTCATCATGTCCTATCCTTTGACAATATGCACATTTGTACTTCTTCTTTTTAGATTTTCCTCTTTAGAAGGGGGTGTAGACTTAGGAGTGCTATGTGAAGGAGAATCTTTACCTTTCTCATTAGACTTGGGAGCCTTATTTCGCCTCTTACCTTTTCCACTTGAAGCCTTTGTATCCTTTGCAAAAAGAGCATTAGATGTAGACTTCAATGTGCCCATCATGTGTACCAACTTTGCTTGTTCCCTTGTGAGCTGAGATACAAATTCATCAAGAGAAGGCATTTTGTATGTATTTCCAAGGGCATCCATTGTAGCATAAAATGTAGAAATAAACATTGAATAATCAAGACCAAGCTTAGCAATAATTGAAAGTATCAATTGTTCATCCTCTTTAGTGACCCCATAATTAGATAACTACAATCTTAGAGAATTGAGCTTAGAGAAGAAGTCTTGGATATTATCAAAATCTGAAGGATTAAGACCCGTTAGTTCATTCTCCAACTTAAATTTCCTCATCTTATATGGCTTACCAAAGAGACTCTCTAAAGTAGTCCAAACTCGATTAGGATGTGTGCAAGGTGAAACATTATATCTAAGATTTAGAGAAATGGACAAAATAAGAGTACCAAGAGCTCCATCCCTTTTATCAAGCCATTTCCTTTTTTCTATAGCTCCATTGGGTTTTGGATCTTGGCAATATGTGATTCTTTGCAACTTCAATTTTAACAATAACATCCCCATTTGTGATTTCCACTCATGATAGTTAAATGGGGTTAGAAGTACAAATTTTTGCAAATCCATGATACAATCAAATATTACAAGAGAGGAACAACAATTTTCCCTCACATTACAAGCAATTAACCCCTTTGTCCAAACAATTTTACACTTTTTTTGCAAATTTACAATAATGTATCCTAAACTATCAAATCAGCTTTAAACTGAAATTATGAAAATCTGGAAACAAATCTGAAAAAATTGCATGAAGAGAACTGAAGTGCTCTTGAATACCTTCCCAATGCCGTAAATTTGGGGAGAAACAAAGTTCGGAGCAAAAAGTTATAAGCTTGGAGGTGAAAAATAATGATCTAGCTTCAACCCAGAAAAAGTGGCACAAAACTACAAATTTTATGAAAGATAATTGCACCACTGGAAACTTGAGCTTCTTAGCTTTCTGACGATAATTCGTTTCAAAAAATTTGCCTTCGTATGAGAAAGTTATGATAAAATGAAAAAAATGGCTATTTGTGGGCACTTAGAAGGCAAAAATAGGTTACTCAAGGCTAAAGAGGCTCAAATTTTTGGCTCCAAACAATATGGTCGGCTTTTAACAATTATATGGTTGGATTTTTAGTACAAAGCAAGGTTTTAATAATAGTCGTCCTTTAAAAGGTTTATAAAACAAAGTTTTCAATATTTGATGCAAACTTTACAAGAGTTTTTAATATTAAAACCTTGAACTTGTCGGCTTTTGAATGAAAGCAAAGTTTTAATATAACTCAAAACTTTATTGTTTATATAAAGAACCAACCAATATTAAGCAAACCGTAGCATTTTAATATGTGAGAAAATATCGATAAGTAAGCCGATGCAATAAACAAAGCCTTGAATATTTATAACCCTATGAGTAAATAAATGAGCGTACCCTTGTTGATATGGCAAATATGGCAGCGATCAAGTACGATATGACCGTGTACCGTGTGACAGATCTGACGGCAATGCTGACCGGTAGATGGATGTGACATAGAGAGTCATATGAAGCTAACGTTGTAGGGGATGCCGACTGCGGAATATTCCGTAGAAGATTTAAATATGCTAAAATCATTCATGCTCAATACCAAAATATTTGCCCAAAAATAATAAAATTTGCCCCAATTTTTTTTTTTTTAAATATGGCAGAAATATTTTTAAAATTTTTTTTCCTGCAAAATAATAATGACGACCCAGGGGCTGTACGACCTGCTCAGGCAAACAAAATTGCCTCATAAACAAATTTTACTCAAAATGGATGAATTTACAATCAAAATTTGTTTGTGAGGCCTTCTGAACATGATGGTGATGTAGATCTAGGCCCAAAGTGCTCTGAAAATTCAGTGACCTCCTAGATCAGCTACTCTTCACACTTTTTCAAACCCTTGTAGATCAACCAAAACATATCCAAATTTGACGAAACGAAAGGAAAACTTGACTTTCTTCGACGCCTTGGATTCAACCGTGAATCCCAATCTACACCCAACAAAATCTTCAAGCCAACATCAAACCCTCAGATCTGGGAAGGAATCTGCAACACTGGAGAGCTTTGATACCATGTGGGAGTAAATGGTGACTCCCCAACAACCCCAGGAATAGTTGCTAGACCAAAACCACTTCCACAAGTGAGAAATGGCAAGAAATCTTGCTTCAACAATGCAAGATTGATTAATGACTGAATATGCTTCAATAAGCTTCAATGCAAATGTACATGATATACCTTGCTTATAAACGCAAGGTAGAGATGTAGGATTAGACAAGATCATGACAAGTGTCTTAATCCTATTACATGAGACAACTAACAAACTAACTACCTAGGAATCAAGCAATAATAGCTAGATAAGATAAGTTCTAGAAACGCCAACTAAGACTTCTAGAAAGAACCTTATATCTTAAGTAAACTTAACTATGTGAATATGTCCCCTAATTACCTAGTGAATGAATTAACTAGGTACAAGACATTTATTCACACCAACAAAATAGTGAAAAACATCCACAAAAAATCATAAAGAAGCTTTGGATGGGGCCCAACAAGAAGAATAATACACATGAGTGGCTGCTAGAATTTTAGAACAAATCTAAAATTTACCAGCCAGAGAAAGAGGCTTGGTGATCCAATAAGAGAGCTTATTTTCAATCCTATCAAGGACCACATTCCAATGGTCAATTGATAAAGCTTGAAAGGTAAAGGGAATGCCCAAAAATTGAAAGATTTCCCCATGAACAATCCACTTCTAGCCAAAGTCGAGAAGCTAAGGCGGTGTAGGAAGAAAGGATTGGCAATTGTAGTATTTTATGCTATTGACTGGCCGAACCAAAGGCCAAACATAAATTATTGAGGCATTGAAGAGCCTCTTTAATATTTTGCTCATCTTCAATGAGAGTGAGAAAGGAATAAACCGTAAAGCGATCATTAACCAACTTGTTAGATGACTTCAACAGGGAAATACCACGAACCTGCCTTGAGGAAATGGCATTTTCCAACAAATACCCAAATCATTCAGCATCAAGCACATATAAAGATAGAGCAAGGGGACACCCCTGTCGAATAGACCGGTGGAGCCCAAATTCCTAAGATTGGCGGCTATTGATAGTAATGCACATGGAGGCATCTACAAAGAGCATTTTAATAGACTGAATAAAGTGAGGGTCACGCCCCAGAGCACCACACATAACCAGAATAAAGGGCCATCTGATGCAGTCATAAGCTTTGGAAAAGTCATTTTTTAGAAAGATAGCTTTCTATTTAGAGTGTAAGGCCCATTCCATACCTTCCCAAACAACAATGATGTTATCCAGGATGAATCTAGATATGATGAAACTAGTTTGTTCAGGGTGAACAATTTGAGGCAACATATGATGAATCTTCAGAGCTAAGGCTTTGGCAATGATCTTGTTGGAGACAATAAGAAACATTATTGTTCGCTAATTGCAAATGTCCTCAGTGTCTCCTCTCATAGGTATGAATTTGATATTTCTTTTATTGATCATTTTTCCTAAAGATTGATTCTGAAAAGCTTCCAGATAGACCTTATGGAGGTCAAAACCCACACAAGGCCATAAGACTTTGTAGAATTCACATGGAAAACCATCTCATCCTGGCGCTTTATCATCGACCATGGAGCTAACAACCTATTTCAAATCCTTTGTGGAGAGAAATTTCTCACAAAAAGAGTGTTAAGCCTCAGGAAGCCTACACAGGACAACCCAAAGGCATTCTTGAAGAGCATGATTTTTCTTAGGAGAGACATCTTGAGTAGTGAAAACCTTTTCATAATGGAAAAAAAATGCTTGAATAATGTCTAGTAGCTTAGAGAGCACCATTTGACCTTCTATTCTTTTTTTGATGCCTAATGCAAAATGATGAGCATGTAGAGCCAAAAGAAATTATTAGAGGCTCAATCACCCGCTTTAAGCCAGTGCATTTTGGCCTTGATCTGAGCTCCTTTGTTCACATGATCATCAACAATCTACTTTTGTTATTGAAGCTAGGCCACATGAACTTGAAAACTGGGAGAGAATGGGTTAGCAGAGAGAGCCTTTGTGGCACGATAGAGATTCAATGTGGTGGCCTCATAGGAAAACCAACAAAAAATGGCCAACTGATGACCATAAAAGCGAAGAAATAAAGTACATTGAATAACATGATTCCACCAAGCAATCCACCCAAATTTTAAGGTAGGATGACATTCTAAGTTCCAAACCTTATGAATGTGGGCCAATGTGGGCTAATGACTCAGCAAGGAGGTGTTTAAAAAAAAGAGTTTTGGAAGGTCATTTTAGACCCACTTACCAATTAATAGCAAACTTGATAGGAAAGTGGTCTAACAAAGTGACCTAGGGAAGAGGCATCACTAGAAGATCTTGATAGGAGAAAAAGAGAATAAATATTATGTTGTTATCATGGCATGATCAAGTCGTTTAAGAACTCTATCATTTGTTTCTTGAAAATTGCTCCACATATACCAAACAACTTGAGGGTGGTAGCAAAAAGAATTGGGATCAAAAAGTCCCAATTTATTACGCATGTAAAGCCAAGTCTCTCGCTTGCGAGTTGTCTAGCAAAAGGACACGGCCCCATCTTTATTAGAAGCCGCCTCAACCATATTAAAGTCTCTACACAACACCCAAGTGGTCGAGGCATTGAATTTGCAATCCATCGCTAGAGAGTAGATCTCTCAATGACACAATTGGGGGCATAAACATTAATGATCCCAAAAGAATGATTTTCAATTAATATGAGGATCCAAACAAGCTTCTACGTCGGATCATACCCATGGTCAATTAGCAAGACTGCCACCATGGTTTAAGAAGGGTGACAACCCCTCCATGACCCACCTCATAATTGAAAGAAAAAACTAATCCATCTAACCAAATATACCAAAATTTTGTAGCAAGTGTGATAGAAGCAATCTTAATTTCCTAAAGACATAAAAAATCAATACCAAGATAATGTTTTCTAATATCTTACACGAAATACTTCTTGGCGAGGTCAATGAGACCTTAGAAATTCCATGAAATAAATCCATGACAAAAATGCTTGCATATCATCATTATCCTCTTAATAAGAGTAACATTTTTGCATCAACTCTAAAGCCTTTTGGAAACCAAGCATACCATTCCTTCACTTTTCTTGAATATATTCGCCTACCTCCACTCAACCAGAAGGGTTGCAAGAGTGGCACAAACTCTATGACTAAGAAGAAAGAATTGAGGTCGACCGAGGCATTCACACAAGCTTTGTTCAAACAAGAAACTCAATTTTGATGGGCATGGCACTATATTTCCTCTTAAAATAAGGGTTTGAATCGATATGTTGCAGTTGTATAACAACGGGCTCTGAGGGTTTGCTTGGCTTGCTGCTAAACAAGGCAAACCTCCCCTTGCAAGACACTGTAGTCCATTTCTCTTTTGGTTTATAAATCCTAGAAGCTCATGGAGGGTTAGGAGTCTTCGAAGGGGTCTTGACCTTCAACACAACTAGCAGACAATCCTTAATTTTATGCTTTGAGGATTGACACTAGAAGCACATATTTGGTAGATTCAGATAAAGCACACAATGAGAATGACGAATGCCTCCAATCTGAATATCAATCATGTCTTTAAGATCACGAGATAAATCCACTTTGACATAGACCTATTTCTAGGTTCGAGCATGATAAAAACAATTGGCCTTGACATAAATGACTTCTCAAGAGAATAAGCAATAGTTGGGAGAAAATGCCAACAAGGTAAAGGAAGACCTAGGAACTCAAGCAAGACAAGCACATAAAGTTTCTTATCATCAGAGACGAAAAAGTCTTAAGATGAAAAACTGGTAGAGACTACTAGACATACCACGGTCCATGTTGGAAAATAGCTTGAACACGGTTCAATTCAAAAAAATGCAAAAGAAAAAACCCTTTGGTGACGTTTTGGACTCTGTCAATATGGATCCCATGAGGGGCCCATGAGTTGGCAACCCAATCCTGTAACATGCTTTCAGGGGGGATCCTCCCAATAAAATAACCTATAAGAGTATGTTGCTCTAACCATTGAAATGAAGAATCAAATTCTAGGGTGGGTAAAACCACATCCGTGGGGGTCTTAGAAGGCATACTTCATGAAATACTTTCAGCATGAATTTTTGGGGTCGCTTGTGCAGAGGAGCTATTGTTCATATTAACATAGACCGATTGCCACTACACCAAAAGCCTAGGTTGTTAGTGAGGGTGACATTGGAGAGGTTAAGGGGTACTGACGAGGGTTGAGGGTCCCACGTGACAACAGTTTACCCCCTCAGTTGAGAGGTTGAAAGACACAGTCGACTACGAGACAAAAAGAGTGTCAAGAGTGGGATTCAAATCCTCCCCAATAGAGCCGTCAATTTTGTTAACACATACTGATTTCCACTACACCAAAACCCTGAGTTGTCAATGAGGGCGACATTAGAGAGGTTAAGGGGTGTCGACGAGGGTTGAGGGTCCCACATGACAATAGTTCACAGATGCCAAACCGTCAAAACTAACAACAACTGCATTGGGTTGAAGTTGGTTGTGACCATTTTAAATGAAAGCTCTTGCAGTGAATGTGGTATGACATAAGATCGAATGACGGAGAAAATACCAAAGTACGCATAAAAAAACCTAAAACCCTACCCCACATGCAATTTGAGTTTTTTCATGTGCAAGAACACACAATAAAGAATTGAAATCAATCATCCACCTAGTGATAATTTTAAGAAACCCTCTCTAAAAA
Organism: Sequoiadendron giganteum; assembly: GCA_007115665.2. NCBI lineage: Eukaryota > Viridiplantae > Streptophyta > Pinopsida > Cupressales > Cupressaceae > Sequoiadendron > Sequoiadendron giganteum. Next base: position 695,595,491 of record CM021101.1, read on the forward strand.
AGATATAAAATCTTGGTGAATCTTTCATTTTTTTGAAAAAATATTAATTTATATTGATAAATCTTTCTTTTTTAAAAAAAATAAAAATTTAATGGGAAATATTTTTAAATCACTACAAATTTTTAAGAGATCTTCATGAATCTCAATTAAAAATAGGCAAATGCATTAAATATCATGGCGGATCCTTCTTTAAAAAAAATGAATTCCTATGGAAAAGTAAGCGCCTTAGGGTGGCAGCGATTGACTAGTTTAAGGTGTAGCATTCTTGTCTATAATTACTTAATTCCTTAATATTTTAAATCAAAAATTGAATATTAATTAGCTCTAAATTATTTTTCACTATTGTTGATTTTATTTATAATGTAAAGGTTTAGGTTTTATTTTAGGCCCCATGGGCATTAGATCTCTACAAGTATATTTTGGCCCACCAAATTTAACTGTAGTTGTTATATCATAAATCTTCAATGACATAAATACAATTTTGGGCTTAATGGGAATTAGAGCTCTGTAGATACATTTTAACTCATCAAATACAAACCCAACCATTATATTTTAAATAAAATCAATGTTGATGATTAAAAACTTGTGATATGACCCTAAAATAATCAATAATTATATAATATTATTGGTGAATTAATTAATTTCATTTTCTACTGTAACTTATTAAATTTAGGTTAATATTATCTAATTAGGTATTGAATATTGTGACGAATATTTGAATTTAAAATTTTAATAAAATAAATGTTATAGCAATTAGTTACCAAGACTATTTTTTGTAAAAATGTGGCTATTCAAGTAACCTTACAACTTGTACTATTAGCCAAGTTTTGAATCCCCAATTTCAACTATTAGCCAATTGGAAAATATTAGCCAATAAAAAAATCACTACTAATTACTTCCATGCAAATGGGTAATAGTTGTCACCTCTCCACATCCATTCCACCATCAATAGGGGTAAATTCCTTATCCCAAACCAAATCCTAGCTATCCATCCATCATATCCAAAAACCATAAATTGAGATCAAATCCATAATTTCTTCATCCTAAGTTAGAGAAACTAAATGTTGTCAAAGTGAGCAAGAAATATTCTATCATTTGTAGATCATATCTGTAGACATCCAAATTTGATCACTTCCATATGATCAAAATTGTCTACTCTATTCATCTATTTCATTAATAGTGATTAAATAATTTATTTAATCATTATTTCATTTTCTGCCTAAGGTTCCTAAAGTATGTAATTAAATAAATTAAATACTTTACCTTACCCCCTTTTCTTCTCTAAATTAAATAAACATGACAAATTATTTAATTTAGTCATTTAACCTATTTGGATTAAAAACCAATTTTTAATTCCTCTTTTTCTCTCTCCTTGTCACATTCTCCATAACCCTCTTTTAATCCAGATTAAATTAATTAATCTGTGATTAGGATGTGCACCATTTAATCAAGATTAAGTGTCACATCCTCCATAATCTCCCACTTGCCTCTAATCTCACATTAATTATCCTAATCCTGTGTTTGCACAACCTTAATCAGAATCATTAGCCACATTTGGCTTACCTTTTCTAGTCAACCTTTCCACTTACCATTTTTAGCCTGGACTCTCTTCTCCATGTGAATTTTTAATTCACATTTATTTTCCCAAGGCTCCTCTCTTCCCCATGTGAATTTTTAATTCACTTTTATCTTTCCAAGGTCTTCCCCATCCCCCATGCAAGATTCTAGAAGCCTTGACTTGTCACTTCACATGTGCCAAGGGCTTCTAGAACCTTGGACTTGTCACATCACCCACATGTGACAAATCTCCAACTTTTTGGAGACCCTCTCTTATCCACTAGATTCTTCCAATCATTGTGAATTTTTAATTCACTTTTATTCTTCCAAGGAATCTTCTCATCCCCCAAAATCCACCTCATGTACTTCCCTTCCACCTCATTTTCACATCACTCCACCCTAAGACATCATCTCACATTCCACATGTCAAGATGTGAGGGCTTGTGAGTCCTCAACTCACCATAGCCCTTCATCTTGATCTTGTTGGATCAATCCCAACCGTTGAATCCAATTATCCTATAAATACCCCCTCATTTCTCTCATTTTAGGGATCAAGTCTTTTGCAACAAAACTCTTGCAAAATTGCCATTCAAGCTCTCATTTATCATAATATTTAGCATCATCAATTCATCTTGCATCCATTCAACTTCATTGCCATCCAAGGAGCACACAAGACTTCAAAGATCAAGGGCCAACCAAGGAAGCAACAACATGAAGGTATAAGAAGCATTCCATTTGTTCTATCTTGCTTTCATATTGTCCATTTTCTTAGGCTAATCGTTGAGGTGCCCTTTTATCTTGTTACTTCTTCTCATTGCATTATTAGTTTTGTCTAGCATCTCACATTAGGAGTAGCATTTGATTAGGATCGCATTTCTAGCATGCCCGGTGGGACCCACAAAGGGGTCGCTTTCTTTTACGTTTTTTGTTGTTTACCTTATTTGCAGATTCAGGTCGCAGAGGAGCGAACTTTCCCTCCCGAACGTTGCAGAGGGGCGAACTTGCCCTCCCGGACGCTGCAAAGGGGTGAACTTGCCCTCCCAGACACTGCAAAGGGGCGAACTTGCCCTCCCAGACGTTGCAGAGGGGCGAACTTGCCCTCTCGGACGTTGCAGAGGGCGAAATTTTTCCTTAACAACACGTTCAAGAAGATTTCTTGCTGATATCTTGCGTATTTTTGCTACAAATCACAAAGGGCAAAAAATAAACAACTAACATTTGCTTGCAGGGCCTTTGTTTTATTCTTTGAAAATATTTCCTTACTGTTTTATCTATTTACTTAGCATAAATAGGGGAAAGTAATATTGGCTACTTGTTGTGTTTCTTTTATTTGTATTACCCTAAAGGGACATTAACTCGTTTTCATCCTCTCCCTTTGCACTTTTGTGCGGATCCGAAGGGGGTAGTTGGAAACAGTTAGTGTTTTCTTCTTAGAGGGACCTGCTTGGGGATTTCATCACCCCAAGGGATGATCCCAACCACGCGTACTGGCGGGGTATATAAAGGGGGGAGAGCCAAAGTTGTATCCCAATCCAGTTGCGTCGTAATTAGCGAAGCGTTGAAGCTAGGGTGATACCTAGATAGACATGAAGAGTTGGTCCAAGTCTTTCAGTATCTCGTTGGGGTTCCCAACTCACACTTGTGACGGACTAGTGTTCACGGTTTGTGCCTCACGTACCGAGCGTATATCGAGGACTCCTTAGAAACTTTGTTCATCCTAGAGTAAGACCTTTGCTGGCCATACCCCTTAACACTAATCATAGGATTGTGCTTGTTCAAAGTGTCTTTCTATAAAGAATCGATAAATTTTGATAAGTCAAACTATCAATGAATCATTTTAAGTCCTTGCCAAAATCCCTCGTCCAAACCAAATTGCATTTTCCACTACAAAGGGGCGAACTTGCCCCACTGTTTCAGCATTTTCCACTGCAGAGGGGCAAACTTGCCCCCCTGTTTCAGTATTTTCTCTGCAGAAGTGCGGATATGCCCCGCTGAACAGATAGTTTCATCCATTTGACCATTCCAAACCTCCGTTTAACCACCCCAAGTCTCCGTTTGACAATTTGATCATCCTAAAACATTCATCTATCCAAATCTAACATCATCCAAATCCAATCAAAATCCCATCATCCAATCAAATCCAATCCAATCCAAATCATCAAATTGATACATCATCAATTGATCTAAACAAATTCAATCAATTCAATCCTCATCTACATCATCAAGTTGATTCATCCACCAATCCTCATCCAAATCATCAAATTGATACATTCCAATTATCAATTTTGAAGGTTTTAACTTTTATGCAAAAAAATTCGGAGGCCATAACTTTTGGCTCGGATGTGGGTTTTGGTTGAAATTTTACGGGTGGTTGCGTTATGAGCTGGCATGTGGATTCTCAACCTATCAAATAGGTTGGACCCCTTTTTAGCACATTTTTGAACCCCCAAAGTTTCATCTTGACCCTCAAAATCACAATTTACTATTTTTTCTCAGTTTCTGAAAAAACATTTTCGTTAATAACTCTAAATCACTATCTCAGATTTGGGATCTTAGTTGGCAAGTCATCCAATATTAGTATTGGGTATTTCTTGGAAAAAACTTGGACTCTCAAACGTATTCCTATGAAGTTTCCTAAAATGGCAAAATTTGACAATTTTTGAAAACTACCAAATTTGGCAGAAATTTGATTGTCAACACCTTACGTCCTCTAGTTAAAACCCATGATCTTGGTTTCAAATCAATCCTATCATATCCTTCAATCCAATCCCAATCTAAGCCCCAATTCAATTCTAATCTGAGCATTAATCCCATCATCCTAATATGAGCTTTCATCCAATCCCAATATGAGCTTTCATCCAATCCCCATATGAGCTTTCAATCCATCCTAGTTCTCTATCCATCATCTATTATTTCCTTCTAATCTATATCCATCATGAATCTTTATCCCCCTCTCACACGACCAATAATAGTAGTCAAGGGGAATCCTAACTCCGTTGATGACGATAACGAAAATCTTGTTGATCATGAAGATTGTTATATAGATCCTCTTGATGCTATCATTGCTAGTAAGCTCTCTCCAATCGCCTCCCAAAATCCCACTACTTCTTCAAACTATCCCACCATGCCTTCATCCACATCTAATAATGGTTCTTATGCTACCTTTGACAAGGGATATCCAACATCCTCACCATCGACATATTCATCATGTCCTCCCTTTCAACCTCTATCCTATCCAACATCCACTTCCTCTTATCCTCATCATCATCAACAATCGCAATACCTCTACCTTAATCCCACATCCCAATCTTCTCATCCTAATCCAACACTCACACATTCCTATCACAATCGCCCATCCCAATATTCCTCCTATCCTAATCCACCATCTCAATCCCCTCATCCTTATCTACCATGCATATCCTCCTACACCAACCCACCATACATTTATTCCTATGGTGGTTCACCACCTCAATCTTCTTGTTCTAATCCAACATCCACACCTTCCTATCACAATCCCCCATCCCAATATCCTTTTATTAATTCCACATCTCCCCATTCTAATCCATCATCTACATATTCCTACTATCATTCACCATCCCAATCTTCCCAATCTAGTCCAACATCCACATCTTCCTACATCACTCCCCCTGTCACTGCATTATATCTTAATCCTTCATCTAATCATAATCCTCCATCTCCTCCAACCACTCTTAGTTCCCCATCTAGTCCTATCCACTCACCTAATCATAATCCTCCATCTCCTCCAGCCACTCCTAGTTCCCCATCTAGTCCCATCCACTCACCTAATCATAATCCTCCATCTCCTCCTAGTTCTACATCTAATCCTCCAATTTTTAATCCTAATCCTACATCCAATCCCATACCCACATCTAATCCTAATCCTCCATCTCCTCCTATTCCTCTATCTCCTCCTATTCCTCCATCCAATCCTAATCCTCCATCTCCTCCTATTCCTCCATCCAATCCTAATCCTCCAATCCCTAATCCTCCATCTCCTCCTAGTCCTCCATCCATTCCCATTCTTTCATCTAATCCTAATCCTCCATCTCCTCCTAGTCCTCCATCCAATCACATCCCAACGTCTAATCCTAATCCACTAATCCCTAATCCTAATCCTCCATTCATGCGCACCACTCTACCTAATCCTACATCCCTTCCAAATGTCTCCCAAGGATTCATGCAAGAAGAGACATCATGCCCTCCCACTCTATCATGTGCTATCACTAGTAATGAGGCCGTCCTCCATCCTACACCTATCCCTCCCATCACCATTCCTAACACCATCCAAACGATTGCGCCAGTCAAACCCATCGAATCCATTCAATCCCCATCTTCTACTACTAGATCCACCCAATCCATTGAAGACATCCAATCCCCTCCTCCTAGTCCTACTATTCACAAACTCCAATCCCATGAAATTCATGAATCCTCCATCCTCTTATCTCCCCCAATTGAGGAGTCCCTCGAACACTCTTCCATCATCATACATCCCACACAAGATGAGTCATGCCAAGAGCTTGATCCAAAGCATACAAGCATATCCCCTCCTCCAAAGCAAGATCCTTCCATCCCATCTACTCCATCTAGAGAACATAGTCTTCTTTCATCTCATGATCCTATCCTCTCATCCATCCCATCCATCCCATCTCAAGATCACACTATCTCATCCACTCCATCCTGTGATCCCCTTTGCATTCATGATCCAATCACTCCATCTCATGAGCCCTTATCATCCACTGCCATAAATCTAGATTCTATCATACTCCCCAATTCCTCTCATGATCCCTTCTCAATCATTCCTCCTGATATTGCTATCCCCTCATCTCCATCGCATGATGCTTCATTGCCATCTAGTCTTACCATCCCAATGCCAGTTGTATCACCTTGGTCGCATTACACTTATCCGTGGTGGCCTTCTTACATAAGCAAAACAAAGTATAGGCACCACCTTTCCTCCTCCACCTGCTAACACACTCGCATCATGCTTCCAAAAGAATAAGCATCCTACCATCGATCATATGCTTGAGAACATGAACTATCAAGGAAAAGGTTTAGGCCTTCATGAGCAAGGTATTTTAGAACCCATTCAAGTCCAAGAACATCTAGGCACACATGGTCTTGGATATGTCTCCCAAAACTCGCACTCTACAAATGTTGGTACAACCTTTGTACATCCTAAACGATCCTCTTCTAAAGGCACAAGAGGTACTTCCAATCGTTCTACCAAGTCATATGCCGCCATCCCCCCTCCTCCATCATATTACCTAAAAACAACCATCCATCTTCCTCCCTCATCCTCTCAATCCATCTTAGGTCCTTATGTCCCTCTATCCATCATTTCTCATCCTCCATCTACTATGGGTTCTTATATCCCTCCATCAAATCCCACACATCCTCCATATACACAGTCTATTTTGGGTCCTTATATCCCAAAATCACCTCCTCCATCTTATCCTATTCATCCTTTCATTCATCCACCTCCTCTCCCTCGTACACAACATAAAACTCCTACCTTCATAACTCCTAATCAGGATCAACAAAGGCACATACCTACGCATTCTCCATCTACACGTAATCCCTATAACCCTACCTCCATCGCTCCCCATCATCCATCTCCTCGCATCTATCCCCTTGCTACCAAAAGAACTTTGGATGCCAAAATACATAAATCCACACATCCACATGAATCTAAAGCTCCTCATGTCCCCTTCCATAGACATGTTGAAGAATAGAAAAATCGAATCCGAAATCCCAATCAATCCAAAAGGCCACAAAGGCCCACCAAAGCAACACTCAAAACCATGTGGATCCCAAAGAAAAAAGGTACCATACCTTCAAATGAAACGTCCATAATGACATCCAAAGTTGTTATTCCCCCACAAAATCCTTTACATCCTCCATCTCCTAAATCTGTTTTGGGTCCCTACATCCCAAAATTCCCTATCCCAATGCCTCCATTATCGTCACATTATCCACCCATCAACCCTCCTATCATTTCACATCTACCACATGTGCCAATGTTGGTCCTGGACACCTTCCCCCATCACACATCCACTCCATCATTCCATCCATACACTTTCCAACATCCCATCCACTATCCCCCATATCTCCCCCATCAAATTCCTTTAATCCATCCTCTTGTGTAAACCATCTGGTCTAATAAGGTTGTACCAACATCTGAATAGTCCTTTCAAACATGGGCTCTTATTACCTCATCTGGAAATTCATGCTTATGTCTTCCGAATCCATATCCTCTAACTATGCATATCCATATCCCTATCCTCATCCATCTTCACCGGTATCCTAGTCAAAAAGTTTTTTTTTTTTTTTAAAAGAAGCAAACAAGCGCCTTGGATAAGTACCATGATGAAAACCTGGCAAACAGGCATCATGTGTAAATCCCCCATCTAGTCTCCTTCCATAATTGGGGGCAATACCCACTTACGCATTCCTTTCCTCCATCTCCTACATCTATCTATCTTCCACATCTTACCCACCATCTTTCGCATCCTATCTAGTCCCTCCATCTTCCTTGTGATCTTGATAAAGATAGGGGAAAACCTATATACATGCGTTGGGACATATCTTGGCATATATTCCCCTCATCCATACACTTATCATATTCCTTCCACACATCTTGCTATCCCTCTTGCCTCATCATGCATGACACATCTAGAGTGGGGGCATCTCGTTATTTGCACTGAAGTCCTTGGAGACATCGTCCATCCATCCCTCCAAGTAATCCTTTCCATCTCTCCATCCTTACCTCCCCATCCATTTATCCATCCAGTCATCCCTTCCATCTACCAAATCCTTATCTTCCTATACTCCCATCCTACTACAATCTATATCCATTCGCTCCTGTATTTCCCTATCCTTCTATTTTCCTTCCCTCTTGCCTCATCACACATGACACATCTAGAGTGGGGACATCTCCTTCTTTGTGTCTGAGTCCTTGAGACATCGTACGTCCATTCCTCAGGTAATCCTCTCCATCTCCCCATCCTACCCCTCCTTCCCCCCCCATCCATTTATCCATACAATAATCCCTGCCATCTCCCAATCCTTATCTCCATATACTCTCATCCCCTCGTCATCCCATCCATTTATCCATCCAATAATCCATTCCATCCCTCCAACTTTGTATCCCTCTATCCACCTATCCTCGCATCTTTCTATCTCCCCATCTTTATCCATCCATCCATTTACCCCTATCTCATTATCCCTTGTCATTGGTATCTAGCTATCGGCTACCCCCATGAAATCCAATGCCATGCTATCTCACTATCATCATTCCTATCTATTTCTCACATCTTTACAATATCCCCTCAATCTTCATCTCATCTATCCACCTATCCTAGCATCTTCTTATCCATCCATCCATTTCCCTCTATTATCCCTTGTCATTGGTATCTAGCTCTAGGCTACCCACATGCAACCAAATGCCATTCACATCATAATTCATCCCTCCTATCTATTTACCACGTCTTTCTCACATCTCCATCGCTCATTTATCCATCATCTCAACTTTCGACTTCATATTCTAATGATCTAAAAATAACCAATCCCATCCCTGAGCTTCACATCCTACACATATCAACCATCATCCTATCCAATCCTGCAAGTCTATCTTGTCTCATCATATCGACTCCATCCTTTTTTCCATTTATCTTGGTCATTTCATCATCCCTTATTTGTTGTTTGTCTTTGGCCTAGTGTCGAACTACGTTGCCCCTATGCTTTCACGTAGGCAAGGTCAATCATTTGATTCACCCCCAGGGCTCTGTCTTTTGTCTGTCTTGTCATCTTCCATCATTTGTCTTTGGCCTTGTGTCGAACTACATTGCCCCTGCGCTTTCACGTCGGCAAGGTCGATCATTTGATCCGCCCCCGGGGTTCTGCCTTTTGTCTATCTTGTCCTCTTCCATATTCTGTCTTTGGCCTTGTGTCGAACTACGCTTTTACGTAGGCAAGATCCATCATTTGATTGGCCCCGTGGGATTTTTCTTTCCATTTGGTCTTTGTCATCCATCGAGGTCTTCATTTTCCTCTTTTCGCTTTTACCATGGTCTTTTCCTGAACTACGAGGGCTTTGTGCTTTCACGTAGGCAAGGTTGATCTTTGATCAACCCTCGAACCCCTAGGTCTTTAGGGTGTGTCTATTTTGTCGAATCATCATTTTATCCTCTTGTCACCTTATGTCCCATCGTCTTGTCATGTTGTCAAGAATGTCCCTATCCTAGCTGGTGCTTACAAACAACAGTCATCTGTATCACAAGATTCAATCGGTTTCTTGTATCCTACGTCATATCGATCTTTTAGTTAGATCCATCATCGGTCTCAACATGATGTATCCTTCCCAACAGACCTCATCAACCCCATCCATCATCTTGATCCTATGGAAAAGGACGTTTGAAATTGATTGTGATCTTTTGATGCTTTTGACTTTTGTTTATCATTTGAGCTCCCTATCATCACTTGTCATGGTCGCCTTGATCCATCATATCACGGTGTGCTTTGACTAGTCAACATAGGGGCATTTTTTGCTCATTTCTTTGTTTTTTTCTTCTTGGTTGTCCCACGTAGTACCCACCAAGATCCCTGAGGTCTTGTGTTACGCTGGGGCATTCTTTTGTGCTTGTGGTTATTCCAATACCTGGCCCGACCAAAGTCATCGTGACCTTGGGGTGTTGGGATAGCCTTCTTGTTTGTTGTGTTTGTTTTATGCATTGGACACTAATCCATCTTGGTTTACATACCCTGATGCCCGATGTCTTATGTTATAGCAAAAATCAGTGCTTTAAGGATGGCAAATTGCATTAGGATTGCATTTCATTTTCCATTCCATCATCTTGCATATCTCCCCCATCCTCATTCATTCAAATAATCTAATCACACTCTTGGTCTTAGCCTTGTTGCAAGCCTTGATCCAATCATCCTCCTCCTCATCATCATCATCCTTATCATCTGTGGGATGTATCCTTCCCTATCCTTGTGTTGTTTTGGGATGTATCCTTCCCTCATCAACAACACTCTCATCGGGACGTATCCTTCCCTAGCCTTGTGTTGTTTTGGGATGTATCATTCCCTCGTCAACAACACTCATCCTCATCCTCATCATCAGTGGGATGTATCCTTTCCTATCCTTGTGTTGTTTTGGAATGTATCATTCCCTCGTCAACAACACTCATCCTCATCCTCATCAGGATGTATCCTTCCCTATCCTTGTGTTGTTTTGGGATGTATCATTCCCTCGTCAACAACACTCATCCTCATCCTCATCAGGATGTATCCTTCCCTATCCTTGTGTTGTTTTGGGATGTATCTTGTCCTCATCAACAACACTCCATCAACCATCCACCCAACCTGGCTTGTACCTGGACTGGGGCAACATCACATTTTTCCTTGAATCCATTTTGTGCTCACCTTTATCTCCCATCGCTTATCATCATTTTTTTTTCATCACTTTACATTGTCATTTTCATCTCCCCTCTCATCTCTCATTCTTTGCCTAATTTTTGCCCTCTTTCCACCCATACCATCTATTTCTTCCTATCGAGAGGTCGCTCGGGACCCCTATTTCTCCCCCATCATCCTCTCAAGGGGGCATACCCTTCATATTAATCTATTTTATTGTCCGTAATCAACCCCTTCCTGGATTGGGGCATATTCATCCATTTCTCTGCTAATTTGGACAGCTCATATCCTCCTCCCCACGCTGGGGCATCATCTTCCAATTACTTCCTCTATAGAGTCATCTACACTTTCTTTTCTTCGAAGCATGGTTATTCTAACGGTACTTCGAAGAGGGGCAAAATGTAGACATCCAAATTTGATCACTTCCATATGATCAAAATTGTCTACTCTATTCATCTATTTCATTAATAGTGATTAAATAATTTATTTAATCATTATTTCATTTTCTGCCTAAGGTTCCTAAAGTATGTAATTAAATAAATTAAATACTTTACCTTACCCCCTTTTCTTCTCTAACTTAAATAAACATGACAAATTATTTAATTTAGTCATTTAACCTATTTGGATTAAAAACCAATTTTTAATTCCTCTTTTTCTCTCTCCTTGTCACATTCTCCATAACCCTCTTTATCCATATTAAATTAATTAATCTATGATTAGGAAGTGCACCACTTAATCAAGATTAAGTGTCACATCCTCCATAATCTCCCACTTGCCTCTAATCTCACATTAATTATCCTAATCCTGTGTTTGCACAACCTTAATCAAAATCATTAGCCACATTTGGCTTACTTTTTCTGGTCAACCTTTCCACTTACCATTTTTAGCCTGGACTCTCTTCCCCATGTGAATTTTTAATTCACATTTATTGGCCCAAGGCTCCTCTCTTCCCCATGTGAATTTTTAATTCACTTTTATCTTTCCAAGGTCTTCCCCATCCCCCATGCAAGATTCTAGAAGCCTTGACTTGTCACTTCACATGTGCCAAGGGCTTCTAGAACCTTGGACTTGTTACATCACCCACATGTGACAAATCTCTAGCTTTTTGGAGACCCACTCTTATCCACTAAATTCTTCCAATCATTGTGAATTTTTAAATCACTTTTATTCCTCCAAGGAATCTTCTCATCCCCCAAAATCCACCTCATGTACTTCCCTTCCACCTCATTTCCACATCACTCCACCTTAAGACATCTCACATTCCACATGTCAAGATGTGAGGGCTTGTGAGTCCTCAACTCACCATAGCCCTTCATCTTGATCTTGTTGGATCAATCCCAACCGTTGAATCCAATTATCCTATAAATACCCCCTCATTTCTCTCATTTTAGGGATCAAGTCTTTTGCAACAAAACTCTTGCAAAATTGCCATTCAAGCTCTCATTTATCATAATATTTAGCATCATCAATTCATCTTGCATCCATTCAACTTCATTTTCATCCAAGGAGCACACAAGACTTCAAAGATCAAGGGCCAACCAAGGAAGCAACAACATGAAAGTATAAGAAGCATTCCATTTGTTCTATCTTGCTTTCATATTGTCCATTTTCTTAGGCTAATCGTTGAGGTGCCCTTTTATCTTGTTACTTCTTCTCATTGCATTATTAGTTTTGTCTAGCATCTCACATTAGGAGCAACATTTTATTGGGATCACAATATCCATTTGTTGTCAAGAGGTATTGTATTTTGGTTTGAAGAACATCTTCAATTTATTATGTTTATGTAATTCATCTTTTCACTCTATCAAAGATGAGTATGCAATTCAATTCAAAGTTTACATATTTTTTTTAAATATTTCTTTTGTATTTTAATTACATGCTTACAAGTGGTATCACAACACCCTTGGGATTCGATAAATATTGATTTTATCATTAGCTTCCTAATCACCAAGTGATTTAATGGTTCTACATCATTGTGGTTGATAATTTTTCTAAAATGGTTGATATCACGGTTTCTTAAGAGAATATCAACACAATGTTAGATACCATACACATCTTATTCAATTGTGTTTGACTTCACTTCCATATTTCAATCTACATTATCTTTGAGGTCACAACCTAAAATTTGTTAGCATTTTCTGACAAACTCTCTTGACAATGTGAGACACACAACTAGACTAATCCATAAATTCCCATGCATGGAATAATGGGTAGATAGAGTTGGTCAACCACACATTAGTTCACCTCCTATGTATTCAAAATAGTGTGTATATGTGCATTTGGGATGACAATCGACCTTTCATTCGACATGTTTATAATAGTGCATTACATAGTTATACAAGGCACAATCCTTTGTAAATGTGTCTTTCTTTGCAACAACAAGGGATTCCAATAGTTAATTAGTTTTTGTCCAAAATGCATCTATAATCACAACCTAAAATCAATGATAAGATTGTAAATAATCAACTACCTATATCATATGACATGTCATTTTAGCGTTGCCAACATGAGCAAAAAAAGAAACATGACTTTTTTCTAAGTCAACAATTGATCAACAGATATAAATTCCTTTTATCCCATAGCTATGCACTTCAATAACAACAACCAGTCTTCAACAACACTTGATAGCATTACTAATCGTCAACAACACTTTAGTAATAATTGAAGTCACTTCAACAAAACTTTATTAGCAACTGAAGGCACTTCAATAAATACTCTAACAACACCTCAGTAGCAAATGAATGCATTTCAATATCATACTTCAACAATAATAATTAATATATGTTAGCAAATAGATTTTCCCTTATGGAAATACATTAATTATTAACTCCATAGCCCATAATAATAAGGACAAAGTCACTAGTAGGAAGGAAAGATCATAGTTCCATTTGTGACTTTTCTCTAAATTTTTAACGAGGTACAACTCCATCAAAGGTTACACATAAATAAAAATGGGCATGCTTTTAACCAAAAAGCAAAAAATGTGAACTAACATTGACCCATAACCATGAGATCAATGTGATAATCCAAGCCAAACTATTAACCTCCTAACACAAAGGCCATAATTATAATAGCCAATAAAATAGTTTCCAAAAGAATCAATTTTAACTTCAAACAAGTAAAGTAACGTCACGAAGCTCTCAATCACAAAGGATGAAAATCCAAATATTGTTTAAGCTCGCAGACTAATTCAATATTAACATTACATTACCAATTCAATATTCACAAACATAAAGTATTCTAAAATTGAAATTAATTCAAAAATGTTCCTCATTCATTTCCTTTACATCATAGTGCTATTCAGAAAGTAGAAATCGGATCCTCTAAAAGGTCCCCTAAACACAACTTTATACCTCCCCAATCTTGAATCTTGGTTGTTAAGATAACTGTCATCGCTTCAAGTGGCAGTTTCATAAACTACCACCAAATTTAGATTATTTGAGTTTTAAAGAATATTTATGACTATTTTTAAATAAGTCATAATTACACTGCTCCTCTCAAGTTGATTTTGATAGGGGAATGAAGCATAGTTGCTTGTATGTCAAACTCATGGCTTGAAGTACGTTTAGGCAACATGAAAGATCCAGGATTTGCATTTAATATACATTCCCTCTAGTGATCATACTCATGTGAATTTCTTTAGCAAAGAATTCCACAAAATTAAAGCTTGTTGAGATGAGAGATTGATGCAAATTCATCACATCAATAGCCACCCTCATTAAATTGCAAAGCAATATTGTTATCCTTGCAATTGTTAGTCATCCCAAGAAAATATTCGATATCTATCTCCCACCTTGCCATTATGCTTCTATAAATATGAAGAAAATTACATTCAATTTTATCATTCCAATTTTGCTGCTCCAAGATGTCGAGCTTTGCAAGTGATGCCTCTTTGAAGAGTGATTATTTGTCAATTGAGAGTGTGGAGTGTAGTTGGATTTGACGCTTGGTGACAGACCGGCTAAAAGACATCTTCTTGATATATAGCGACATGGAGGAAGGTGTAATCCAAAAGATATATAGTTCATGTACACAATTCTAAGCTTTTAGAGCATTTTGTGTATAATGTCATTCGTACTTCTAGCAAAGCAGATTAGGGAATGAGGGCGACAGAGGATCTAATTAAACTTGAGTACTTAGCTAGTGTGAGGGCAGCCATAAGAGGCCTCAGTGCATTTTCGAGATCTGGTTTTATCAGTGATATCATATGTATTGAGATTGCACTTCAACATGAGCTCACTAAAAAAGTTGTGGCCCTTCTCTATGCTGGTCTGAAGTGAAATGACATGGGGTTTTTTTCTCTTTTTGTGGAGTTGAATGAGAACATACTCTCATTGGCTTAGATTGAATGACTACAGTAAGTGGTAGAGGGGATTCACATCCTCATTTTTACTATGTTTAAATGTACTAGAGTACTCTTTTTGAATGTCAACACGATATATGTAAATATATCTATAAATATATAAATAATTTTTGGTTCGATAATATTGGCTCATGTGTCCATCGCTTCTATAAATGCGTTCTTTTATTTTCCTATAATTGTGATGGGTTTTTGGTGCAATCACAGATGGAGGGTCTAGAAAGGACTTCCCAACCATGCATAACACAACAAAAATAACACCAAAAATGCTCAATAAGCATGAATTCTCATTTATTCAATAAATTATAATCTTACATGCATCATATGCCACAAGTATGGAATGAATAGATCTCGCAAGCTTATCGCAGGGCATTCAAGATATTACAATTGGCGTATTGCCTCATTACAATCCTCAACCTTGAAGGTTGAATCTCCCTATCTATCTCCTAACTAACTAACTACAAAAATAACTACTTTACAATGGATTGAAAATGATCTTAAATGTGAATCCCTAGCTCTGATTATGATCCATGTTGGCCTCAAGGGCTTACAAACCCCAATACAAGATCAATCGTGTAAGTAGATTGGAATAATATGAAAAAATGATGTAACTATATTGCGGATCTCCAAGAAAGCTCCCCTAGACCTAAAATTCCTTGTATGATGTTTCATTAAGCTCTACATGTTTCAAAAATGGTCCACACATCCAACTTGGACCAAATAGGCCCTAAATTCTCTAACAGTGAATTGATAATGAACTTCTGAGAGCGATAACTCTATGCAAATCACCTAAAATCTAGATATATTGAAGATGGCCTCGTGTAGAACCTATATCTTGCTCCATGAGCTAAGAAATGATAATGTGATAAAATACGAAAGAAACTAATAAGACAACTACGGACCAAACTTATAAGAAAATAAATGTTATTGGTTGATCAAGATTGCTTTACAACCAGGGATGCTCCTACATCAGACACCTGGAGTTGGAAGAAAAGTGAGTCCCTCACTTTCCAAGGGCTAGAGGAAAACCAAAGTGATCTACTTCAACCTGAGAAATCCATGATGAATCATCCACTGGTCTGCCTTTCCACTTTACCAGGTACTCCTTGTACTGCTTGTTCCTAGTGCTCCTTCCATTTTTGGTGTCCAAGATCTACGCAATCTGCTCTAGTGATTGATGTGGTAACTTCTCCTCCATGTCAACTTTGTTTTTGGTTCCACTTGAGTGTCCTTCATGATACTCATATATGTCTACAATATTGAAAATAGGTGATATACCAAGGGTCTTTGGTAACTCCACTTCATATGCATTTCCTGAATCAAACTTCTCGATAATCTTACATGGTCAAATCTTCCTCATCTTAAAATTATTGTATGTGCCTACTAGAAGCCTTTCCTTCCTGAGATATACCATAAATTCATACCCAATAGTAAATTCCTCATGCCTCCTTTTCTCATCTGCATGCTCCTTGTACTTATTGTTCATGTCCTTCAAGTGTTTTTGGACCTGACTATGCACTATCTCCATGAATCTTGCAAATTCTTTTGATTTTGCACTCATCCTATCCTCCATACTAATGTCTATGAGCTCCATAACTCCTCTAGGATCTGTCCCTATCACAATCTCAAATGGTGTCTTCCAAGTACTCCGATTTACTGAGTTATTACATGCAAACTCTGTTTGCGATGAAACTATGTCCCAGTTTCCTACCTTATCTCCAACCAAACATCTCAATAAGTTACGTAAAGTTTTTTTACTACCTCCATTTGTCCATTTGTTTGTGGGTGATATGCTAAACTGAACTTTAGGTCTATCTTCATCTTCTTCCATAATGTCCTCCAAAAGTATCTGAAACAATGAAAAATAGGGTTTTGTTATTAAAAGTGGAATGAGGGATAATAGGGGTTATGATGGACCTATTTTTCCTTATTTCATTAGGAAATAAGATCCCCACAAAGACTTGACTAACAACCCTCTAGTGAATCAACTCAATGTGAGAATCTTTAGATTTCCTTATGCTTTGAGGATGGGGGTCAGGTTCAAACGACACTTTTGGGAGAAAAACTAAAAATAGCAAATAAACCTAATTATGCCAACTCAAACTTGAAACAACAATATGAAACTCAATATTAGCAGAAACAAAAAATTGATTGCAGATCCGAGAAGGGTAGAATGAAGTTTACCAGTCACCAAAAGTAAGTTTTTTTAAGTTTTCAGGGACTCATTCGCCCAGGGGTGAATGGGGCTTTTGTCATGGTTTTTATAAATCTATCAGGAGCCTCTAATGCTTATTTGTAGCTTCTGATTTGTCCAAGTTTCAGTATTGAAAAGTCAAAAATAAGATTTGTAGGTAAGATTTTGTGATTTGACAACTTTGACAACTTTTCCAATCTTGCACTTCAAGAGGTCTTCAATTCTTCTTCAACCTAAATCTACAATCACAAGCACAAGAGAGAAAAATTGGTTGTTTTTGGTGAATGGGGGTTTGCCTTGGTCAAACCCCATTTTGGTAATCAAACCTTGAATTGAAGCAAAGCATGAAAGAAGGAATGATGAATGAACAAAGCTATGTTACCACTCAACAAACCCTTGGATGAATCTTTGAATGTAGATCTACAACTTGCATGAAATGGCTTCAATGGATGTGGATCTTGATACTTGAATAATGCTTTGAATCTTTGAACTTGAATCTTGAAACCTACATCAAAATGTTAGCTCCAAAAACATGCATGATGCAAGAAGAATTCGACATGATGAATGGATCTTGATTGTTGTAAGAAATCTCTTATAATTCTGCTCTTGAATTCTCCTGATCATCAACTTTTCTCTTGTAAAAATTATCTTCAAAGTGCTCTTGAGATATCTTGAAAATGCTCATAAAATTCTAGGTGAAACTTAGAAAATAACCTTGTATTTATAGGTATGTATCCTTAATTTCCAAAAATTCAAATATTACAAGCCAATGGGTCCCAGGTCCTATTCCTGGAACATACATTACTCAAGGTAAAGTGTTATGTATTGGTATTAATTATTATCAAGTTTCCCCTTCGAAAAATGTAATTTATTAGGCTTGTAAAGGAATAAAAGGACTTATTAAGGCCTAATTAAGTCCAATTTAATTAAGAGGGCCCAAAAAAGTGTGAAAATGTAAAGGGATACATTTTTCAACATTAAATTAAGGCATTATTAAGTCCATTTTAATTAGGAGGGCCTAAACAAGTGTGAAAATGTAAAGGGATACATTTTACTACACTATATTTAGCCCCCACTTTAGTGAGAGGATGACCCTACATCAAACTCACACTAAAGTAGACAATCAAGAGAGGTCTAATTGTACATTTATTTGAAGGATAAGATGACAAAGGTCAACGAGGATGATCAAGCCCCCAAGATCTAAGATCTCATGGCAAGACAAAAAAGGCACAAGGAGACACATGCCTATGTTAAACATGTATATCTAGCAATGACAAGATACTCAATCATACAATGTCAAAGACTAAAATAAAGAAAAAGAAAAAAAAAGGGGGTGGATCAAGCCTTGACTATTTATCCAACTCGATGTGGATCAAGCCTTAGTTGTTTGTCCAAACATGTTTACAAGTGGAACTCGTTGTACACTATACAAACAACAATTCACACTCACATGGGCTAGTAAAATCCATTGTCCACTATGTGATCCCCCAAAAGTGGCAAATGAGAGAATATTATTAGGATCACATAACCATACTAAAGTTATATCTGTTGATAAATTTGATAAGGCACCACACAATACAAACTTCAAGCCTCATAAGGCTTAGCAAGCTACGTTATGCTAAAGACTTATAAACAAACATGGTCCCACCGGCAAGCAAGGTGTGTTATGCTTGGTGGCCATGAAAAATGGTTGTAATTTTGAGCTTCGTAAGGTGAGAAAGTTGTGTTATGCTAAACACTTATGAACAAAATGCAAATAGGATACGACATGTTCAAAGGGGTTTTGCTTAGTTCATGTAAGGTCTCCTCTTAGGGAGCATCATGCCTAATGTCTCTAAGAGAGGAAAAGTATAGGATAAAATATTCACAACTTAGGGAATTCAATGTGTAGCATCGGAATGCCAAGAAAGGTCACACTCTTTGAGGACATCAAACCTAACAACACCACCAAGAATAATACACAACATGTGAAATAAGAATACCACGCTATGAAACATAAGATATAATCAAATTTGGTAAAAGAATAATGTCAATGTATGCCCCCACTTTAAATAAATTTCTAAACACCATGTTGTGAGCAATTACTTTAAAGTAGCAAATGATCAATGCTAAACAAGACATTAGAGCTTATTTGGAAAGCCCATTGTTAAACATATGTTTCCAAATGAAGCTATGACATGACAAAGGGTTGCCCCCGAATGAAATCCCAAAATCACACATAAGGGATCCACGGATTTGGGGTCCATGTATGTCTTTGCTACAATGATATTATAGAGCTCGAAAATCATCATCATTCCCCAAATAACTCATGGAACTTGAAGAATGACACATAGAGAGCGAAAACAAAGAAAAATATTTTGAGTCAACATGGAAGAGACCTAAATGTCTCGACGCCTTTTTTCATCCCCAAAAGGAAAACACAAGATAAAATAGAAGATAAAATGTTTACAACATATAGAAGAATGTAGGTACAAATAGAGGAATGAACATAAAGACATGTCAAACAAAACAGTACGCGAGATCACATTATGCACATGCAATCACACAAAGAACATGAAAAGAAAAAAAAGACAAGAATATTAAGGCACATGTGAGTCAACCTATAGCAGGTCGTCTGCATCCCAATCTTTCTCATCATATGCGGAAGGCAGACAACTAGGTAAAGAGACAACATCAAGTGCCAAACTAGGACAATCACCAAGTTCAGCATGTGGTGAATCACTCTTTGTAGGAGGATCGCTATAGTTGTTATCATTTAAGCTCATGGAAGAGGAAAACAATAGATTTAACTCTTTATGCACTTCCTCATCAATTTTGGAAATTTCATTGTCATCATCTAAGTTAATCACATCAAAAGGTCTATAATGATAATATCCATAGAAGTTGCTTGTTCTTATTGTGGTCAAGATTTAGGATTTCCTTGTTTTGATGAAGGTGGAGAATCATCATGCATTGCTTGAGGCAAGTTTGGATTTTGATTTTCTATGTTGTTCTTTTCTTTTTCTTGTAACAAACGAGCAATAGCACAACATCTACGCCTATGCTCTCTATCATTTCGATTTCTTTTCGTTCGGTTTTCAAGTTGTGATTATGTAGGAGCGGGTTTATTAGCCATAGGTTTATTTTCTTCTCTTAAGGGAGGAATAGAAGGAACCATGGAGTTTGTTCAACCACTTTCTCTTTAGCTTTATAAAATTGTTTGATTTTAGGAGGCACAATAGGACTTGTTTGGTTATCTCATGGTCTCTTATAGTCCCTGAAATGCGTGAAAGATTTGTTATGTTTTTGTCTTGGTTGCTTGGAAGGGCTTTTGGTTCAATCATTGTCTCATGAAGGATAGGAGGCTCAATCATGGGTTGAGGCATATTAGTAAGGGATAATTCTGTTATGTGCTTTGCCTTAAAATTTTGATAGGATTTTAAAAATAATTCCTCATGAGTCCTAATATGATGTAGAGGAAGGAGATGCTTAAATTTGATTCAATTGACACATTTGATACAATGATTCATCACAAAGCATAACTGGGTGCATCCTAGTTCATATTGGAAACATTGATACAATGGCCTAACAAGAATTCAACAAGGGAAAACAACGTTACACATGAGTTCTTGGAAATTTCAGTCTTTTCATAACATGTCTCGATGATTCTACACTCAACCATTATCAAACTATGCAAAGATTTGTTCAACCCTTTAGCAACTAGGGTTTTATGGCAGTTTTCTTGCAAAATGAGACACACATTCAACTATTTCACCTCGCATCCCATCAAATCTTGGCCTAGGGCTTGGAAATATGAAAGAAGACGTGAAAAAATAACATTCTACAAGTTTATATAATTTCTCACTGTACGGATCATGAGAAATGATTTTTTTATCAAATTGGAAACCCTAATTTTTTAACATGACCATCTAGAGCATTTTTGTCATAAATTTCTCAAATTAACTCCAAAATGAGACCAAACCAAAATAATTTGAACCCTAAAACATATATCTAATTTTCCAATGACTTCCCTATCCATTAAAGGTCGTAAAAATCCGTACAATCACAATTTCTTGCTGCAAAATAGTGAAAAATATGTAACTATTGACACCAAAAATGCTATAACTTTTGTAAATCATAACAAAAATTGACCAAACCAATTGAAAATGAAAGGTATATCATTCCTCCATCTTCTCTAGGTAGTCTCCCATCTTTATAAGCAAGTAAAGATCTTTACAAAAGGAAAGAACAGGTCTGAAACGTTAGAAAATGCACACAAATGCTTGCTTTCCATTCACAAAAACTTCAAAAAATCAGTTTCTTCCATCTCTATTCGACCTTGGAGCGTACATGAATACATTTAAGACCAATTATAACTGATTAGTAATGTTTGTTTCTTTGATTGTAACAATTTCTTGCTTTTTTTCCACTTGGACAAAGTTGCATGACAACTTTTAGCAACATTTGGCTTTTTTTACATTTTTAATCAAAAACACAGTTCAATTTATTTATCCAACAAATCATACTCATGACCAATAATCAAATATGTAGCTTCCTCATAAAAATTATCATGTAAATTTAAACTTTTCATGTGTCCACCTTCTTCTTGTTTATTCTCCATCATTTCATTTTTTAGTTCAAACAAATTAGAATCAAATTATGCATTATTTACACCATTTGTCCTCGTTGTACCAATTTCTTTGTCATCATTGATCACTGCCATACCCATGTATTCATGTACTTATAAAAGTTGAAGGAATGAGTCTAGTTTCATGTGCACTAGGTTTGGTATATTTTTATCATGTTTTGTGCAAGTTATGGCTATTTTCGTGACTGTAGGTCAAAACCCTGCCTACGGTTTCCAACGACATAGAAAATTCAATATCTTTGTTTTCCTCCATTAAAAAGTTATGAAAATTTGTGGAGAGGTTTGTTTTGGGCATATATAAAAACCTTTAAAGGATAGTTCATAGTTTTCAAATTTTATGGAGTTCTTAATGACAGTTTGCTTGCATTTGTTTGAAATAATAGTAAAAAAACCCCAGTTCAATGAAGGCTTGATGAAATATATGCACTGTGTGATGAAGTTTGGATGGGAAATCATGGTGGTATGTTATTAGAGGTTTTCACAAGTCAATAATCTCATATCTCGTGTTGTCCCATTGTTGTTTGTCTTGGTGGTGTGCCATTAGGCTTATGAGTAAGTTGCCAAACATGAACAAAATAACACTTTTGCCTTAGTTTCTTTAAAGCCATGTTTGAAATGTGTCAAATTAGTCTTTGTTATGATTTGCAAAAGTTATAGCATTTTTGGTGTCAATAGTTATAGATTTTTCACTGTTTTGCGCAAGAAATTATGCTTGTACGGATTTGTACAGCTTGCAATGGTTGGGGCAGTCATTGGAAAAGTTAGAGATATGTTTTAGGGTTCAAATGCTTCTGGTTTGGTCTCATTTGGATTTAATTTGAGAAAGTTATGACAAAAATGCTCTAGATGGTCACGTTCAGAAATTAGGGTTTCCTATTTGATAAAAAAAATCATTTCTAATGATCCGTAAAGTGAAAATTTCTATAAACCTATAGAAAGTTTTGTTTTCATATCTTCTTTCATATTTCCAAGCCCTAGGCCAAGATTTGATGGGCTGCGAGGTGAAATAGTTGAATGTGTGTCATTTTGCAAGAAAATTGGATCATAAAACCGTAGTTACTAAAGGGTTGAACAAATCTTTGCATAGTTTGATAATGGTTGAGTGTAGAATCACTGATACATGTTATGAAAAGATTGAAATGTCTAAGAACTCAAGTGTAATGTTGTTTTCCCTTATCTAATGCCTATTAGGCTATTGCAGCAATGTTTCCAAGATGAACTAGGATGCACCCAGTTATGCTTTATGATGAATCATTGTATCAAATGTGTCAATTGAAACAAGTTTAAGCATCTACTTCCTCTACATCATAATAGGTTCCATAGGTTCGAACCAAAATAAATCCAATGAGAAATTCCCATAGGAAGACAATGGATTAAAGCCACTATGATGCTCAGTAAAAATCTCATTGTCAAATGGAAACTTTAAGCATTTATGCACTACCGACAAGACGAATTTCATGGAGTGAATCCATGGGTATCCGAACTTCACATGAAATTGGTCCAATGATGGGATGATGGAAAATGAGACACTTAATGTTTTCGGTCCAACTTTTAAAGGAAGAGTGATCAAACCTATCATAGGGCAAGAAAAACCATTATGCATTTTGATCCATGCTTTCTATTGTTCATAAGTATCTTGATAAAGCTCATGCACAAATAAGATTTCTTCAGTTATCACATTCTCTACACATACAGGATCAATTAATATCCCATTAGAAGGCTTGTCATTGATTCTTCCAGCTATGTAAAGAGGACCACCGGGTGCATGTTTGATTATGTCATGTTGTGAGAAAGCAATGCCAAGGGGCATTTTGGTTAGGCCCTTACAAGGTTGAGCTTCAATGATTCCAATCATATATTCCATAGGATTTTCCTCATTGTCTTTCATGTTTTCATCATTTGTGTCAACATTCATCACATCATTCTTAGTTTCACTAGCTTTGACAAGGGAAATGTTATGATTTAACATAGGATTAGTAAAGATTTGCAAGTTTTGGTTGGGAGGAGTTACTGACTTATTACCTTGATCATTAACACCTCTAATTTGAATATGATTAGAATCAACGAGGTCTTGCACAATATGTTTAATATGCCTACAATGTTTTGTATCATGTTCATTTTATCGGTGAAAATGGCAATAGGCATTTGTCAATACTTTGGAGGTAAAGACTTAGTAGGATTAGGAGCTCTAACAAGAGGTAAGGAAATTAAGTTCTTGTTTAAGAGCTGCAACATGGTGTTATGAAGGGTATTACATAGAGGGGTAAATTGTCTATTTCTCTCTCCAAATGTTCATGAATTTTTTGTCTTTATAGCAACCACTTGATTGTCAACATGTTAAGTTGGTTAAGGGGGATTAAGTTGTAAAAATCCCTTATTTTGTTTCTTGAATGGTTGATAGTTTTTTTGAGGCATGGATTCAGATTTTTTAGGATGATTAGAGGGAGTTTTCACTTCATGACTACTAACCGAATTTTGGTAATCATGAAGGGCAGTACACAAGTTTGTAAAGGAAGGAAATTTCAACATCTCAAATTTAGCTTGGATTTTGTTCTGCAAATTGGCAATAAGCATTATTTGAAGGTCAACATCAAGAATCTTAACATTTATTTGTGAGTAAAGCAATTGGTATTGTGCTATGAAAGCAATAAAATTTTCATCATCCTTTTGTTTGCATGTCATTAAATCAACTAAGGTCATCTTAGGACCCATATGTATTTGGAAGTGATTGAGAAAGGCATCAATAAGTTCATTGAATGAGCGTATTGAGTTATTCGGAAAGGAGAAAAACCATTCGAAAGCAGTATCCTTCAAGGATCTAGGGAAGAGTTTATCCTAAAAAATGAAGTCACTACATAAGGCTGTGTATGTGGAAACATGGCTAACAAGATCTCCTTTGCCACCATATTTCTCAAATCTAGGAATCTTTATACATTGTGGCATTTGTGTTCTCAATATCTCCAAGGATAAGGGGTTTCTTTTGACATTTTGTGACAACCATTTTTATTTTGACTTAGTGTAGCAATTTGTTGTTGGATGGATGAAAGAATTTGCAAGAGTTGGTTAAGGATGGGATCATTGTTTGTATTGTGAGATGGAGGTGAATAAGGTGGAGGTATATATGTATTCAAAGGACAAGTGAATTGTAAATTTGTGAGGGGGGATGGGTGAGGAGATATGAGATTTGAATGCACAAATCTAGAGGGATTTCCAATGGAAATACTTAAGGTAGTATGGACATTGCTAGTAGGTTGTATGGTTGTAGTAACAGCTAGATTAGTGTATGTTGGGATAGAGGTTATGGTTGTGGAAGGATGAATTAAATTTCCACCTTGACTTTGGGTACCCCAAAGCTTGAGCATAACTAGTCATTGTAGGGACATGGTTGTTAATGATGTTATTTAAGCCACACACAACTTCTATTCCTTTTTCATTATTAATTATTCTCTTGATATTATATATGATAGGAACTGAATCACCACCAATATATTTAGAATTTATAAAGATTTGTAATTTTTCTAATTCTTCATCCATTCTTCTTAGGTTCTCTTGTGGGAAATTAGCAATCCTTGATTCAACATTAGTGGTATTAGTTATTGGTAAGGAGTTCATAGGAAATGAAGTGTCAAGGTTATGGTCCATAGTGGGTTGAATAGTGTCAAAAATATGAATGAAAGAGTTAGAAAATCCAAGATCCACAATGAGTGATGTATTGTGGGATGACATGAGTCTCAAACTACATCTCACAACAATATTGGTAATAGGACACCAAGTTGTGAAGCTCGTACAAGTTTCAAAAACACAAGGTGCACCCAAAATGGATAATAGGTAAAATGCAATCAAACACCCTAGGATGTAAAATGCAATGCAAGTATGTAAAAGCAATTTCAAAATTTAAAACAAGATAAGTTTCTGATTATGCTATGTAAGAACCTAAAAAATGATGTCTTTTTTTATGCAAATTTGAATTCAAATAATCCACTGAATTTGACAAATTAACCTTAATATGAACAATTTTAACAAACAAAAAATTTGGAAACTAAAACAACAAATTGAATGCAAGAATACAAAATGCAGAAATATTGTTTTTGATGCTCAAAAATGCAGAAAAATCCTTGATTAGGAACTCATTCGCCCATGGATGAACAGGTCTCACTTTAGGGTTTTTAAAAATTAATTTACAATTTTTTGAGTTGATTTTTATGCTTTTAGATTTTGGTTTCAGATAGTTGGTTACAATTTTAGATTTCTAGAAAATCAAGTCTAAATGCAAGTGCAAAATGATGTTAAATGACAAGCAAAAAGATATAATTTGAGATGTAATTTTGATTCAATTTTCTAATGTAAGTGACTAAGTATGCAATGTTATGTAAACACAATGTAAAATGATAGAGATTTTTGAATTTTCCAGATTTGAAAGAATACAAAAATTCAAACATAAAACCTTAAATGAGATGCAAACTAATGCAAGTTAAGAACCCTAAATGAGATGCAAATCAATGTAAATTAATTCAAATCCTATATCTAGGGTTGAAATGGACTCCAAAATCAGCAAGTTATGATGCTCAGAATTTGGATTCACCAAAATGAAACAACAAAAAATAGGAGGTGTGGTGAGGAGGTGTGATGATGGATAATGGGGGTTATGATGGACCTATTTTTCCTTATTTCATTAGGAAATGTGATCCCCACAAAGAATTGGCTAACAACCCTTAGGTGAATCAACTCAATGTGAGAATCTTTAGATTTACTTATGCTTTGAGGATGGGGGTCAATTTCAAACAACACTTCTAAGAGAAAAACTAAAAATAAAAAAATCAACCTAATTATGCCAACTCAAACTGGAAACAACAATATGAAACTCAATATTAGAAAAAACAAAAAATTGATTGTAGATTTGAGAAGGGCATAATGATGTCTACCAGTCACCAAAAGTCAGTTTCTATAAGTTGTCAGGGACTCATTCACCCATGGGCAAATGGGTCTTTTATTAGGGTTTTCAAAAATCTCTTGGGAGTCTCTGATGCTGATCTATAACTTTTGATTTGTCCAGGTTTTAGTGTCGAAAAGTCAAAAATCAGTTTTGTAGGTTAGATTTTGTGATTTGATAACAACTATGACAACTTTTCCAATCTTGCACTTCAAGAGGTCTTCAAATCTTCTTCGACCTAAATCTACAATCACAAGCACAAGAGAGAAAAATTGTTTGTTTTTGGTTAATGGGGTTTGCCTTGGTCAAACCCCGTTTATGGTAATCAAACCTTGAATTCAAATAAAGCATGAAAGAAGGAATGATGAATGAACAAAGCTATGTTACCACTCAACAAACCCTTGGATGAATCTTTGAATGTAGATCAACAACTTGCATAAAATGGCTTCAATGGATGTGGATCTTGATACTTGAATAATGCTTTGAATATTTGAACTTGAAACTTGAAACCTACATCACAATGTTAGCTCTAAAAACATGCATGATGCAAGAAGACTTTGACATGATGAATGGATCTCGATTGCTGTAATAAATCTCTGGTAATTCTGCTCTTAAATTCCCTTGATCATCAAATTTACTCTCGTGAAATTACTCTTCAAATTTCTCTTGAGATATCTTGAAAATGCTCATGAAATTCTAGGTGAAACTTAGAAAATAACCTTGTATTTATAGGTATGTACTCTTAATTTCTTGAAATTTAAATATTACAAGCTAACATTGAAATATGGATTCAGAGACCTTAAAATACCACCAAAAACATGTTTTTAAATTTAGGTTCAAAGGCCTAGGGAGGACCTATTCGTCCATGGGCAAATGGGTCCCAAGTCCCTATTCTTGTAACACACATTGCTCAAGGTAAAGTGTTATGTATTGGCATTAATTATTGTCGGGTTTCCCCTTTGGAAAATGTAATTTATTAGTTTTACAAATGATCTTACCTCCCCAATGTTTATTGTTGTAGGCCACACAACAATTTCTCTAACCTTCTCAAGGTCCATCTCCAATCCTTTGACAAAAATGACAAAACCCAAGTACACCAACTTTGTCTTTATAAATCTGCATTTATTGATGTTTATTAACAACTTATCCTCCCTTAGCCTCTGTAATACTTGTTTGATGTGCCACAAATGTTCTTCTTTGTTCTTACTAAAAATTATAATATCATCTAGGTAAACAATAACAAACTTACCCAAGAATTGCTTCAATACCTTCTTCATCCACCTTCTGAAAGTGCTAAGTGAATTGGTCAATCCAAAAGGCATCACTAACCACTCATACAACATTCATTAGTCTTAAATGTGGTCTTCCATTCTTCTCCTTCTCTGATTCTGATTTTATGATATCCACTCTTTAGGGTGCAATCTTTGTGAAATACTTTGCTCCACTCAAATAGTCCATAATATCACCCATACTTGGCAATGGGAATCTATACTTGACTATGATCCTATTAATTGCTCTTGATTTTTTACACATCCTCCATTCTCCATCTTTCTTTGGTGCTAGTACAATAGGTACCACACATGGGCTCAAACTCTCTCTAATCAATCCCTTCTTCAACAATCCTTGTATTTGTCTATTCAGCTCCACATTCTTTGTAGTTGTCATCTTGTGTGTCGCTTTGTTTGGTAAGATTTCTCTAGGTATTAGATCTATGTGATGACTAATTCTCTACACCGGTATTAATCCATCTGGCACACCCTCTAATATGATATCTTGATATCTTGTCAATAGTTCTACTACTTTTGTCTATGGTGGATCTTCTCCCTTTGAGGTAGAATCCTCTGCCTCTTGATTACCACACTTCTTTGGAATCAATGTAAAGAACATGTTCTCATGTCTCAATCCTTCTAGAAACTTCCTTCCATCCACCAAACAAATTCCAATAGAGCCACAAACTTCACTTTTGTCCTCTTCTCCCAAAAGTATCAATATATGGCTTTTTCCACTTGAAGTCACAATATAGGTATTCTTCCTTCTATCATGAATTGCTTTCTTATCATATTGCCACGGTCTTCCTCACAGTAAATGGCATGCATCCATGTGTATAATATCACACAACACTTCATCAATATATGATCCTATATGATATTTCACCAAACATTTCTCACTTACAAGATCTTATGTTCATCTTGAATCCATGCTATCTTATAAGGCTTTGTATATTTCAATCTCTTCAAGTTCAATTTGGTTACCATCTCCTCTAAAACTAAATTATTGGCACTAATGATAACTTTACATACCTTTCCTTTGGATTTACACCTTATCCTGAACAAATTCTTCCTTTGCGGTGGTTCCTCGGTCACTTCTTCATGCATCAAAGCTCTCTACATGACTAATGACTTGTCTTTCTCTCATTTCCCAACAGAACTAGGGGATCCAACAAGTTCTTCATCCACATAAGTTATTCTTCTAGTATTCTCTGTCCTCTTGTCGATACTTCCCTGATAACTATTGTCACAAAGGATTGCACCCAGATTCTAAGCTTGGAGGCTCAGCAATCTCGTGAAACATGGAAACCCCTTTGAGCCAGTGGGTTGCTCATGATGAAGATGAATATCTAGATTATGGGTTGGTTCCCCTTTATATCTCCTAGAAACTAATGAATTTTGTGGGAAAAAGGAAGAAGGATAATTGATAAAAGGAAAAAGCTAATTCTAGAAGGTGATACACCAAAATATAACTAACATGCAGCTTGATTCACAATTACTTCTCAAAAGATCTGTTTACACAGCTCAATTTGGGAAATCTAATCACATAAATACTTCATAAAAAGGCTTGAGAAATCTATCTTCTTTAAAGGAAAACACTTTTTTCACAGCTTGGAAGATAAGATGAATCAAGGGCACAACATATGACCTATGATGATTAACTGCTTTTGTATACATGCAACCATGAATGAGACAAAAATTTAAAGGTTTTGATACTAAAACACATTAAATTTTCATCAAGATCATTCGTAAGAGACACAACACCTGAAAAAGAGAAGGTAAACACCTGATTTTATTGAATAATAGAAGGAATCTCTGTAATAACTGAAAAAATAAGCTAAAATATCTGTTGTTGTATCAAAATTGTAAAAATATGTTGAGCTACAAAACTCTAAGTCTCCTTTCAATGTGAAAGAAAGGACAAAAAACAAGAATTCTCTTTAGAAAGGAAGAAATGAAGCAGATATAGAAGAGATCTGATTGAAAAGGGGAACTGAAGATAAACTAGTTGTCTTGTTTTCTTCAAAACTCCTTTAAGTTGCATGATCCATCACCTTTTGGTCGTGCAAGAGAGAAAACCCTACAAAAAGGTGTTTAAAACTGCTCCAAACAAGTTGTTTGTAGGCTGAAATGTTGCCTCAATTGGTGTTGCACCCATGTGGGGCCTTGAGCTGAACTAGAACTATTGTATCTACCCCAAACCCCTTCTTTTTAGGCCTCTAACTACTCTTGACCTTTTTCATGACTCAACTCAGCTATTTGTATGATCTCTTAGATGATTGCATGATATAAGGGCCTCTATTTGAACTTGAACTCAACTTGGTCTTCTAGGCGTAGACTTAATCAGGAGTTAAAAAATCACTGTCATTTCATGTCTATTTAGACTGCTCCTCTAATCATTATAAAACTATCCCCTTTTTGCTCCTTGACCTAATTGTCACTTAACCTTACATCATCCAACCTTCAAAAGAAACATGCCTTTTGAAAATGAGATTGATATACATATATGGATATGAATGTTTCATCACAGTCACAAAGGAATTGATTGTCTTGCTTGTGTTTAACCTATCCATTGGAAAATAAGGTTGACCTATTGAGATGATACTGTTGTCCCTCTTATCCATGATAAAAAAACACAGACATAGACTATCATTTAACCTCCTCCATTCTTCAATGTATAATGACTTGTCTTCATACAATCATTGGTTATGACCTTACAACTATCTTTTAATGACTGTCTCCATTACACTTGAACACATTTATTCTTCACGTTTCAACAAACCTTACCCTCCATTTTAGTCCAAAGTCTACATTTTTTATTGCTCGAAAAGGATGCCCTTATATGTGTTCACTATCCTCTTTGAGCAATTGACTTTGACTGTAGTGATAGTCCTTTGAAATTTTGTCATTATATTCACTTGATTTTGTACAATATTCTTGCAATGATACCTATTACTACCTATTTGCATGTGGCTTATAGTGTTGTCATTGATGGCAACCTAAGTCATTGATCTGGTGCACACTTTAGTATTTGTTCATACCGGGAGACAGAGTGAAGAACAAGATATCCGACTGAAGTTGAGTCTGTCAATCTACTTGCATTACATGTTTATCAGTTCGTGTTGTGGATCTCAGGGAAGGTTTTTGGACATCTTAAATATCTTATTCTCGAGTTTTGTATTGTCGCATCAATTGGTGTACAAGTTAGGAGATCCGGTTGACTGATTTTTTGTTCAACAATGCTAGAAGGTCGACTTGGTGAATATAATATGTTGCGGATATTTGAGGATAAACTATTTAAGTGTTTTTGTGTTCTAACATGTTGATTTGGGTCCTCACTATGCTATGGCTGACTTTGGATGGTGCGCATTGAAAATCATTTGTGATTTGAGTTGACGGTTGGAAAATATTTTATGTTTTATTAAAACCGACATATGGTTGATTAAATCTCTTGTTACAGATATAAAAGTGATCGATTATATCATTTTGAGGGAGATGTGAAGTGTGTTGGTGTATGATGTGAAATTCAAAAGGATAGTAGAGCGATTTCACTTGCGCATAAAAATATTTGTGATGTGAATTGAAGTAGAGCAGAGCATAAGAGCGGAATTTGACAGAAGGTCAAGAAATCGACTAATGTGCTTAATCAGAACTATTCTCAGGAATTTAAAAATGCTAATTCATAGTTCACCATTCCTATTGTCTTTTGACACTAATTGTAAGGAAGTGAGCCTTTCTATTTTTGAGCAGTGAGCTCTGGGCAGTGCACCTGAATGCAAGTGCATTCCCATTTTGTAAAACTTATATTTGAGTACTCAAGTTGTGGATTGACCTCCACCGTGGTTTTTCCCCTAACAGGGTTTCCATGTAAAAAACCTTGTGTTATGGTGCTGTAGATGATTTCTTTGTGTGCTTGCATCTTCCTTTTGGTTCAATGTTGTAAGTGGTTTAAATATCAGTTTATTAAAGTTAAATATTGCAGAACACTGATTCACCCCCCCTCTCAATTTTCCTTGATTCCAACAATTGGTATCAGAGCCTAGTTCCTTTGAAGAAGTTTAATAGCTTGAGGTGGATCTTGGAATGTAATGGACTCTAGTAGTCTTCAACAACAGCTTGTGGTGGCACTTGATGATCTTGATTAGTCCAAAGTAGAAGTCCGAGAAATGAAAGAAAATCTTAAGGATGTTGAGAAATTCATTCAGACATTGAAGGATCAGATTGTTAAATCCAGGGAGAAGAGAAAGGATCTTTGTGATCAGATTAAGCAAAAAGAGAGCAAAAGAATGGATGATGTTCACTTGAATCTAAACTTGAAGGATATAGTTGAAGAATGCGAAAAGCTTGCCAGAGACAATGCTACCCTAAAACATGAGATGGAATCTACAGTGATGAGGTTAACTAAGGAGATTGAAGAAAGAAAGAAGAATGAGGAGAATCTTGCTCAGTCCTTAAAAGAAATATTTGATGAATGCAAAAGAATTAATGGACAATTAATTCAGTTGGAGATTGAACTGCAACAATCCAAAAATAATGAAGAGGAGCTTGAAAAACAAATTGTTATTCTCAGAGATGAACTTGCTACTACAAATGAATACAAGGAAAATTTCAAGATTAGCTCAG
Organism: Sequoiadendron giganteum; assembly: GCA_007115665.2. NCBI lineage: Eukaryota > Viridiplantae > Streptophyta > Pinopsida > Cupressales > Cupressaceae > Sequoiadendron > Sequoiadendron giganteum. The sequence continues at coordinate 695,628,488 of CM021101.1, forward strand.
TTAAGCTTGATGAGCTGACTCAAGGACAAAAGAATGGAAATTACAAGCAAGGTCTTGGATATGAAAAAGAAGAAAATTTTGAATTTGGAAAAAGAAAGTTCAAGCAAGGAAATCAGATGAATAAAGCAAAAAGGCATCCGATAAGACAACCTAATGCTCAAAATTTTAATGGATAGTATTTTGTTTGCAATAAATTTGGTCATATGGCTACTCAATATAGAAGTAAGATGAAATCGAGTGATTCATCATTCTCAAGTCAATGTTTCAATTGTAATAAAATTGGTCATAAGTCAATTGAATGCAGAAATGTGTCAAACAACTCTATTAGTAGAAGGAATGTTAAATAATATACCTGTGGAAGATTTGGGCATATTGCTAACCAGTGTAGATCAAGAAGAAATCAATGGAATGACTAGTCTAGACAAGGAAATGTTGTGTGTTACAATTGCAACAAATACGATCAGATTGCAAGATTCTGCATAAACAAAATATGGATAAAAGAGGTTCAACATACAAAAGCAGAAATACACAAAAAGATGGAAAAGAAAAAGGGATAGTGATTGCGGATGAAATAAGAGATCAGATGAAGAATACATGGGTAAGAAAGAATGAATTTGATGCAGGAAATGGTTCCATCCCAGAACTTGCTTCTGGTAATTCCTCTAGGAATTGATTTCAGGCCATTGGCCTAGGGGGAGTTTTTCAAGAAAATCCTTTTTCCCCCTGTCCATAGTTGGTACCGGAATGCGAAAGATTTCAACAGTTGTATTGATGATTTACAGATGCATTAGAAAACACTCACAAAGAAATTCAAGCAATTGCAAGTCCACAAAAGAAATTTTCTCTCACAGACTAAGAAAATAAGGTATCTAAATCACTTAGGGCAAAAGCATTTATTACAATAAAAGGTTAGGTGTGTGGGTAATTCAAAGCAAGTTGAAACCCTCATTTGCTACTTCACATTGAATAAAAATAAAGAGAGCGCTCTACAACATAATTTTGAAAGCGTGAAGATAATTCAGTGGCGAAACCCTAATTCATCAGGTACTTCAATTGTATTGAGAAATTTTTGTTTAATTTTGTGTGCAGTTGAAGAATTTTTATTTAATAAAACAAGACATGAGTATTGAAGGTAAAATGGAACAAATCAAAGGAATGATAAATCTAGATGAGTATAGCAGTGAGAAGATTAGAGTTGTAAGAAACATGTTGTCACCCGATGAATTGAATTGGCTGAAAGAAGCTAAACACAAAAGCTTGGATATTTGGAGTGAATTCCCCTATTTCGAGAATGCAAAAATCGTTAAGTTTATTCTGAGTAGATTGAATGACGATATTCTAACTCTAGATAAACCCTACCATATCTCGAAAGAAGTGATTGGAACTGTAACTGGATTATGCAAAGTTGGGGATGTACCGAGGAAGAAGTCCATCCGAAATAAAGAAGTCAAAACCCTAACTGGAGTTATTGGAGATCAAAGGGCATTAATAATCTCGATAATTAGAGATTCAATGACAAGGTAAATTGCACATGGAGTATCCTACAAAATCTTTTACAGAAATAGAGAAGGTGTAACTTCGGCAGGTGTCATTTACATCTCACACAAGATGATAATGGAAGATCAAGATTTTGACTTTTGCGGATTACTGAAAGATCAACTGATGGAGAACGCACAATTGACAAAGATTTCAGATTACCTTTTCAGGTTTGGTACTCTAGTTATATGTCTTGTGATGTGTTTTCTGAATTGCTTACCGACGAACAACAACGTAATATGGAAAGAGAGTGAACCAGTTTGCAAACAAATTCACATACACTCTAACAATTTGGAAAACTGTGATCAAGTATATAAAGTGTCTTTAAAGGTTTGCTAGAAAAGTTTGGCTCAATTGGTATTCCTCTTCTGGTAATGGTACTTGAAGTTGGTTCCTCCTCCGGTGTGATGGAGAGAAAGAAGAAAAGAGCAAAAGAAATTGTTGTTTGTACTCCTCCAGCATGCAAAACTCCAAGAGTTGAAGGGAAAGGAAAAGAACAAGTGATTGTAGATATAACAGATGAGGAATCTGATAAGGAAGTTGAGGACACCCAAAGAAAAGAACAGGAAACATCCGAACCAGAATAAGAAAAGGCAATGATAGAAGAAAGTGAAGAAGAAGGTGATTTAACCAAAGAAAATCTATTGCAACCTATTCATGAGGAAGATGGAATACAAAAAATCGCAAACATATGGTATATCAAACCTTCATATGAGCAGGACATGATTTTAAACATACTAAGTGCTCATCTTGTGCACAACCATATCAAATTAGAGAGTCTACAAAATACATTGCCAGAAGAGATGATTGAATGCATCAAGGAAATCATGGACTCTGAGTCTTAGAACAAGGAAGAAGAAGTAATTTTACACCTAAAGAAGCAATACAAATTATCACTCACCAAGCTAAAAAGGCACATGAATCAGCTAAGGCAATGCATAAACACAACTAACAACATCTAAAACTATTGTCTTCGATGGCCTCATGCAATCGACAAGTACGAAGAAAAGTTGGAACAAATTGAAACAGAGTTGAACAGTATTGGACAAAACTTTAACATGTTTTAGGATCAAGATGGTGCAATTAAGAAAAGGATTCAAGAATTATAGACAAAGCAAACAAATGTTCAAAACACTAGAAACAAGATTGTTGACACCTTTTGGAAAGTGAAGGATCCAACAAAATGCAAATTGGAACAGTTGATTGAAATACTGAGGAAAGGAGAGATATTAGAAGAAGCTATCACCATTCTAGAATCCCTCATCAAGATTATCAACCAAACATCTGAAAACAACAACATGATCATAATCACCGAGATTGTAGTAGAAGCATGAAAGAAGTTTCTTTCGAAGATGAAGGAGAAATACAAAATAATCTTTTAGTACAAGTTATTTTGAACCAGCTTTTGGAAAAGTAAGTTTTTGGTTATACTCCAAAAGGAGATTACTGTAGGAAAACATTTTTTTTGGTTTGTCATTGATGTCAAAGGGGGAGAGAGAGCAATGAAAAATGCCTTATCAAATTCAAGGGGAGTTGTGTCTTTTTGAAGTTTTAAAGGATTGCAATATGTTGGGTCTGACACAGTTATTTTTCACTAAGTGTTGCCATCAATTCCAAAGGGGGAGATTGTTGGCATATGGCTTATAGTGTTTTCATTTATGGAAACCTAAGTCATTGATCCGATGTGCACTTCAATATTTGTTCATACCGAGAGACAGAGTGAAGAACAGGATATCTGACTGAAGTTGAGTCTGTCAATCTACTTGCATTACCTCTTTATTAGTTTGCATTGTGGATCTTAGGGAAGGTCATTGGACATATGAAATATCTTATTCTTGAGTTTTTTGTTGTCACATCAATTGGTGTACGAGTTAGGAGATCCAGTTGACTGATTTTTTGTTCAATAGTGCTAGAAGGTTGACTTGGTGAATATAATATGTTGCAGATATTTGAGGAGAAATTTTTTAAGTGTTTTTGTGTTCTAACATGTTGATTTGTGTCCTCACTATGCTATGGATGACTTTGGATGGTGCGCATTGAAAATTATTTGTGGTTTGAGCCGACGGTTGGAAAATATTTTATGTTTTATTAAAGTTGACATATGATTGATCAAATCTCTTGTTGTAGATATATATAAGTGATCGATTATATCATTTTGAGGGAGATGCAAAGTGTGTTGGTGTGTGATGCAAAATTCATAAGGATAGTAGAGCGATTTCACTTGCGCATAAAAAGATTTGTGATGCGAATTGAAGCAGAGTAGAGCAAAAGAGCATAATTTGACAGAAGGTCAAGAAATCGACTAATGTGCTTAACTGAAACTATTCTCAAGCATGCGCATATGCTAATTCATAGTTCACCACTCCTGTTGTCTTTGGAAACTGATTGTAAGGCAGTGAGCCTTTCTGTTTTTTAGCAGTGAGCTCTAGGCAGTGCACCTGAATGCAAGTGCATTCCTATTTTGTAAAACTTATATTTGAGTACTCAAATTATGGATTGACCTCCACTGTAGTTTTTCCCCTAATGGGGTTTCCACGTAAAAATCCTTGTATTATGGTGTTGTAGATGATTGCTTTGTGTGCTTGCATCTTCCTTTTGGTTCAATGTTGTAAGTGGTTTAAATATCAGTTTAATAAAGTTAAATATTGTAGAACACTGATTCACCCCCCTCTCAGTGTTCCTTGATTCGAACACTACCATCTCTACACAAATCATGATATTTGTCCTTTAAGCCATTTATGGGATTGCCCTACCCTTTGTATTAGTATAGCACTTGGTGTTTCATGGCTAGCTACTGCCCTTTTGGTGATTATACAGTCCTTCATATCATTGGTAGTCCCTCATGCTATTTGAACTATTATTGTATCTTTAAAATCTGATAATGAAACTTGATCATCTGATGTGACTCCACATTGATTTAATGCATGTCAAAGCCAAATACTTCACTAGTCCATAATTTCCCCCATCCGATCTAGACATGAAGCAAACTTTTCCCAAGTAGGAAGGATTTGGGTATCTTGCATTCTATGCATCTTAGATAGAGTCTCTAATGGTTTTGTTGATTTTAAGATTTTGTGCAACTCCTATGTATTTAGTATTCAAATTTTGAGAATAAGGCCAATTTCTTGCAAACAATTCTCTCACAAGGCCATTCGTGATGATTAAAACATCAGTATATACATGAAGAATAAACTCTTGAGTAGGTGTGTCTTGTATAATGTTAGACACATCTCTTTTTTTTTATGAATAGGCAAATATCTATATTAATTTAAAGATAAGAATACATATTCACAATAAAAGGGCGGGTGGAAGGAAGGCACACCCCGAGAGTCACATGGGCAACACCTAGAGAAAACAAAAAATTAGATCACATGGGCCCAACCCAGAAGTCTAAAAGCATGAAAAGTTAAAACAAACAGGCCATTAGGCGGCCAGAGCAGTGTCAGCAGAGCCCGGGGGGTCTTTGTCATCCATTTTCTTCCCCCATACATCAATGGGGTCTAGAGTGACGTCAGGAGGAGCACCCCAACCATCATCATCTTTTTCTTTTTCTTCATCTTCTTCCTCACGTCGGAGCGAGATTGCAAGCACCAGCCACGAAAAACTTTTCCCACTCGCAGGCCAACCAAAACCAAAAGCAGGTGGAGTATAAGAGGGCCACCCAGAATTGCCATCGCCGCTCCCTGTCGCACCACTAGAAGGCCACCCCTGAGTAACCCGCAGTGGAGGAGAGTGAGCACGTTGAGAAGGGTGAGAGTCCTGCCGAGCAAGGGGATGGGAACGGGGATGAGCGAAGCCACTTCGCTGTCGGCCCGGAGAGGGCGACCGACCACGGGAGGAAGAGGGCGAGTCGGGGACCCGAGCCATAGCACACAAGGCATTACCCCAGTGGTCCAAGAGGACCTATAGGTGAGCCACCTCCAGTGCAACTTTATTAGCTTGCACCTATATCTGTAAAAGAACATTAGAATAAATAATTGCTTTAGCATAGAGAGAAACATTAATGTCCAATTGAGAGTGAGCAAATATGCAAGAATTTCTTTCTTTCCAAATGCTGAAGAGGATTTCCACCCTAAAAGTGTGCCAAAGTTGGGTGAACTTAGCAGGGATCCTAGGTGGATCTCCAAGCAAAACCATATGCCAAGAAAAGGGTTCTGGCCGAAAGGGCCGAAAGAAGTCATGTATCCAAGTCCAAAGCTGTTGAGCTCAGTGACAAAACCAGAAGAGATGCTTGAATCTTTCTGATTTCCCACAAAAAGGGCAACGAGGGTCCTGGACCCCCAAGTGAATAAGTTGAGAACCCACAGACAAGCCTTGGAAAAGAATACACCAAGCAAAGTGGGCCAGCTTGGGATTAACACTTGTAGACCAAATGGCATCAAATCTCCTCCGCCAGACATGAGCTGAGAAATTAAGCAGCCACCTCTGGTTTAAACTATTGATCATAAGAAAATGGGGTGAAAGCCACCTGTAACCAAGTCGCGGCTTGTAGCTCCTAAGAGGAGTGTCTGGAAACCACTTCCAGTCCTTCCACCAAGGTTTGTGCCCACAAATGCCAACTTTGTGGAGCAATCAATCAGAATGACACTCGCCAACCCGTCAAAGGTGGCACGGTCCTAGTTTTGAAGACTGTGTTGGGCTTTAAAAACATCCCACTGCATGATGTGCATAGTGGGTCGGTGAAAGAGCTGTTGCAGGGTCTGAATTCCCTTTTTGTGAAATATGAGGGCTTTGAACCAAGGTGATTTAGCTAGAGGCTGGCCATTCTGAGCAAGAAGGGGAGACCACCAGAGATTATGTTGATTGAGCGAAATCCCATAATGAAATCTAGCTCCAACCCATCGGAGATAAGGCTTGATAGCCTCCTAAGCACGTCAAATGCTCTTGGCCACAAAATTTCCAACAATTTGAATAAGCTCTCTCATAAACAAGAGGGTTTGGAAGCCTATTCCTTTCCAGGTAGGTCTGTGAGCAGGAAATTCGGACTGAATACAATGCCTAAGGAGAATCTTCCAGGCTTCATCTCTGGTGAGGGCCCGGATAATCCACTTGACATAGAGAGCAGTACCTTTCCGTTGAGTTAAGAGCAGCCCAAGCCCTCCAAAATCTTTAGAGAGGCAACAGACCTCCCAAGCAACACGATGGAAACCCTTGTGGGTTTCAGAAGAGGCCCATAAAAAATCTTGCAGCAGCTTTTCAAGCCTATTGTAAGCGGCTTTGGAGGGAGCCCAACAGGAGGAAGAGTAAACATGAGTTGCAACCAAGATTTTAGAACAAACCTGGAATTTACCAGTTAAAGAAAGAGGCTTGGTAATATAGTAAGCAAGCTTATGCTCGACTTTGGATAGCACAGCCTACCAAAGCTCCCTGGGGGGAAGCCTAAAAGGTAAAGGGAATGCCCAGAAAAAGAAAAATCTCTCCCTGCCCGATCCACTTCCAATTATAGGATTGAAGCCACGTAGGGGTGGGTAGAACCAACTGCTTGTAGCATAAAGTCTTGTGCCATTGGATGGTAGAGCCGAAGGAAAGACAAAAAGTGTTAAGACAGTCAAGGGCAACAGTGATAGATTCTTCTTCCTCCAAGAGAGTGAGAAAGGAATCATCTGCAAAGTGGCCATTAACAAGCTTCTCTTGCGAGTTCGGGAGAAGAATCCCTTTGACACATTTTTGAGAAACAACATGGGCTAAAACGTACCTAAAGCCTTCATCTGCAAGCACATACAGAGAAGGGGCGAGAGGACACCCTTGATGAATCAAATGGAAAAGACCAAACGCAAAAGACTGGCAACCATTAATGGTAATGCAAGCTGAAGCATCAACATAAAGCATTCAAATAGACTGAATGAAGTTGGGTCCAAACCACAAGGCTTGTAACATTGCAAGAATGAAAGGCCATTTGATGTGATCATAAGCTTTAGCAAAATTAATTTTAACAAACACAACTTTCTGGTTGGAGCGTCGTGCCCACTCCATGCCTTCCCACACAACAATGATATTATCCAGAATAAATCTGGATTTGATGAAACTAGTCTGCTCTGGGTGCACCACCTGAGGCAAAATATGGTGTATTTTCAAAGCAAGGGCTTTGAAAATTATTTTGTAGGAGACATTAAGAAGCGTGATGGACCTCCAGTTGCAAATATCCTCCGGATCTCCAGGTTTAGGTATGAATTTTATATTGCCCTTGTTTATTAAATTGCCTAGAGAATTGGCGTGAAAGGCTTCAAGATAAACATGATGCAAGTCGCTCCCAACACAATCCCAAAGAGCTTTGTAAAATTCACAAGGGAAGCCATCAATCCCAAGAGTCTTGTCATCGGCCATAGAGGAAACGACTTCCTTGAGATCATTAACAATTGATCACAAAAATTCATCTGGGCTGAAGACAACCTATGTGGCACAACAATAAGGCAGTCTTGAAGGGCTTGCTATCACACAAGCGTGGAGTCTTGTGCAGTGAACACCTGCTCGTAATGATGAACAAAGGCTTGGAGAATGTCAGGAAGCTCTGAGAGCACCCTAGTGTCATCCTTTATTTTTTTGATGCTTGGAGATGAGTGCCTGGCACGGAGTGCCAAAAAAAATTCTTTGGAGGCACGATCATCGATCTTAAGCCAATGTAGCTAAGCTTTGATTTGCACACCTCTGGCAGTGTAATTATCAGCCACTTGTTTTTTGTGCCTTAATTCTGCCACCCTGACTTGATGCGATGGGGAAAAAGGATTGGCTGCCAAGGCCTCCATAGTTGTACGCAAGTCAACAGTGGTAGCCTCATAATATTGTTGGCAAAAGATAGCCAGTTGGCGCCCATAAATGCATAGGAAACAAGCAGTACGAATGATGACATCATTCCACCAGGTAATCCATCTTGTATGCCCAGCTGGCCTGCATTCCAAATTCCACACTCGACGAATGTGGGCCAGAGTAGGTTTGTGGCAGAGAAGAGACGTGTTAAAAAAGAATTGAGTTTTACACGTGCGGGGCTGGCAAGAAGTCCATTCAATGCAAAAATGAATTGGGAAGTGGTCTGATAGAGTCACTTCCACTAACGGCTTCATTGGCAAGGTAGAGCTAGCAAAAGAAAAGAAAGATTGAGTTGAGATCATCACATGATCAAGGTGCTTAAATACTCTGTCAGAACCAGTCCTGTAATTACACCAAGTGTGCCAAAGGTAATGAGAATGGTGACAGCCAATATTGGGGTCGAAAAGCCCCAATTTATTAGGCATGTAAAACCACGCCTCCCTTTCACTAGCAGCCCAATGGAAAGGTAAGGTGCCATCCTTGTCATACGCCACCTCAACCATATTGAAATCCCCGTAGAGCAAGCAGGTGGCAACTGGCAAAGAATCAGCTATCTAGCGTCAAAGCAAAGAGCGCTCAACAACATTATTAGAGGCATAAACATTGACAATCCTGAAGGAACGATTATCAATGTTGAGAAGAACCCAGATGACTCGTTGGGAAGGATCGGTCCTATGATCCACGATGCAAGAATGCAATCAGGGAGACAAAAAAGTGGTAGCTCCACCACGCTCAACTTCATGCAAAATGCAAAACATAGTACTGGCTGGGCAAATAGAACGACTTGCCGAGGCAAGCAAAAACCCTGAAATTTTAGTTTTTGGGAGACAAAGCACTTCAATCCCAGAATATTTCTCTAAAGTATCCCTAACAAAATACTTTCTAGAGAGGTTAGTTAGACCTCGAATATTCCATGAAAGAAAATTCATGGATGAAACTCCTCCATGCATTCGAAACCTAGTTCCTCCTTAACCAGGGAAGATAAACTATTTTTCAAAAAATCCTGGGGAATTGAACTAATCTGGATAGGGGGTGAAAACCTCCGCTTCTCTGGTACATATTCTTCTTCTTCCGATGGTGGAGATAGACTATGAGATCGTCGTTGAGTCTCCGTTGTGGGAGGAATAGGCAGCTGAACACACAAAAAATCTGCAGACTAAGGCATTGCCTTTGACCTAAGCTGTACTGAAACAATAACAACTCCAAAAGGAGCGGATGTCCCCTTATCAGAAAGGTTTGAAACAACTTTGGATGGTTCAAAGGCCTTGGGCGCCAACCCAGAACCAGTTGGCTTGTTTTTTCGATTGGTAATCGTAGTCCACTTGGAGTCAGCCAAGTAGCAGAAGGCTTCATCTGGCGAGGCTTTTCAACATCTTGTGATGGAGATGGTGTACAAGGAATTTTCAAAGGGTAGTCCTTGATCTTATGGTCAGTCGACTGACACTGATAGCACATGTTGGGCAAGTTGAAATACGTGACTTTTTGGGTGTGCCTAATAACACCAATTTGAATGTTTACAGACTCTTTCAAATCCTTGGATACATCAACTTCCACACAAACCCACTTCTGAGGTTGAGCTTGGAAGAACCTGTCAGGTTCGATACAGGCAACCCTCCCCAAAGAAGAAGCGATGTGGTTCAAGAAGGGCACACATGGAAAAGGCAGACCAGGAAACTCAATCCAAATCGGGACCCGCATTTTGGTGTTGTCTGAGACAACAAAATCTCGGGTCCATGCTTGGAATACCAACAAGGATGACTTGACATACCAGGGTCCATGCCCTAAAATGGCTTGGACATGATTAACTTCCGCAAAGCGGAATAGAAAAAAGCCTTTGGTTAAGATATGGATCATATCAAGGCGGACCCCATGAGAGACCCAAGCCTTGTTGACCCATTCTTTCAGCACACTTTCGGGGGGAGTCCTCCCAACAAAATAACCCACAAGGGTGTGTTGTTCAAGCCATTAGAAAGCAAAATCAAAATCAGGTAAAGACAAAACTACATCAGTAGGGTCATTAGAATGCTTACCTCGTGAAAGACTTTCAGGACAAATTTTTGAGGATGTTTGTTCGGAGGAGGAGCCATTGAACTGCACCGACGAACCGTTAACACCAGCATGAATTTTTGGGTTAATACCGGTTGAAGGCATATTAAACCCCTAAAACCGTAGTAAATGCGGTCGTACTCAATGAGGGAGGAATTTTCCTGCACGGAAGGCGCAGTATGACACAAGAGGGGCTAAGGATGACCGCATAAAACACAAAACCCTAGCCTAGACACATCTTCACTATCATCTATTTGTATTTTTCTATTCAAATAATCCTATTGCTCCGATGAAGGTCGACAAAATAGTAAGTTGGAGTATTCATTTATGGTCATCCTTAGTTTTATACCCTTGATCCAATCGTAGAAGCTATCCCTGCCAAAATTGATTGCTCACTATACCTTAATCCTTTGAATATGAATGAAAGCTTGATAAACATTAATCTTCATTTTCCTCTGGTAAATATGCAATCCACCAAAACCTTGACATTCCTATAATATGCGAAGCTGCAATTCTACACTTAAAATAAAAACACAAATTTTTGTATGATGCTCCTTAACCATGAGTTCGACCTTCTATGATTGTCCTCCTCAGAAACCTAGAGAATCGATTGTTCTAAAGTCTTCTCATCAAGTCAATTTTGACATGGTGTGCCCTCTTCTTTCATGTTGGATATATGCCCTGATGATTATTTGTGTTTACCTTAACCTCCTTTTGATCGGTTGTATTTAAAAATCTAGCTGTTGCTTTGTTTTGATTGGATGAGTTTCACTGTATTGAGTAAGAACAACAACATCATTTCCAAGTTGCATGGATTCTGCCTTGAAACCAGCTCCAAATCTTCTGATATGATCCCTATTGCATGCCCAAAACTAACTATCCTTAATACATTACGGGCATATTTAATAACCATAACTATCGCTCCATTTTCTTAAAGAAAATGAGATATAAGGAAAATGATCTTGTAAGAAATCAAAAGCCTGTAAATGATCAAGATCCATAGGCTGAGAAATGTCAATACGGTAAAGATGGCTTGCATGACAAAGAACATTATATTCACTAAACACTTCATGCATGAGCTTGCATTTCTAACACAGGGCACACATAATGATAATGATCTCCATATAACATTCATGAAACATTTCTTCTGATAAGGCAACATCTTTGATAAACAAGAAAGATACAACAAAGAGGGTTTCTCCTCCAGTACCCCACAACTGATCATCCTAAGCATTGAAGTGTAAATGAAATAATTTGATTGTCAGCCATCTGATTCAATAAGAAAAGCGTGCTAACAAAATGTGATTTGATGAGATTCCCAAAGTTTGTCCATCACACTATCTCTGAATGACACATGACTATATCCATTTGTTATGACCTCATCAAATCACTTGAGTGCACTGCTTCCTTGATTTATCTTAGAGGTCTAAATTTTTTCCTTGATCCTGACAAAACCAGATCAACCAAAGCTTCTCAAATCCAACCATGTCTACTAGCATCAATCTTCCTTCCACAACAGGTACAAACAATGGATTCTAGAGATTCTGTCATTGTAAAGTGTGTTCTCGACAACCCTTCATTTCTCTACTTTGGCGACCATCCTTTACAATCTTTACAACATTGCTACAAGAGATAAATATTGCATTCTTCACCTTTCTGCCCATTACTTCTAGTCTTGTTGAAATCAACTATAGATGATTCTCCTCCTTGAAAACAATTTGTAAGGGTGTTTAATAAGAGTATACAATGTCCTGAACTCTTCCCACATACAAAATTTGCATGTTTATTCATGGTTGGAAGGAAACAACCTTCAGGGCTCTACAACTTCTCCAAAACTACCTCTCATTCTCAGTGAATGTATTTTCGTGTCCAAACTGCCCTGTAATGAACCTTCATTCTCTTTTAAAATGTGAAAAAATCTTGCAACACAGCTCCTACAAGACAACTCACATGAAGTTTGAAGATGAAGATAGTAAAAAAAAAGAATCTCATGCATACTCCTACCATTGAAGTTGATCAAGAGAACATTAGGGTCATTATGATCATTCTCATATCCTTTCTTTGAGGTTTGAAGAACCTTGACCACCATGAAAACCTTATGGAACCCTAGAAAGATTCGACCTCCTCTTTGAACTTAGACTTTTCCAAACCTTTTCTCCTCTTTGCATGCAATTTTCCTTTCTTTCATTTGATTTTGGTGTGGAAAGTGAACTTGAGGAATAATGTTAAATTTCTTTTGCTAAGATCTTTTGGAGTGAGACTTCAAACTATCAAGATTGACTCTCTTTCAAGGAAAGATAGACATAAGCCAAAGGGATTATTTAAATATTGCCAAGTTGTGAAAATGGACTACAATAACATTCAAATGCTTTGTGTCCTTCACCTCCACACTTGAAACAAGTTCCTCTGAATGGTCTCTTCTCAAATATTCCTTCATCTCTCTTCTATCTATCATTACGATAGGAATCATGACCTCCTTTGTCACTGCGGTCAAAATTTATGTCTTCTCTTCCTATGCAGTATGAATTGTTGTCCTTCTCTTCACTATGATAGGGTTTTCCATCTTTGATTTGCTTTGCATATGGTCTTTTTTTTTCGAATTGTGATTTGATTCTCTGGGATCTTCCTCTTACACTTCTTTGTCTTTGTTCAAACTTCTTATTCAACTTTTCTTCTACCTTTAGTGCAAATTGGTATGCTTTTTCAACTATTGTTATCTTTACCGGGATCAATTCTTCATGGATGTTTGTTCTTAGTCTATTGATGTACCACACAACTTTATCCTTGCTTGCTTCACTATGTCCAACCCTGATGATCATCTTGTAAAATTCTTCAATATACTCCTTCACAGATTTATCCTTTTACCTGAGATTTTATAATCTCTTCAACAATTCAAGCTCATAATCAACAGGTATAAATTGATTCTTTAACTTTGTCACCATCCTATCCCACTCTATGATTTTCTCCTTTCCCCTCCTATTCCTATCTAATTTTACTTCTTTCCACCAAATAGCCGACATGTCCTTTCAACTTAATTTTTATAAATCTCTCTTTTTGGATCTTCAATTTCTCCATATTCAATGTATTCTTCGATAACATTGATCCAATCAATCAATTGCTCAAGGTTTAAATTTCTCGCGTAATTTTGAATTTCAATTTTAGGTCTCCTACCAATCGTAGAAACACCTTTTAACATCTTTACCTAATTTGAGTCTTCTTCTTCTTCTTCTTCTTCTTCTAGGTTTTCTTCATTTTGATTTGCAACATGATCTAATTCATCATCACTTTCCTTTGCATGTCTAGGGTTTAGACCTCTCCTTCTATCTTCTTCTGCAATGTCCAATTAGATTCTCATTTCCCTCATCATCTCCAACATTTCATCTATTCATCCAACAATATTTACCATAGCAGGTGCTCTCCTCAGTAACATCTCTTCCCCTTAGATCTAGTGCAACAACCTCAATTCGATAATCTGACTACAAGGTATCAACTACTTCACAGTCGGTGCTCAATTGAAAACACTTGTAGGCTACCTCAGGGCGGTGATTTGTTCACCACAAGGAATTCCTTCTCTCCCAAAGGACTCATAACTTGCTTTGATACCACTTGGTGTAGTCACCGATGGAGGGTCTAGAAAGGATTGTCCAACCATGCAACACAATGGAAATAACACCAAAAATTCTCAACAAACATGAATTATCATTGATTCAAAAACTTATAATATTACATGTATCATATGTCACGAGTGCAAAATGACTAGGGCTCACAGGCTTGCCGCAAGGCATTCAAGATATTACAATTGGTGTATTGCCTCATTACAATCCTCAACCTTTAAGGTTGAATCTCCCTATCTATCTCCTAATTAACTAACTAACTAACTAACTAATTTCCAATGGATTACAAATGATATTAAATATGAATCCCTAGCTCTAATTATGATCTATGTCGACCTCAAGGGCTTATAAACCCCAATACAAGATCAAATGTGAAAGTCAGCCAAGAATATGAGGAAATGATGGAAATGTATTGCATATCTCCAAGAAAGTTCCCCTAGACCTCAAATGCAATGAATTATTTTTTATTAAGCTCCACATGTTTCAGAAATGGTATGCACGTCTAGCCTAGACTAGATAGGCCTTGAATGCTCTAATAGTGAATTGATAATGAAATGAGAGTGATAACTCTACAAACAAACATAGATCACCTAAAATATGGATATCTTAAAGATGGCCTCATGTAGAACCTATATCCTTCTCTGTGAGTTGAGAAATGATAATGCAGTTGTTACCTAATTTAGCTTCCAGCTCAATTAAGTAGAGTTGTGATTGTTTTGCAAAAATAAAGGGGAAAGGTACACATTTAATTCTTCTATGTTCATTTATATGCAAAATAATTATCAAAAGATTGCATTCCATTCTGCAAATGTATACAATAGAGAAAAAAGTAAAAAATGTTTGCATAAAACTGTATTTTATTGATAATTTCAAGTGTATAATATCCCACACAAGTCGTGGGATTAACTCCAATGCAATACAAAAAGTAGACTATACTTTTGAAGAAAAGAAGAGCATATAAAAAGAAAAGGCATCCATCATTGCTTGGGTGGTGAGGATGGACGTTGATCTGTTGCATCTTCAGACAACTCCTGAGTCCTCTAGAAGGTTGCTCCATTGCTCTTAAATGCCTGCAAGAGTTGAGGAAAGTTGGTGTTAGAGATTCAGATACTTTTTTCTCATCATAAGCTATTCAATTTCAATAAAAATATAGTGTACTATCATATGAAATTGAAGCGGTATTGTAGCATCTCAAATATCAAAAGAGCTAGAGGAGTATCGTCAGGTCATAAAACATCATATGTTGAGTTTCACTGTTTTAATCTAACATGTTTGCTTCTTGTGTAGGTATAGTTCAAATCTTTGTTACTATTTTTGTTTCATCTGATCGCAGCATGTGGAGTGAAATGAGCTCCCACAAGGGTTGATCCCAACATGCTACCCTATATTTTTAGAGGGATGAGAGTGCAAAAGGATCACATTTCTCAACTTAGAGCACATACCTTATCACCTATGATAGTGAGTTCTCCCCACTATCATAGATGACAACATAGTTGGTCGATTGGATCATAGCCAAAGAAGAACAGTGTACCAGAAGGACATCAAACAGTGATAGTCATTTTTTACTATCAGGAACAATTATGTGGGTGGATCATATCATAGAAGTCCAAAGTCAATGAGCAAAAGCAATAAAAGATAATCCTCCTGACTATGGTTTTGAAACAATGTATAGTGAACAATAAGCAACATGACCATCTCAAAAAATAAGGACAATGACCTTGAAAGAATAATGGACAATCATTTTGAGTCAGAGTTGCGACAATCAAGACAAGGAAAAACAGTAATAGTCATTATCAAGGGCAATGACACGATGACTGTTAGGAAGATGTAGTGACATAGTCAACCACAATGTTCATATGGAAATGGAAAATATCGTCATCAAACTTATGGAGAATGGCCTTATTAATGGTGACAATAGAAGGGCAGAGGAATCAAAGATTTACAAGATCCCTGTAATAAAGTTAAGTCTTTTCAATAAAGGAAGATGCATAATTCAATCCATTTAAATACAATTAAGGTGACATGATAGCCTATAGATCAAAGTCTAGTGGCAAATGATGGATAAAGAGATAGGCGATCATACATGTTTAGGCTCTAATAATGAGGGCGCAAGCATGTTTTGACAACACTATGTGGACAGGCTTTGCTCAGGATGAGATAAAAGTTCAAATGGATATGCCTTCTTCATAGGGAAAATATACGAAAAAGCATACATTATTGTCCTCATTCAACCATTTTCTATCAAAGCATGTGTTGTAGATCCAAAAGACATGATAAGAAAAGTATAATGCAGATGACAATTAGAGGTTTAGAAGGCATATAGAGTCATAGTGAGTGGGAGACTGCCTCTATAAAAGAGGAGGTTGATGTGCAAATACTAAATTATCCAAATCTTCCACCTCGGTTAGTCTATCAACTTCACAATATCATCAGGCTAAGATATTGAACACAAATGGAGGAGGTTCAAAATTCCTCATTATAGTTTCCAGTACATTGATATGGGCCTAATAACTGAGAGATTGGCTTCATCAAGATGACGCACAGCAAAGGAGACTGCATTCTTGATAGAACAATGTCTAGAGGATAGCCCAAGACATAGTGGCAGAAGTGAATGACAAGAGTTCCAAGACAACATGAGGCAACAAAAAACCCCATTTTTCAAGTGAAGGAGGATGTTCAAGAAGTTGAAACCATCGACATGGATTTGTTTTTTTTTTAAACTAGAATGCAATTACTTCAAACCCTATGGAGATGTTTGCAGAACATAGAGCCTGCATAAAGAACAAAATGAGCCATGACCTATTGAGTAAACCCTTGTGTTTCTTACTAGGGTTTGTTTAAAGAAATGTCATACTAAGAATGCATGAAAATAGAAGAAAGTGACATGAGTATGGAAACATAGTGCTTGCAATATGTATGGTCATGGCCATAAAAGCAAACTATACCTTGTATTTACAAATGAGAAAGGTAAATATAGAGGAAACTTGAGATCCCAGAAGGCCATGAGATGTAAAGTAAATATAGAAGAATGCTGGAGAACAACGGGGCAAAGCAAGAGTCAAAACGTACTTTCATCATTTTTCAGACAAGCTCAAGTTTGAGCCTTTTTTAATCTTTAGAAATGGAATAAAATAATTGAAATTATTTGCTTAAAGCTTACCCCAAGTTTTCTTGTGCAGAATTTGCGAGGATACATGTGAAAATCCCCTCTGAAGCTCATAAATCTGCCATGATTGACCTCCAAGAACCCTAGCATGTCGGCTCCCTTATTTTTCTTGAAGGGTCGATGTTGAATGAAATGCATTTGCTATGTTTTGGCATGGTTTTTTTTAGGGTTTCTAGAAAGCCCTAAAAATGTCGATATCATAGAGGCATATTTTTTGCCTTTTATTTAAACTTTGTATTATAAACTAATACCCCTAGCCATTTCACTAAGCATTTTTCCTTTGTGTTTAACCTTACCACAAACTAATACCTTGCATTAAAAATGCCTTGTGTTCATGCTTTTTCTTTGTAAAGACTTGGTCAAATTTTCCCTTTTGAGTCTTTCTAAAACATGGTCAAGGATTTTCTTTATTTTGCATCAAATTGTAAAGTGTAAAACATTTATCTTAGTGATGTCATTATAAATCACTTAAGTTAAATGTTATTGTAATGCAAGATAAGATGCTATGTTTGCAAACAAAGATATGGTCAAGGAGTTAGTTGTTGGATGTTTATGCTTTTGCAAGCATATAGGGAGTTGTTTTCCTCTTTTTGAGGCTTTTTGGAGCATCTTGGTGCAATTTTGGGAGTTCTTAATGTTTGACATGGTCAAACTTGACTTTTTCCATATTTTGGAGAGTTTTCAGTTGCTATGTTTTGGGTTTTTTGGAGGTATCCAAGATCATGGAGTTTCTAGATCCTTTTTTGGTGACTTTTAGAGGGAGTTAGAGATATAGTCACTTTGTTGACTCATTTGTATTCAGTTTTGACTTGTTCTTTTTTGCTTTGTGACTTCTTTTGAGTCCTTGGGAGAAAATGCAAAGTTTTATAACTCTTTTGGGCATGTATATCAATCCATACCTTGATGATTAATGGAGATAAGCAATTTTAACCTTCTCAGTTTTCTATTTTAGTGTATGCATTTTGATGATTTGATGCAGTTACTTGTGAATTTTATCATTCCTAGTTTTGTGTCTATTAGTGGTATCTTTAAGTAGAAAGTATATGCAATTACAGGTTGTAAGTTGTGTGGTGTTGCAGGTATTTCAAGTTGTGAGAGATTTTTTTCCTTCTGGAATTGTGCATTTTAGCCTTCTTACAAAAAACTAATGCAAAACATATCAATGTCGAGTTGTGTTCATGAAGCTTGTAGTTGATAACTTGTGTATCCAAGATATTTGTAGGTCTAGTTAATGTTTAGGTGCATCACCCTAGGAGTAGGTTTCATTTTTATGTTTTTCTTCTTACCCCTTTTCCCAATAGTAGGTAGTTTTAGGTGACACCATAGGAGGCCGACCTTCTTCGGAGGTTGATCTTTGTTTTCAAATCCCACACTTTGAGAGGTCTTCCAATGTTTCACTGAGTGGTTGAATAGGGTTCAACAAAGGGTGCACATTCAGGTGATAAAATCAGTAAAATGCTAAACAAACTATTGAGACAACTATAGACTGAACTTATAAGAAAATAAATGTTTTTGGTTGATATAGGATTGTTTTACAACCAGGGATGCTCCTGCATCAGTTTCTAATTTAATTTATTGTATGGAACTCAACAACTTTGTATCTCCATTGAATGTTTGCATGTAGCTTTCTTTTATCATGATTGTTTTATTATGTAACTATGCTAAAAAAGTACCACCTTTGAAGTGATATCGAGCTCAAAAAAGGTTTTGAATATTCCATCAAAGTCCATTGAAGTTGTGAGGACCCCCAACTTTATCGCCTTGTATTTTCCTTTTAAAATCCCACCAAAATTAATCTTTGCTTGAAGAGATTGCTCTCGTGAACACCTTTATTCTTGGGCAATAAGAAGGTTTTCAAAACCTAGATGGGAATTGAAAAAGGTTTCAAAACCTTTTAAAAGTTCTAACATAAAACTTCCCTTCAAATTTTTATTCTTCTTTTTATATGTTAGTGAATGGATTGACTCTTTAATTATAACTTAAATATTAGCTCTATTTCCCAAGGTGTTCTTGACTAAAATCACTAGCAACTTTGGAAAGATCACAATTGCATTTGTAACTTTCCTCAGAGTTTTAGAGGTACAAATCCCTCGTATGATTTGATTTGTTATGGGTATGCTTTTAACTAGAAAGTAGGAAAGGAAATACACTAACACATAAAAATGAAGTTAATGCGAGCAAGTGAAGGGACCACTAACCATCAAGCACAAAGACTTACACAATTAATGATCATTTAGAAATAATATCATAAATCTACCAAGGTTGCAATAAATGAATACAATGCTAAAAAGAATGTCCCACATAGAGAACATGCTCAAATCACCTACACGACACACAAATTGGTACGATAAACATTGTACTCAAGACTTAAAACTCACAGACTGCAAGTTATTGTAAACACCTATAAATTTAATGAAAATAGAAATTGTTCCTCTTCCTCTATTACAACACCATGCAACTAGAGAGAATTCAGACCCTTTCAGATTCATTTTCATCACACATATAGGGAAACAATTTCTCCTAATCTTGGTGGTTATCAAAACGGTTGCCAAGTATAGCAAAAATTTCTTGCTAGCTAATTACCCACCTTGGAAACCAATGAATAAAATTGTATTAATAGTTGATATACTCAATATTTGACAATCACCCAAACATTTCTTGTTCAAAATCTTTCCCTGTGGCAGTTGTGTTTACCATTGGTGGAGTTCTCAGGTACCGAATTAAATGCCCAATCTACACTAACACATGCTCACATGCGCAGACTATCAAGGCAAAGGGAAAAATTGGAAATTTAAATAAATCCTCGTCACATCAGCATTAATCTTACACCACCTCATAATATTTTTAGTTGCCAAGTCCCAATGAGATCCAACTTAGATATTCCCCCCTTAATTTCTATAAATTCATTGAAAATAGCCATATTTGGCTAATTCAAATGACAACCTGAAAATGGCAAGTGCATAGAGCGATGGTGTTTTGATGAATGAATTCATTGCAATTGAAGAAGTTGAGTGTAGCCCTTTCTTTAGACTGTTGTTGGATCAACTGAAGGAGGTCTTCGTCATTTAGGGTGAAGTGTCAAGAGGAAGAAGTACTACATGATATCTTGGGAGAAAGATTCTTGAACCAAGTTCATGTGCATAACCATGAACTCTTGGAGTGTTTCATTTACAATGTGGTTTGTACTTCTAGGCATTGCGATTAGGGAATGAGGGTGACATAATGCCTGGTTCGACCTGAATACCTTCACAGAGTGAACATGGCCATTAGAGGGCTTAGTCATTTTCCTAGGATTGGACTCATGGGAGACGCTATCTGCATTACGACTGCAACCCAACATGAGACTACCGAAGAAGCAATAAATCTCCTTCGTGCGGGGTTGGTGTGAAATGATATGGGATTGTTCGCACAATTTTTGCAATCTCATGAGAACCTGCTATCATCGGCCCAAATTGAGCGTTTCCAAGAGGTGGTGGAGGGAATCCATGTGTTGATGTTTATTTTATGTACCTAAAAATGTTATGAAAATCCCAATTTTTGTAATACGCATCACCGAATTTCGTAAACATCGACTATACTATATAATATCATATAATATAAGTTTTTTTTGGTACTTGGGTGTTCTTTTTATTTCTGAGTATTTATGTGCTTCAATTACATTTTATATCTGGTAATGGTAATCACTTGTATTGATTTTCCTGTATATGAGCGCTTCGTATTTTCAGCATTAGTTTTACATTATTAGCACTCATTATGGTAGTTCTGAGAATTTCCCTATAATTTGTCTAAGTTAGAAAAACTTGTTCTCTTACCACCTTTACCCCTTTTTAGAATAACGCCCCCTTTGAATCAACAAAAAGAGGAGTTAGCAAAACCCTAGCGAGGACCACCAATGGTTTTTGAACTTATCAAAAATTTCGCCAATGTTTGAAATTCCTTTCCCTTTCTATAGTAAGCTGACTTTTGAATATGAATGGGTTTTAAAGGGAAAGTGGTGTAAGAAAGAGTTAGGATAACTTGGGAGGTGCACGCCAAGGTTAGCAAAACTTGAAGAAATACCGCCAAGACCTAGACTTAGCAAAATTTAGAATAGGGTCGAAGATTTTTAAGGGCAATGACCAAGAACAAAGTAATAATGGCTATGTCTGGGGACAAGGACTAAAAGGAAGTAGCAAGGAACCTAGAAATATGCTTACAACTAGTGTTGTATCTATTGGTCACAGAGTCATGAATAAGAGAGGAACCAAACCAAGACGAGAAAAGCAAAGAAAAGAAAAGGCAAACCCCAAACCAAAACCATGCACAACAAAAAAAGACACACCAAAAAGGAGATTATGTACAAGGTAGGGTGAAACCTACCATGAGAAGGGAGCAAGATTGTTCATACAAAGCCATTAACTGGTTGGGAAAAGAACGAGCTAGAGCTAAAAAATCCCATCTTCCCATGCAACAGTTGAAAAATGACAAGGATTTGGATTGCCCATAGAACACCGGTGTAGATGAAGAAAATTTCACCACTCATCATATCCCCAAACAACCATTGCTCATCATACACCTTCTTTGTTTTAGGAAAATGACCCTACATTATGTCATCCTTATTGCATCCTATCTCTTCCCACAGATCAAACATCTAAATAAATTGTCATTCATGCAAAGGGTTTAAATGTTCCTGTATAACTAAAACACCATGATTTTCTATCCCATGAATTACCATTTCATTATCATTGTGTTCCTTCAACTCTGCTATATTCTCGTCTTTCATCAATTCAACATCCTTACAATAAACAACCTCACCCGCCACTTCATCTTCGGGAAAAAAATTTGATCCTTCAAACAAAGGATTATTCTGCACTTCAAATGGCTCATCAAAAATAAACTGAGGATTTGAATTTACACACCAATTTACTTCCTTTTTCTCATTTCTAACCCGAATATGACTTTGCTCAAATTGTGAACTAGTGAATTGTTTAATACTCACAAAGTTTACCATCGTTTCATCCTCGATAAAAGGATCTTTATTTTCTCCATTCATTGTGTCTAAAATTTCACAATTTGAATTTTCAAAGGTAAAAACTTCATATTTTGAGATGTACAAAGACTCTAGTAACTTATTTTTTTTCACAAGGGTTGAAAGGAATCATATCAACCATAGAGCAACTAGGAAAAAGAGGTTGCAATGCATAAGCATTTCTTACCCGAGGTGAATAATCTTCGTCTTCACTCGATGAACTGAGGTCTTCCTCCATCCTAGTAGTATTTAAACTATATACTTGAGCGTTCCAAACTTGGTTTATATTCTTTCCATTTGTTTATATGTTATTCCTAAAGTGTGAGGGATCCAAGACCATCAGATTCATGCTTTCAACAATAGGTTGAGGTTGATTATTCATGTAATGAGAAATTGAAGACTTACAAATAAGTGATTCATGAGTAGTAACATGCTCCATGGCACAATCTCATTTCCACAACCCCACAATAATTAAATCATCTTCAATACTTACAGCTTCATGTTGGGCTTGTTAAATTCCACAAACTTTATCTCTCTTAAGAATAAGTTGAACCTCAAAATTTAAAGCAAAAGTAAATATGTGAAATTGAATTACCTTGCTTGGTTGATTCATCATTGGAATCCATTGAAGCTCTTGATTGAAATGGTAAATTTTTTTTGTCATAAATTCTCCCTTTTTAACAATCTGAAAGAAGTCCCGGAGTAAAATAGGAACACTGACAACATCTTTGAATTGTCTGAGAAACTTCCTCTCTAGAATGCTCCAACCAATTATAAACCCTTTTTCAAGCCCCCTTAACCATTCAACTGTACTTTCAATCAAGCTATCAACAAAAAGGCTTACAAAAACATCTTCTTCCTGAATTCCCAGGATTCCACTTATAGTGGTCATGGCCAAAATGTGTTCCTCAGGATCTTGCAGGTCTTTACCAGAAAATTTTGGAAAGTATTTTCTTGATCCATTTGGCAAGTCATTACATTGAGATAGGGATAATGGTCTGATACAATTACCCTAAGGGTTTGAAGCCATTTATTATTCAAAGTCACCAACTCCATGACAAAGTAAAAGGAGATAAAAACTTGTAGGTCAATTCCTAAGTGGTGGTTGACTTGGAGGAGGGACTCGATGTTGATTAGGATGACAAGGTGGATTTTCATAGTAGACATATACCAACCTAGGGGATGTTCAACCATGGGTCTGGGTGGTCGTTGGGCCCGTTCTTCTTCTTCTTTCAAAACAAAGTTAGCCCCCATATAATCAGTGGCAGTCCTTTTATACCTCCAAGTTGCTGGGAAAATGTGTCTCAACCTTGCAATTATATACGATTTATTGTTGATAGGATGTATGTTTGTATGTGGCGACTGATCATGCAAATACTGTACACTCAAATTTTCCTGCTGACACGTCAAGGTTTTTTAGTTAACATGTCAAATGAAAAATGACCTTGTAAAACCCTATTTCTAGAAGGTTCCAAAAAACTTGTTATAAGCGGGTGGGATGTATATTCTGAGAGTGATAGAGGTCATGTTGTCTCTTGATATTTGGTGGTGATACTCCTACGAGAAGCTTGCTCTGCAAGTATATTGTAATCTTTTGATTTTTGAATAATATATTGGGTGGCTTTTGGAGTGTGGGGATTTCCTCTCGAAAGGGTTTTCCCACGTAAATCATTGTGTTGTGGTATGCATGATATTTGTGTTTATTTTTGTTTAAGTTTTTTTAACTATTAAAGATCTGTAAAAGTTTTGCATTATTCTCCTCTCATGGTTAGTGTAGGAAGTTGTTCCACTACCTTAGCTTCCTTACACAAGAAAGTGTATTTAATTGTAAAATAATGTCTTCTTGTTTTGCTTGCATCCAATCTAAACCAGGTTGAAGTACAGGAAAAACATTTTCATGTGGGTGTACCATTTTGTTGCATGGCCTAGTAGTAATTCATTAAAATTATCTTTTCCCTAGTGAAGTTGCCAAAAATCTATTAGCGAATGGATTGGATCTTTAATTATAACTTAAATATTAGTGCTATTTCCCAAGGCATTCTAGACTAAAACCACTAACAGCTCTAGAAAAATCACAATTGCATTTGTGACTTTCCTCTGAATTTTAGAGGTATAGCTCCCTCGTATGATTTGATTTGTCATGGGTATGCTTTTAACTATAAAGCAAGAAAGGAAATATACATTAACTCATAAGAATGAAGTTAATGCGAGTAAATGAAGGGACCACTAACCATTAAGCATAAATACTTACACAATTAATGATCATTTAAAAAGAATATTAGAAATCTATTAAGGTTGGAATAAATGAATACAATGCTAAAAAGAATGTCCCACACGCTCACACATGCTCACACACATAGACTATTAAGATAGAGGAACAACTTGGAAATTTAAATGAATCCTCATCACATCAGCATTAATCTTATGCCACCTCACAATCTTTTCAGTTGCGAAGTCTTGATGAGATCCAACTTAGATATGCCACCCTTAATTTCTATAAATTCATTGAAAATAAGCCATATTTGTCCAATTCAAATGATAATTTGAAGATGGCGAGTGAGTAGAGCAATGGTGTTTCAATGAATGACTTCTTCAGGTTGCTGTCGGATTAGTTGAAGGAGGTATTCGTATTCAAGGTGAAGTGGAGGAAGAAGTATTGCACAATATCCTAGGAGAAAGATTCTTGAACTAGGTTCATGTGCATAACCATTAACTCTTGGAGCATTTCATTTACAACGTGGTTCATACTTTCAGGCGTTGCGATTGGGGAATGAGGGTGGAAAAATGCCTAGCTCAAGCTGAATACCTTCACAGAGTGAACGTGGCCATTAGAGGGCTTAGTCATTTTCCTAGAACTAGACTCGTGGGAGACGCTATTTGCATTATGATTGCAACCCAACACAAGACTATCAAAGAAGCAGTAACTTTCCTTCGCGCGGGGCTGGTGCGAAACGATATGGGGCTGATTGCACAATTCTTGCAATCTCATGAGAACATGCTGTCATTGGCCCAAATTGAGTGTCTCTAGGAGGTGGTGGAGGGAATCCGCGTGTTGATGTTAGTTTTATGTACCTGGAAATGTTGTTATGGAAATCCCAAATTTTGTAATATGCATTATTGAATTTTATAAACATCAACTATATTATATAATACAATATAATATAAGATTTTTTTCGGTACTTGGGTGTTCTTTTTCTTTCTGAGTATTTATGTGCTTTAATTACATTATGTATTTGGTAATGATAATCACTTGTATTGATTTTCCTATATATGAGCTCTCTATATTTTCACCATTAGTTTTGCATTATTAGCGCTCATTATGGTAGTTCTAAGAACTTCCCTAAGATCTGTCAAAGTTAGAAAAACTTGTTCCCTTATCGCCTTTGCCCCTTTTTAGAATAGCACCCCTTTGAATCAGAAGAAAGAGGAGTTAGCGAAACCCTAGTGAGGACCGCCTATGGTTTTTGAACTTATCAAATTTTTTGCCAATGTTTGAAATTCCTTTCCCTTTCTATAGTAAGCGAACTTTTGAAAGAGTTATAAAACATCCAGTATAGACCACCAACACTTAGAACTCGACTCAAGACTTTATAATGCCCTTTGATACTTCAAAAAGTTATAAAATCTTAACAACCTTTCGCTTGCACAAGAATATGAATGGGATTTAAAGGGAAAGCGGTGTAAGAAAGAGTTATGATAACTTGGGAGGCACCCGCCAAGGTTAGCAAAACCTGAAGAAATACCGCCAAGACCTAGACTAAGCAAAATTTAGAGTAGGGACGAAGACTTTCAAGGACAATGACCAAGAACAAAGTAATAGTATAGACGAGCCTTGATGTGGTTATGAGAACCCCACAGACCCTGATAATACTACCAATCTTTATTTAGAAAGGTAAACTCAAAAATCTTCTCAAGGACAATTGGTCAAAGAGTAGTTGTGACAACCTTGTCGAACCCCAATGAGGTTCTGAAAACCAAGGTCAGGACCGACAACTTATACTTAAGAAATTTCAGATAAATGAGGGTATGTGACAAGGACTGGAGTAACAATATCAAAGTTATCCTACAATAAATGATGAACATATTGTAACTCCACATATGCTATGGTAATATTTTAGACTATTGCCAAGAATTCTAAGAGAACTTTACTCCAATCATGAACTCATTATAAATCTATTCTCATTTATACACTACTAAAAGTAGCTTGCAGTTGCTCCATAATACTGCTCAAACATGAGCCTAACTTTAGAACCATTCTAACTTGAATCTGAATCACTTAAATTAATTTTACATCAAATTCATTACATAGATTATAGAAATATCACGTATTTAATTTTTTCAGATAAAAAACAACAATACACTTTAATATCCTTCAAAATAAAAAAAATATTTTATTTATTAATCCCTTATAAACTCATCAACTTTAATTAATAATAATTAAAATCATAAAAAATAAGAAAGAATAAACCAAAGACGACAATAAATATTAAATGGTAGACTGAAGACAACAATAAATATTAAATGGTAGACTGAAGACAACAATAAATATTAACTCGTCAGCCCTAGAAAACCATGACGAGGAAAGAACTTGGGACTAGTCTCCCCAACCTGAAGAAGCCTATTTTTCGATAATTTTTAATTTTTAATTTTTAATTTTTACACAGATTACCGAAAAAACTGGCAAAACTGAAACGGTGTGGGGATGACTAAGTTGCCCTAACTTAAACCCTTACTTAAACTGTCTGTTTTTCAATCGATGGTTTCCTGCTCATACAATTTGAACGCGAAGGAGCGAAAGACTGTGTGTTCGAATCCCAGCAACATCAGCAACCCTAATTCGTTTTAAAGGTTTGAGACCTTGAAAACCCCTAAATTGAATTCCCAGTAAAAACCTATTAAATACTGTCATTCCCTGTTTATTCGATGGAGGGGTAAAAGAACAAAAAGAACTGACTGTTTTGTATGAAGGTTTTTCTCAGCATTTCAATCCCTATTGCAAGCTTTTTTGTGTTTAATAAGGTGAAAGATTCTGCACATGCAGGTTTTTAACTGAAATCTTTATTTTGAAACTCTCATTTCGCTTTGTACACCCTACTCGCCGTTGCTACTTTGAAAACCCCGAGAACTAGATGCCCTTTATAATGAGCGTGGGGTTTCGCTACTAGTGGAGTTGAACACACTTGATGGTTGGAGGCATTTCAGCCATTAATAGTTTGAGAAAGCATATTCAAAAAAATGGATAGCAATGATGTCTTAAAACATTTTTTCTGAAATCTTTCATATTTGCTTGGTAAATCTTTGGTTGCTACTGACAAAACAAGGCTCAAGGACACGAACTTTAATGTCGGGCTGAATACAATTATTTTTTCCTTCTTCGTATTTGCTGGGTAAATTTTGTGTGAAGTTATGGGCTCCCTAGGATGGATTATAGGATATCATACACAGACCAATCATTGAGATATTTAATATTTTCATTGTGGTAACACCACGGTTGGGTGGCATACCTCTTACAGTTATGGGTTACCTTAATTCGCATCACACTGATATGTCTCCTACAGTTATGAGTCATCTTCTTACCAACTTTTGAAATCTGTATTTGCGCGACTCAGACATTTAAATGATTGTGATTTGCGAACATGCGCCATCCTTGAATATATGATTCTTTACTCCACAATGTGGCCGTGATTGAACTTCAGTTATGTGACTACTACTCGTAGTATATTTACGGGTTACCCACAAAAACAAATGCTGGGAAAATACTGAAAACATTTAATGTAAATTTATGTCAGGTGATGTCGTGGGATGCCTTGTACTTCATTATTACTGTGCCAAACCTCAGTCTTGCTGCATATTAGCTAGGGTTATGGGATACTTTATTGCACAAATTTTTAAAGTATATCTGCTGGACGTGGATACTAATTGAAATGAGTATGGCTAGCCATATCAGCACTGATCAGTTTGAAGGTTTAGCCTTAATTTTTTTCCCTTGAGATTGCCCTTCTAGTGACAAATGTCTGTGATTTGTTCAAATGGGTCATGTTTAAATATATTTCATTATTTTTTGCAGCATTATCTGGCCACATTTATCCTATGGCTATGGTCACGTTATGGTTGGTATATTTATTTGCTAAACATCTGTCCTGAAGATGGCTCTGGTAGAAATGTTGGGACCAAAAATCTAGATGGCTCTGGTAGAAATGTTGGGACCAAAAATCTTTCTCTCTCATATAGTGATCCCAGAAGCAAACAATCACAAAAGCAAACACCTTGCAAGAGCTGAAAACATTTGATGTAAATTTCTTTTGGGTGACACTATGGGATGCATTTTTACTGCAATGTGAATTATGTTCATTCTTAAGTTTGTACGCATGGAACATGTTAGAATATGCTCCGTTATCATTATATGAACTTATGACTGCATATCAGCCTGGGTTATCAGTTGCCTTGTTGTGCAAACATTGAAAATATATCTGCTGATCTTAAATATTAAAGGCTAAGTGAGTGTGGTTGGCCATATCGGTTCTGGTTATATTTGAAGGTTTGGTTTAAAGTTATTTAAACTTCTCTTTTGAGACTGCTTTTTCAGTGACAGGTGGTTCATTTTGTAAACATGGGTCATGTTTAAAATCTATTTCATTATTGTTACAATTCTATCTGGCCACATTTCTCCTATGGTTGGCATATTTTCTTGGTAAAGTTTGTTGCCGAAGATGGCTCCAGTAGATAGGATTGAAAAGTTGGGATTAAATGGAGATCCTAGAAGCAAACTATTATAAAAATAAATACTGTGGAAAAGCAGAAAACATTTAACATAAAATTATTTGGGGTGAGGTTGTATTTCTGTTGTTTAATGCAATACGGAGTAAACTTGGACTTCTTAAGATTTACAAAAATAGGTCATGTTTGAATATACTATTTTTTATTTTAGAGTAACAAAATATCGAGGAATGTTTGCATTCTATTCTAACACTGCATAAATGCCCAGGGAAAACAACAATATCAATTTAATACTAATTGACACACCTTCCTCTCAACTTATTCTTCTGACTTCTTCCCCTGCCCAACCTATCCAACTTCTTACCACCTACCATAACTTCTATCTCACTTTGAACTGCTACCCTTCAAAAAAGATCCTTCAAAAAAGATTGAAAAATAATTAGATGTTAATGAGGTTGTTTAATAATGCCCTTGAAATGTGGTTTTCAAATACAGAAACAATAAGCCCAATTATAGTATTTATTTCGTTTTAACTATATCACTAAAAAATATGCACTGAAATTGGAAAGGCGTGGAAGTAACCAGTGTGCACTGAATTTGAAACCCTTCTTAAGCTTGTTTCTATTTTTACCAGAGGATTCCCTGCTTATCCACCCTGGTATTGTGTGTTTGAATCCCAGTAACGGCAACAAGCCTAATTTGCATTGAAGGTCTGAGACTGAAACATGCCCTAAATTTAAATTCTGAATGAATAAAACCCTAGTAATTTTTAATCATTTCTGTTTATTTGACAGATGGCAAAATTTTTACTTTTTATTTTGCACCGTGCCTTTTTTCCTCACTATATCAAACCCTTTTCTGATGACTGTATTTGTGTCTTCTGTAAAAATGTAAAAGCTTCCGTATACAGGTTTTTAACTGAAGCTTACTTTTGAATCTCTTGTTTGCCTTTCTAAAATCTATTTGTCCAGCTCCTACTTGCCCCTGTTACCATGAAACCTTGATAACCATAAGCCGTTTACAGTAAATGTAAGTGGGGTTTTATTACTCATGGTATTTATACAATGGATGCTGGGAAGTTCCTAAGTTACTGGTTTGGGTTCAAGGGGTTTGGTATGAAGACATGACAAATGTTTTCAGGGGTTGGGTTTGTACAAAAAACATATAAAAATCTTAAATACATACATATTTGCGGACTAAAAACAGGAAGTAAGTTCATATGTTGGTTACTAAACAAAGCCATTATAACCTTTTTCTCCACAAAAAATATCGATGTGACTTAAACTACCTATGTTATCCTGTGTTACTGGTTCATCCCCCCTGAAACTGTAGTTCCGGGTCTGATCTGGCTTGAATATGGATCCAGGTTTCGTTTGGCAGGGAATCGGTCCAGGGCACTGCTAAAATTCTGTGGGATTGTCTATGACGAACCCAGGGGAACCCGTCTCAAATTTGGACACCTTTTGCTCCTGCTTTAATGGATTTTAAGGGTTTTTCTGATTCCATGATGAATTTGGAGGTGTGTTTTGCAATGTGATGAGCAGAATATAAGTGCGACAGCAGAATATTATCACATCGTGATTAATAGAACACTCTTTTATATTTTAAGCTTTTAACCTATGGACCAGTGGTGTTATGCTAGTATCATTTACCTAAATACTTGGATGCTGCTTAGAGGGGCACACTCACTATTTTTTTGTTGGGGATGAAATTTGGTTGCTGCCTGCTCAAATGTGTGACAATGGAGTTTTGGCCCTTTTTGAGTGTTTTATTTAACTTTTGACCAATGGTGCCTACAATTTTAATATCTATATGGAAACTATTAGTACACTGCATTATAATGTGATGTTAATTAATTTGTAAAATTAATAATATTTATTTATATTATTATTAACTTTATTTGTAATTTATTATTATATTATATATTAATTTTATTACTGTTGTACAAGGTTCATAAATACTTATTTACATTAAAAATATTAGGAAATATGTATATTGCTTCTAATATTTTTGTTATTAGGCTGCAAATGTGTATTTTTTGTATGGGTGATCCCAAAATGAGCCTAACCCAAAAATTTATTTTGACCAAACCCATAGTCATGTCCCCATCCCAAATGATTTTTGAATTTAAATATTGGCGAGAGAATGGTGTTTTTCAACACCAAAAATATTAAAATAATTATATTTAAACTTTAAAATAATAATAATATTTAAATAAAATAATAATAATATTTAAATAAATTAATAATAATATTTATATAAAATAATAATAATATTTATGTAAAATAATAATAATATCTAAATAAAATAATAATAATATTTAAATAAAATAACAATAATATATAAATAAAATAATAATTAAATAAACTATTCTGGGTTGACTTCTTTGGGTCGACCATTTTGATTGATATTAATATGAGTTTTTGTGAAGCTCTTTGGCATCACGATTTGGAGAATGTAGTTTCTTGTGACTAAACAGAGATGGAAACCTCTGTGAGTCCATGACCAGGTGAGACGTCCATCTCATCCTAGCAAATCATGAGATTTCTTCTTTTACATATCTTGCAGTTTTGACACTACTCTTTGCGACTAGGTGAGGGACGATATTCTTTAGGCGATATTGGCCGAGCCTTAGGCTTTGGCCAATCCCATATGCTCGCGCCGCCCCTCTCTCAGTACCTCTTCATTCATCCGACTTCTAGCGAGGAGCATTAAAGGCATACACAAATCTCAGAGAGCACTCACTCTCGATCGCAGCATTATCAGTAGGTTCCGGCTTCAAGGTGGTGTTGGGAGAGTTAGCTGCTGGCGCCGCTGAAAGGGCGCCAGCCATTGCCCATAATCGCACTGGTCCTCTTGGACGCATCGCTGCCTCCCTTCCAGGCCTGCACCACATCCTTACGGATTTAGGTTGGGCATCCCACCAGATTTCAGTATAAATTAGATATTTCGAGGTGCTATTGAGTAACTTTGTATTCAGCGTATGAACATTGTGTCAGGAATTTGTATGTTTGTAGTATCATTGTTCACTAATGAATTAACTGTTCTACTCAAATATGGGCTTTATAATCTGATCGGGATTGAAATATACCATCTGGTTACGCATTATTGCTACTGTAATTTCCAGAATATGTTATGAATCTGTCTCATTGATATTAGAGCTTTGCAATTCATTATTTGTTACCAGATCTGTGAATGAAAATTGATAACTGTTCTCAGTGCTGAGTGTGTATGTTCCCAATATTCAAATGGATACTTGCTGTTTAAGTGTTTGGCATCTTACAGTGTTATCAGAGCAACCATCTTGCCAGCCTGTCGGATAGTTTCCGAGTATGCAGTACAGCCAAAGAGACCTGATAGCTATAGAGAGAGAGGAAAAGGACCGAGGCAGCCAATCAGAAAAGTGACAGTGTAATAGGAGGCAGAGGTAAGAAGAAGATGGCGGATCAGACCGATGAGATTAAAGAACTTCTGCAAAAGCAAGATCAGATGAATCAAATGCTGATGCAAATGATGCAAAACCTCACCAACACAGTCACTAACAGCAGATCAGTGCCAAATAATGTTGTTTGACTCAATTTTTGCACTGACTTTATGCATTCTTTTTTTATCACATGCTATCCAATTACCTGATCGATTTCTGCTCTGTTTCTTGCTAGATGATTTCTGGATTAGATTGTGTAAATTTTTTTGCATCAACGTTTCGGGTCACACTCCGTTATCCATCATCAGGATAGCTGAGAGCTCAAGGAGAAAAATCCAGAAATCATCTAGCAAGAATCAATATGGATTGTGGAAATGTGATGTCATTAATTCTGCTCTGTTTATTAAACCACCCTCTCAAAGGTTCCCAATTTCCTAAAATGTTTTCTTCCCAAAGAAAAAATATGCAGGTTTTTTGTAGGAGGAAATAAATATAATTTGCAGCCTTAATAAACTAAAAAAATCTGTAAACACACTGTTTTATCTCTGTGGGGTTGCCTGCGTTTGTCCTGGCTGAACCTAGGTCTGTCTGACAGGACCTTGGATGGCCCTGCAGACGAACCAACCCAATATCCAGACTGGGTTCAAACTGGACGCGGATCCGAGCTTGCAGGGCAATGAACTGGTAACATAGCTGAGAACCATTTCATCCATAAATAAGTTGAAAAGGAAAGTTATAAATTTTTTTTATAGCATTAATGGCTCAAAATCTGTTTCTGATAAATTTTTTAATATTTACTGAGTAAATCTTGGTGGTGGTTTTTGACAAAAGGAATTTGAAAGTCGGGAATAGTAATAATGGCCTGAATGTAATTCTTATTCTTCCCTTGATGCTTTGTCAATAAATTTTAGGTTAAGTTACATGCTGCCTTTAACACAGTATAGAATATTTTATGTGGACCTCATTCTTGGGATTTGTAAACGCAGGTCATTCTCAGATATATTTAATTATGGCAATTCAGTGATCTGTTGACATGTCTCTTAGAGTTATGGGTCACCTTGTTGTGCAAACATTCTATATCTGCTGGGCTCAGATTCTAAACAGTTGGAATTTGGCAACATCGGTCATGTTTGGCTTGGCTTAGACATTCATGGTTAAGTGGTTGTGATTTGTAAAAATGGGTCAAGTTTGACTGTATTTCATATCCTTACAGCACATGTGGCCACATTTCTCCAATGATTATCACTCACCTTATACCTAGCTCTGGATGAAGCACGGGCTCACTCGATCTTGGGCCATCTTGTGCTTGGCAAGCATTTATACTTTGAAGATTAGTCCAATAGATGGCTCCACATGCTCAGGCACTGTAGAAAAGATGAAAAGTTTAATGTAAATTTTATAGTTGCTGGGAAACTCCATTTTGGGAACATAGACAATGTACCAGTCCCGTACCCAAAATTTCCTATGAATCATTTACATATAAAATAGTCGTCTCCTTATTCATTTAACTCACATACCCTAATTTGATTGGCATCCCCGTCCTCATACCAGTACCAGTACCCTGCTTCTCCCGACAACTATGGTAAATTTATATTGACCATTGTTATGGAATGCCTTTTGATGCAATATAGATTATGCTTCGATTTAATTCTTATGATTTATATAATGGATCACATTTGAGTATGCTTTAATAGTGTTATGCCAAGCCACAATCTTGCCACATGTCATCCAGTGTTATGGGTCACCTTATTGCACAAACATTGAATATATATCTGTTGCTCTCAGATATTAGCGGCTAAGTGAGTATGGTTGCCCATGTCAGTACTGATCAAATTTGAAGGGTTGGCTTAAAAATGTCTTTTTTCTTTTTTGATCAGTAATATCATATTTTATTAATTTGCAAAATAAAAAGATTTACATCCAAAGTTAACACCAACATACATCGATGCCCCCCAAAGCACCGGAATTTCATCCATCAAAACCCATACCCTAACAAACCCCAACCCACCCTTAGAGGTCAGATAAATCCAACGCAGTCATATGGGCTCCCACCCAAAAGCCAAAACCTACGACCCACATAATCATTAAGGCTAAACACACTACCACCCTCCAAAAAACCACCAGACATCCTTTCCAAAGTAGCCTTTGTTTGCTATAGATTTAACAGAAGAGCCTATTGCCAATCAAAAAGAGCACCATCGCATCGTTCCACACCCAACCGCACGTTGTTCAGTTCTTCAGTATCAGGGAAAAACGCAAGCCGTTCAAAATCCACAATTCCAAAACCCAAACATCAAAACGCAAAAAACCAGAGTCAAGTAGCGCCTGCTTTGCTAACCAGCTTAAAAATGTCTTTTGAGATTGCCATTCTAGTGACAAATGGTTGTGATTTATAAATATGGGTCACGTTTGAATCTATTATTTCATTATTGTTACATCATTATCTGGCCACATATGTCCCTATGTTATGAGTCACCCTATGATTGGTATATTTATTTAGTAATTGGTAAACATTTTTCTCTGAAGATGGCTCTGGTTGATGTGCTTTTTAATGTTGGGACTTGTAAGATCTACCTCTCACAAAATGATCCCATAAGCAATCTATAACAAAAACAGTGGAAAAGTTGAAGTTAACTATTAGATTATACTTGGACTTTATTCTTGTTTATGAGAATAGGTCATGCTTGAATATACTAAATTATTGTTATGGCAAACCACAATCTTGTTGCATGTCAGCTATGGTTATTGGTAACAATGTTGTCCAAGCACTGAGAATATATCTATTGTTCTTAGGTATGAACAACTAAGTGAGCATGGTTTCTCATATCATTGTTTCAACTTTTCTTTTAAGATTGTCCCTCTAGTGACAAGTGGCTTTGATTTATAAATACAGGTCATTATCGTTGCTTTTCTCCTACAGTTATGGTTCATCTTATGGGTCTTTTATTTCCCTGGTAAACATTTGTCCTTGATGATGGGTTTAGTGGAACGGCTTGAAACGCTTGGACTAAAAAGTTCAAGCTCTAACATGGTGATTCCAAAAGCAAATTATGGAACGGCTTGAAACGCTTGGACTAAAAAGTTCTAGCTCTAACATGGTGATTCCAAAAGCAAATTATTAGAGAAATGGATGTCAAATACCATGGAAGCTAAACATAGTTATTGTAAATTTATTTTGAGTGACATTACGGCCTTCCTTTTAATGCAATATGGAGTGAATGGACTTTACTCTTAAGGTTTCGGAACACAGTTTATGTGTGGATATACTTTGATATTTACGACAAGCGACAATCTTGTTAACAAGTGTTAATGGTCACCTTTTTGTGCGAGCATTGAATATATATTTGCTGGTCTCATATACTAATAGCTAAATGAGTGTGGTTTCCCATATCAAATTTGAAGGGTTAGTCTAAATTTTTGTTTTGAGATATCCTTTCTAGTTACAAACGGCTTTGATTTGTTGTCATGTCCTCACCTATTGAAGCCCTTTTGCACTGGCAGGAAAGGTGTTTTTAAACACCACCATTTGAATTTTAATTATTAAATAATATTAAAATAATAATTAATGAATTAAAATTATTTTTAATAATATTAAATCTTATTTTGGGCTGACCCTTTGGAAGGCTCCAAATATTAATATTTGAATTTTTGATTTTGCTCTGGTTGACATCTTGTGTTGGCGTGTTAACGACAATATTTATTCTGGGTCGATGGCCTTGTTGAGACATCACGAATTTGGGAGAATCTTCCATGCGATCTGTATGAGGACGTAGCCCCTCTCCTATTGCACAGAGGTCTAAACGACAATCTAGCCTGTGAATTCTTGTTTACATTGTAGCTTGATCCCGTTTGCATTCTGTTAGTTAATTCGCATCAGTCCTGAGCCATTCTTCATTTTGCAGGGCGTGATTCTAGTGGAGGGTGATTGTTGCGACAAGCCTCACGCTAATATCTCGAAGGGCCCCTATTCACACCAGACATTGAGTACATCCCATGTCGTCTTGGATAGCACCAGAAACTACCATCATTAGAGTTGTGCGGTACCAAGGAGACGACATCATCTGAAATTCATAGACTAGGAGTTGTTTTGTGGAGTGTAAGGCGCGTGCGAGTTCATCACAACACAAAGGAGGATTGGTGCGATTGAATTGTGCGTCGCCTCAGTCTCATGCGGGCGCCCATCTCATAAGCGACATCCTTACATCACTCGTGATTATTTTTTGACAATCTCTTTTTGGTTTTCAATGAGCCATTAC
This sequence comes from Sequoiadendron giganteum, assembly GCA_007115665.2. Classification (NCBI taxonomy): domain Eukaryota; kingdom Viridiplantae; phylum Streptophyta; class Pinopsida; order Cupressales; family Cupressaceae; genus Sequoiadendron; species Sequoiadendron giganteum. Next base: position 695,665,059 of record CM021101.1, read on the forward strand.
CAGTTTGCATCTAGAAGTAAATGCTTTCATCTTTGATTAGTGGAGTATCAATCATCAGTCCTGGGCACTGAGTTTACTCATACCTGATCCGAGCGGTGATTGATATTGATACGAGTAAACATATCCGAGATTGACTAGTCAAGTCTTCTGGTATTGTGCTTCAAATTGCAGTTAATTGAGCATTGTATGACATTAATGGACATTTATGGCGATCTGTATTAAATGCAATTAAAATTTTGGGCAAATATATATTTCGTGTGTTTGTTAGGATTACTTTGAGCATTCGTTGGTTGTCAAGAATAGTTCATTGTTTGTCCTAATTGCAAAGATTATATTATTGGTGTTTCAATTTATAGTTTACCAGTAATCTTCAGAACCATGTGTGGTTTTCTGATTCATTTCTTGTTGTTGTCTTGGACATAAATTTGAGTGGATGCATTACAAAAATCTGATTGTTTGAATTCTATTTTGGTGGTGTTTGTTATTTGTTTCATGTGCAAGTATATTACAGTGGTATTAGAGCCACTCGACTTGCCAGCCTGTGTAGCAGTTCACGAGTGATCGAGATTTGAGATATAATCTCAGAGAGAGGAAGAAGGAAAATGGGTGATAAGGACGATGATGGACAACAGTTCGTCAAGAAGTCCAAAGAATTTCAATTTGTTATGAAGGACACTATGGCTGAGATGGTTCAACTCGAGGGGATTAAATCAGCAGCTAGGTGTTGGTAAAGTAGTACAAAATGGCTAGGAGAGTAGCAGTTCAAGGGTGCAAAAACCAATAGCCTCCGCTAAGTTTTTCAAAGCCAAATTTTTGGATCAAGGGGCAGAAAATGAAGCAAAGACACCTCCCGAAGAAGATGAGGATATGGCAAAATTGTACAATGATTACCAAGCTCAAAGTCTAGCCTTTCGTAGAGATGTGACCTTTTCAAAATTCCATGAGATGAAGACCAAAAAAAGGCATAGGAGTAGAAGGTATGAAGAAAGGAAGGACGTCCAATATCGTTTGGGTAAAATCACTATTCCAGTTTTCGATGGTTCAGGAGGTTCATCAGCAAGAGCTTGGTTGCAAAAATTGGACACTTCTCCTTGAATCCCATGTTCGAAGAAGAGGCCATCAAGTTTGCAACTTTACATCTCGAGGGTTTGGCCCCCGAATGGTGGTATCATGGCATGGTAACACAAGGCCACAATTCCATCAAGACATTGGAAGAATTCAGTCAAAGATTAACAGAGAGATTCGATAGGAAGGATTCAAAAATCCACTTTCGTGAGTTGGCATAGCTGAAGCAAGAAGATAAGGTAGAGAACTATGTTGCCGAGTTTGAGAGATTAGCAATGATGGTTCCAGATGTGATAGAAAGAAGGCTCATAGTCCTCTTCGTTGAAGGCCTCTCCGAACCCCTTAGAGGCTTGGTAAAAGCTTTGGATCCAAGTACACTCCAAGACACCATTAGGAGGGCTTTAAACTTGGAAGACTCATCCATAAAGGGAAAACTGCACCCCAATAAGGCTCCACCATTCATGGCCAAGAAGTTTCCTCAAAGAGACCTTCCACCCCCAAGAAAGGCACCATTCAGACCCAATCCTTTGGAAATGTTAAAGAATGAACTTCGAAGGAGGTCGTTATGTTTTTACTGCAAGGCACCATGGTAGAAAGGTCATCATTGTTTGCGGAAGGGTCAGATACATTACATTGAGGTCTATCTTGGTGATGATTTCGAAGAAGAAGAGATTGATCCAAAATTGACGGTGATTGAAGAAGAGAATGAACCCAATGGGGCAGAGCATCCAGGAGGAACCCTTGCAGCCCTATCAGGAGCACCAAGGTACCATTCATTTCGAGTCAAAGGAGTCTTACAAGGGCAGTGAGTGAATCTCTTGATTGATAGTGGGGCCACTCATAATTTTATCGATGAGAAATTAGTGGCTAGATTGGGATTGAAGACAAAGGATTTTGGAGGGTTCAATGTTACAGTGGTAGATGGATACACTCTTCCATGCAATCAAAGAATTCAACAATTGAATTTGACTCTTGGTGGCCATAAGATGAGAGATGACTTCTATGTGATTGGTATAGGAGATACTGAGATGGTTCTTGGAGTGCAATGGTTGCACTCACTTGGAGAATACACACAAAACTACCAAATGATGGAGCTTAAGTTCAAAGCTAATGGGAAGGAGGTGACTCTTTGTGGCCTCTCCAATGGTGGCCCCATGGTAGTTTCAACAAAGTGTATGGAGTGAGCATTCCTTAGAGATCAAATTACTTGGGCAGCCAAATGCTTGATCACAGATACTCAACCTTCCAAGGAAGGGAAGACCTTCCACCTTGATATTTTGCCCATTTTGGAGAGTTACAACAAGGTTTTTGATGACATACCTCATGGTTTGCCTCCAGAGAGGGGTTTCCAACATGTGATTGAGCTTAAGGAAGGAGCCAAACCCGTCATCACTATGCCCTACTGTCATTCGAGAGCATATAAGGAGGAGACAGAGAAAACAATCAAGGAATTGCTTGACATGGGGCACATTCATCCAAGCTCTAGCACTTTTGCTTCCTCAATGGTGTTGGTCAAGAAAAAGGATGGAACGTTGAGGATGTGCATTGACTATAGAGCACTCAACAAGAGGACAATCAAAAATCGCTATCCCATTCCCATAATTGATGAGTTGATCGATGAGCTTCATGGTGCAGTATACTTCTCCAAGATTGACTTGCATTCGGGGTATCACCAAATAAGAATGAGGGAAGAGGATGTGCACAAGACAACTTTCAGGTGTCATTATGGGAATTATGAGTTCGTGGTCATGCCATTTGGGTTAACCAATGCCACCGCTACATTTCAGTCGTGTATGAACCAGTATTCATTTCATAGTTGAGGAAATTTGTTTGGGTATTATTTGATGACATCTTGATCTATAGTAGGACTTGGGAAGATCACTTGAAGCACATAGATGAGGTTCTTAGCATACTTGAGCAGCAATCATTCCATGCCAAGATGTCAAAATGTGAGTTTGACTGAGATTCTATATTTGGGGCATAAGATTAGTGCCCAAGGGGTTAGTGTTGATGAGGAAAAGATAAAAGCAATATAGGATTGGCCAAGACCAAGGAATTTGTCACAATTGAGAGTTTTTTAGGACTCTGCAGCTACTACAGGAGGTTTGTAAAGGGGTTCTCACAACTTGCAACCCCCTTGACTAATCTAACGAAGAAAGGGGCTTTCTCTTGGGATCCCACATCGTAGTGAGCTTTCGACAGACTCAAGGAGGTCATGTGTTCATGCCCCGTCTTGGCTATTCCAGATTTCTCACTCCCCTTTGTGCTAGAGTGTGACGCTTCAGGAGAAGGGATTGGAGCTGTTTTGATGCAAAATAGGCACCCAATAGCATATGAGAGTAGGAAAGCTTAAGGATGCAGAAAAAACTTTCTCCATTTATGATAAGGAGATGTTGGCAATCATGCATGCTCTTGCCAAGTTCAGACAATACCTAGTTTGTGGGAAATTTGTGGTGAAGATAGATCATAACAGCCTCAAGTTCTTACTCAATCAGCGTGACTTGAACGATAGACAAAAAAAAGTGGGTAAGCAAACTTCAAGCTTACGATTTTGATATTGAATATGTGAAAGGGAAAAATAATGTGGTGGCTGATGCACTCTCTAGGAAGCCTTATTTCTGTTCTATATCCGATATTTCTGCTGATTGGAAGGCTGCCATATTATCTAAGTATGCTAAAGATCCTTTCTCCATTGATGTTTTAGAAGGAAAGGTGCTTGATGATAAGTTCAAGGTCATTGAAGATCTTATCCTCTTCAAAGTCCGTGTGTATATTGTGCCCAATTCAAAGGTCAAAGAGAAGATTTTGAGGGCATGTCATGATACTCGACTTGCTGGTCACCTGGGTTTCTTCAAGACATACAAGCGAGGGAGCGTTTCTAATGGAAAGGATTGAAGAATGATGTCTTACAACATGTTAGAGAGTGTGTGGTATGCCAACAAAACAAATTTGAGCACGTCTTTCCAGTAGGGTTGTTGCAGTCCCTACCCATTCCAAATCAGAAATGGGAGAGCATCTCCATGGATTTCATCATCGGGTTGCCAAAGGTGCAAGGTAAGGATTGCATTTATGTGGTGGTTGATCGGCTTACAAAGTATTCTCATTTTCATGCCATTATTTCAGATTTTAAGGCTCCACAAGTGGCTGATCTGTTCTTTAGGGAAATATTTAAACTTCATGGATTGCCCAAGAACATTGTGAGTGACAGGGACAGCAGGTTTATCAATTTGTTTTGGCAAGAACTCTTTTGTTTGACCCATACCGAATTAACTCCAAGCACTACCTACCACCCCCAAACGGATGGGCAAATGGAAATCGTGAATAAATGGATTGAGGGGTACCTAAGGAACTATGTCATGGGGCAGCAATCAGCATGGATAAAATGGTTGCATTTGGGGGAGTTCTGTTACAACACCATACATCATATGTCAATTGGTATGTCTCCTTTCAAAGCTCTTTACAGTTATGATGCTACTTCATTGATAGATTTACTCCTTGTTGATAGTAGAGTGCCTAGAGCTAAGGATGTGGTGCAAGAGAGCATGGACATTATGCAATCCCTCAAAGATAATTTACATCAAGCTCAGAACCAGCAGGAGATGTATGTGTATAGACATAGGACAGAGAGAGTTTTCGAGATTGATGACATGGTTTTTGTGAGGTTGCAGCCTTACAAACAGTCCACCCTCAAGGGGAGTGGTGTGGAGAAACTGAAACCGAGGTTCTATGGTCCCTATAGGATTCTGAGGAGGATTGGGGAAGTTGCCTATGAACTTGAATTACCCCAGGGCAGCAGGATCCACAACATTTTTCATGTATCGTGCCTAAAAAGGGCACTCGAGCAGCAAATTACACCTTCCATGGAGCTGCCCCCTCTTGATGATGAGGGCAAATTGATACGCGAGCCAGAGATAGTGTTGGACGTGAGGGAGAAGAGGCTGAGAAACAAAGTTATTCTAGAATACTTGGTAAAGTGGAAGAATCTACCTATCGAGGATGCGACTTGGGAAGGTGCATAAATTTTTGGACACCCAAATTTGAAGTTGCTTGAGGGCAAGCAACATCCAGGTGGGAAGGACTGTCATGTCCCCGCCTATTGAAGCCCTTTTGCACTGGTGCGAAAGGTGTTTTTAAACACCACCATCTGAATTTTAATTATTAAATAATAATAAAATAATAATTAATGAATTTAAATTATTTTTAATAATATTAAAACTTATTCTGGGCCGACCCTTTGGAAGGCTCCAAATATTAATATTTGAATTTCAATTTTGCTTTGGCCGACATCTTGTGTTGGCGTGTGAACGGTAGTATTTATTTTGGGTTGATGGTCTTGCTGAGACATCACGAATTTGGGAGAATCTTCCATGCAATTTGTATGAGGACGTAGCCCCTCTCTTATCGTGCATAGGTCTAGACGACAATCTGGCCTGTGAATTCGTGTTTACATTGCAGCTTGATCCCATTTGCATTCTGTTAGTTAATTTGCATCAGTCTCGAGCCATTCTGTTAGTTAATTCGCATCAGTCTTGAGCCATTCTATTAGTTAATTTGCATCAGTCCTGAGCCATTCTTCATTCTGTAGGGTGCGATACCAGTGGAGGGTGATTGTTGCGACAAGCCACAAGCTCACGTTAATATCCCGAAGGGCCCCTATTCGCACCAGACATTGAGTACATCCCGTGCTGTCTTGGATAGCACTAGAAACTACCATCATCAGAGTCGTGCGGTGCCAAGGAGACGACATCATCTGAAATTCATAGAGCGGGGCGCAAGTATCTTCAACCAATCACAGGAGGACCAGGAGTTGTTTCGTGGAGTGTAAGGCTGGTGTGAGTTCATCACAGCACGGAGGAGGATTGGTGTGATTGAATTGTGGCTGTTGTCACAGTCCCGTGTGGGCGCCTATCTCATAAGTGACATCCTTATATCACTCATGATTATTTGCCGACAATCTCTTTCTGGTTTTCAACGAGCCATTTCCAGTTTGCATCTGGAAGTAATTGCTTTCATCTTTGGTCCACGGAGTTCTGATCATCAGTCCTGGGCGCTGAGTTTACTCATACCTGATCGGAGCAGTGATTGATATTGATACGGGTAAACAGATCTGGGATCGACTAGTCAAGTCTTCTGGTATTGTGCTTCAGATCGCAGTTAATTGAGCATTGTATGACATTAATGGACATTTATGGCGATCTGTATTAAATGCAATTAAATTTTGGGCAAATATATATTTCGTGTGTTTGTCGGGATTACTCTGAGCATTCGTTGGTTGTCAAGAATCGTTCACTGTTCGTCCTGATTGCAAAGATTATATTATTGGTGTTTCAGTTTCCAGTTTACCAGTAATCCTGAGAACCGTGTGTGGTTTTCTGATTGATTTCTTGTTGTTGTCCTGGACATAAATCTGATTGTTTGAATTCTATTTTGGTGGTGTTTATTACTTGTTTCCTGTGCTAGTATATTACATTTGTAAACTGAGTCATAATCAAATATATTTCACTATTAGTATTCCACAATCTTGTCATGTTTGACCTACAGTTATGGGTCACCTTATGATTGGTATGTTTGCTTGGTAAACATTTGTCTACCGAAGATGGGTCCGGTAGATGGGCTTAAAATATTAGTTCTGAATACCTCTAGAATTTTTTGAGTTCTCCCAATGCAGTTATTTTATTGTAGTTGTAGCTATAAGATCCTTCCTTAATCTTATATGGCAGCAACCATGATGCACAGGCCTTCCGGAATAATTTCTAGCCTTTTAAGCATGTGCTGTGAATAAATTTTGATGTCATTTCATCGGGCCATACACAGCTTTAGTGCAGAGGGGAGATTTGAAGGTGGGTCATGGTTTACTAGAGTACCACTTATCATTACATCACACATCTAAAACACTGAAATCCTTACAGGCTATGTTACTGAATCTGCTGGCCAAGCTGCCAGATCTGGGTCTGGTGTGAACGGGATTCGGGATCAGTAATGTATTTAGATATTTTTAGTAAATATTATAATTTAATATTATTACATTTAAATTATTAATACTTTATATATTGTTATATTAAATATTTATAATATAATATTTATATATTTATATTATAATTATTATAATATTATATCATTAATATTTCTATATAATATTATAATGTAATATTTTTATATCATATTAATAATATAATATATAAATATATTTATATTTATATATTATATTATTAATATTTAATATTTATATGTTATTATATAAATATGTATTAAATTAATTTTATTATTATATTATTTACTAATTTTATTAATATTTTATGACATTTATAATATTTATGTATATAAAAATGCTAAGAAATATGTATGCTGTTTCTGCTGCAAATATATATATGTGTGTGTGTGTGTGTATTACATGTTTGGTGTACGACGAACCCAAAACAAATCAAACTCCCAATTTTTTTTGGCTGGATCCATGAACCAAATTTGCGAACCTGAAGCCAGGGTCTGAACCAGAACCAGCAACATAGCTTACAGGGAATCACAAACGTCATTTCCATCTTGTCATTTACGAGTCATAATACATCTTCAATATGCATGGGTTTTAGCAACTAAATTAGTAGGAACATGAAAGAAATAAAAAATGGGTACATTTATAGATTATGTTACCTTCACTTGTTTGGTGTCATCTATGAATATTTGTCATTGATTGAATAATCACTGTTGTACTCATACAAACTTTGGAATCAGTTTTTGTCCATTTTGAGGAGAGTAAAGGAGATTAAAATATGGTTTTCTACCATTAACTCTTTTGAGAGATTGGTGTGAAATTTCTTTGTACAAATAGATAGTAAAGCTGTTCTGAATAGTTTGGCAAGCTGAAATAATTGGCTGTTTGTTGGATGATAGGCTTATAAGTTAATATAACTAAATTGAGTACTCTGCATATGGTTATGTTAGTATAGTTGCAGGTATAAAATCCTTAAGATTAGATGGCAGTAACCATGGTCTGCAGGCATTCCAGCTTTCCAGAATGACCTTTCGAAGCAGGGGCATTTTGCCATCATATGTTGAGCTGTTGTGCCAGATTAATAATGTTATGTTTCTTCTGTTAACTCAATTATGAGACACCCTAACTCTTTTTATTGAATGCAAATAATGCAAAATTTGAGGATTTATCAATTACTTGACATTACTAATGCTTTCATCATTCATGCTATGTGGTCATAAGGGAAAGAAGTTTACATTATAATGTTGAAAGGAGAAGTGAGTTGTGGCACTCCTTTGAAATTTAGATTTAAAGAGCATTTTTCAACATATCGGCAGAGTGCTCTAATTTACCTGTTAGTTGGAGTGTTTTGTGCATTTGTGTGCATGCACACATACACACATTTTAATATTCATGAATTGCTATGTGGTGATTTTTTTAAAATAAGCTCCCTTGTTAATGGGGTAATGGATTAACACAAATTGAGAAATAGCTCATTGTGGATGAAACCTATGGTGGGGATTCTCTATCTCAATTTTGACATGGCTTCTAGGGTAATCTTGGTTTTGCCAAGGTTGGAATAGTGATGTAATGAACCTGCAAGATAAAATAAGTTGAACACAGAAATATTGCAGAAATGAGAAACAGTATGCTTTTATTATCTTTGCAGCACCACCTCGAGCGGGCAACCTCCAAACAAAGCATACACTCCAATTACAAATATCTAAGATGCTCCCCATTTGGGAAGTCATTACAATATATAGAGTTTTGCTAAAGGCAACTATTACCATCCCATGCTTGTGCGATAATTACTTTATTTGAACCACTAGTGGGATGACATACAAAACATATGCATCCTGCTTTATTAATACTACCTAAGGGCAACTTACAAAGCATATGTGCCAAACCAACACTAGCTATATATAGTAGAATGGGGTTCATAAGATTGCCTCACCCTTCGAAGCTTTGTTCTCAAAGCTTGAGATGAGAAAACTTGGAGAAAATATTGGCTGGTTCCCATGTGGCATCTTTAGGTTACAGGCCCTTCCATTGTAGTAAGAACTCCTCAACAAAACGATTGTGAAGGTGCTTGGTGAGTTTGTCCAAGATAGCCTCAAGTTCTAAAAATATGGAGCACTCCTTGTCCAATGTAGGTCTTTCTGTTGGAGGGCAAGCAATGACCAATCACTTTATTGAGACGAGACATGAAAAATTGGGTGGATTTGAGAAAAAGGTGGGGGTGCCAACTTGTGTGCCACCTCACTAGTGCATTGGATCACCTAATAGGGACCATATAATTTGGGCCCCAACTTATGACCATGCTTTTCTTGTAATGAAAGTTGCTTTTAAGGCTAGAGGTGTTAAAAAACTCAATCACCATTGTCAAATGCATGCTCTATCCTATGTTGATCCATTGGTTGTTTTATGTGATTTTGTGTTGTTGTCAGAGTGGCCTTAAGTAATTGAGAGATGTCTTCATGCTTGACTAGAGTGCAATCAGCTGCAGCAACCTTCAAAGAACTTGAAACATAAGTACACAAGGAGGGTGGGGGAGTACCATAAAGGGCCTCATAGGGCTTCAATTTGGAAGCACTGTGATACGTGGTATTGTACCACCACTCGATTTGAGGTACCACTTGGTCCATTGTCCTTGTTGCTTAGACATAATAACTAAAGTAAGTCTCAAGGCACTTGTTGGCAATTTTTGTTTGACCATCAATTTGAGGATGATAGGTAAAACTCATGCTCAAGGTACCCCTCAATTTGAGGTACCACTTGGTCCATTGTCCTTGTTGCGTAGACACAATAACTAAAATAAGTCTCAAGGCACTTGTTGGCAATTTTTGTTTGACCATCAATTTGAGGATGATAGGTCAAACTCATGCTCAAGGTAGTGCCTTGCAACTTAAACAATTATTGCTATAATTTTCTTGTGAAAGATGGATCACAATTACTGACAATAGAGTGAGGCATCCTGTGGAGTTTGAAGACAAAATTCAAGAAGTGTTGAGAAACCACGACAACGATGTAAGGATGGGGTAGTGCACAAAAATGGTAATATTTTGGTCAAGTGGTCCACCACCAAAATGACTTGTTTACCCTTTGAGAGTGAAAGCCTCACAATGAAGTCCATAGAGATATTAGTCCTAGCCTGATCAGGGATAGGAAGTGGCTACAAAACTCTTGGGGTTTTGATAGTTTCCTCTTTATTCCATTGACACACATCACATTCAACTACAAATGCCTTGAATTGCTTCACTAGTTCATACGTCTTAAAAAGACTCGAGTGTCCTACAGTAGGGGAGGAGTGCAATTCCCTTACTAACCGAGGCTTGAGCAGCGAGTTGGGAAGTAAATAAATCCAGTCTTGATAAGTGAGAACTTGGCATATGCAATAGAATCCCAACATAGTCTACGGATGCTATTCCAAGCATTGAATGATACCTTCAAGTGTAGAATTAGTATCCCATTCATTTGGAATCTCATCAATCACAAAAAGAGAAAAGATGGAGCTTTCCTCTTCATATTGACTAGAGAGAGCATTTGCTACCACATTTTCCTTACCCTTTGGTAGACAATCTTATAGTCATATCCTTGCATTTTTGTCGCTCATTTTTATTGTTAAAAGGAGGAAACTCTTTGCTGCAAAAAATATTTCAAGCTATGATGATCTATTTTTATTTGGAACTTGAGGCCCAATGGGTAAGGATGTCATTGTTGGACAGCAAGGAGGATAGCCAACATTTCTTTTTCATATGTCAATTTGGCTAGATTGTGCCTGATGAGTTGCTTGCTTGTGAAGGCTAGGGTCCGGCCATCTTGCATCAACTCCACACCTATGCCCATGCCAAAGGCATCATATTTTAGAATAAAGGGTTTGTGAAGATTGGGTAGGGTCAAAACTGGAGTAGAACACATGGCAGTTTTGAGTGCATGAAAGGCCACAGCTGATTCAGACCAATTGAAGGAGTTCTTTTGGAGCAAAGCTGACAAGGGCCCAGCAATTTCTCTATAATTACACACAAACTTTTGATGGGACCCTGACAAGCCTAAGAAGTCTTGCAAACTTTTGAGGGACTTAGGGCATTGCCACTCTTGTAATCTTCTTTAGGTCAACTTGGAGACTTCTTTCTTCAGTTATGTAGCTTAACCCACACCATTCAAAATTGAGTTTTCATTCTCAACATTCAAGGAAGCTCAAAGAAATATATATATAAAACCAGATTAATGATTCCAATATTGCTATTTAGAGTCAGTGTAAGACTGTCAGGTATCCAGTTTAGACACAAGGAATCTAATTCCATTATTTAAACCCTCCTATATTATGGTCTCCTATTTGATAAATTTAATATTTTGGATATACGAATGTATTTCTCATGGGTTTGGAATGTCTTATAAGATCTTTTTTTTTTTGTCTAGGTTCTTTTGTTGTAGATTCTTCTGAATTTTTATATCATTCTTTTATAACTCATAAAGTGCTCTCTACCTATTTCTGTCCTTTTAAAGCAACACTTTACCATGCCAGTTATCTCTATATCAAAGCAACAATTAACAGTGATCTCTATATAGGTTCCTTGATTCACTTTTTTTTGTAATTTAAATCTGGTAAGCTTTATCTTCCTGGGATGGACGGATCCCTGGACAATCATTTGGGCTATCATCCTAACCATGGGTTTCTGTGGACATGTAACTGCCATAATTATTAGGTTCAAGAAATTTGATTCTTTCGGGAGGTCAAAAAAAAATTTGGAAAGAGTTTTCAATTTTTTTCATAAGAATAGAAAAGTTTGGACCAAATCCAACATATACAGCTGGTCCAACAAATCTAGCTTCAGCCTGAATATAACCAAATCCATTGTGGTCACTGCTTGAAGTCTGGGAAGTAAGACATGTTTTGTGGTGATGGAAAGGAGAGAGTAAAGTCCTATGAATAAAAAGCATTAGTTCGATGGGAACAGGCCTTGTGAAGATATAATCAGTGATGGCAAACATCATAGACAATCTCAATTTGTGTAAAATCTATAACAAATTCCATGTATATGTAAAGTATTTATGTGCAATGCATGTGGTGAGTTATATAAGTCAACAATTTACTCAAGAATTCCTATAAAACATATCAAAAACTATTTTCTTTATGTTATGGAGCTTAATTCATACCACTTGAAATTGTGATTTTGATCCTTAACATTCAAGAAGATCAAATATTACAGGACTAAAGTGCTATCACTCTCAATTTAGAGTCTGTAAAATTTTCAGTTTTCTGGCTCATTCATAAGAGGTATCTAATTGCGCTGCTAAAATCTTATTAATTTGTAGTCTTCCATTTGACTAATTTAACATTGGTATACAGAAATATGGTGGATCTACAAATGTTCTTTTCATGGGTTTGGAGTGCATTATAGGATCTTCAAAGTTTTGACGAGGTTTTTTTGCTCTATATTCTTATGATTTTTCCACATCTCCAGCTGAAGGAGTCAAATGATGCGGTAGAGGCTGTGTATTTCTTTGTAGACGTAACTGCAGATTTTATTTATCTACATCAAATGTTCTAGACAATTTGCTACTGCCTTGTCAAATTTTGACACATTTAAGCTTCTTGAGAGCATCTGTGGATATCTGCTTGTCCATGTATTCATCACGATCCACTCTTCCATGTTCCCCAGTATAAGTGGATTGGGAAATTATATGTGCAATAATTTTCTTCAATTACATATATCACAATTTTCATTTTGTGTTACGCTTATATCTTTTAGTTTTATCTTTGGAAGATTTTCTTCCATTCCTTAATGGTTGATCCATTACTAGTTACATATTAATTGCAATTTGCAAATCATATGTCCTAACATCTATGCATAGGGATCAAAAGTCAGACCCAAAGGAAGATTATTTTTAGCAGCTGGTCCTAATCTTGACATATTGTTATGTTGCCTTAATACTCAAGTTTATACATTTTCAGTGTTATTATAGATTACTTGGCATTTGGCATGTTTGTCTCTACTATGCAACCTGCAATCAAAGATAAGTTCAGGGGCATAGTCTATACTCTATTGGAATTGAGTTTCTGTTTGGCACATGTAATTCTTTGTATTTTGTCTTATTTCCTAGCAGATATGATCTATTCACTCAGGTGGTGATCATAAGAGGCTGATATGGTGATCCAATTTTGACTTCTGCCAAACATTAATTTGATAAGGAAATAAAAATATGCAATATTACCAAGAATTATCTCATTGCATATGCAGACTCTGCAAAAGCCTTAAATTTTTTCCTGTTAGATATACTGGACTTCAACCAATAAAATGTTATTGATTACACCCAGTTGGAATAATGAAGCTAGATTCACAATTATATGGTCATATGTGATTTTTCTCTTTATTCTGAGGAATGACATTCTGTATCCACAGCCAAGTTTGAGAATATAGAATACCTTTTATATCTACTTTGTTGCCAGGCCTTCGATGCTTTTGGCTAGTAACAAGGAAGAGTCAGGTATGAGGGTAAGATCTTTTTTGTGAACAAGCATGCATATAACTGTGGTGCATCAATATACTTATCTGTGCAAATTAACGTACATGTTACCAGATTTTACTTGATGTCTATCTCACAGACCCCTTTATGGCTTGCTCCGAACCAAGCGTTGCTCAACAATCGCTGCTGAACTTTGTTGCAGGATTGTGGGGCAGCCGCAACTAAGGATCTGCATTATTGGAGGCGATAAAAAGGGTTACCTTGGTTACTATCTAATGGCTGATCCACAGGATGATGAAAAAGATGAGGAATGGATGAAAGAAGTTTATGGAAAGGAGTATACGGGACCTCCTAAACCCTCTGATCTCAAAGATCGTGATAATAGTACAGCGAAAAAAAGAACTGCTAGTGACAATGAGTCTGATGAGGATGAAAAGAATCATGATCCAAATGCTATTCCCACTGGGTTTACTAGTAGAGAAGCTAAAGTGTGGGAGTCAAAGGCTAAGTCTATAGAAAGAAACTGGAAACGGAAGAAGGAAGAAGAGCTTACATGCCGTATTTGTGGTGAAAAAGGCCATTTTACACAGGTACGTTGAGAGTTTCAGGTAATGTAGTGATTTGTCATGTCTCCTGTTTTCCTTTATAGAGACATTAGACTCTTAATTTTAATGGACAGATGGGCAACCCTTAAAGCCATATTTTGAAAGTTCAGAAAGGTCATTTTGTCCGAGGTAAGTCCACTGGTTCAGGTAATGTTTGCTAATATATCCCTCTTCCAATTAAAACTAAGGACAAGTCATTTTCAAATTTGGGCGAACCAGCTATCTGCGTAGTGATGAGAAAATAGAATCAGCCCTGGGTGATGTGTTCTATCATTTCCCTAAGTTGGTTTGTAAAGTGAAAGTACCGTGGGTTTGAGACAATTTATGCTTCTCTTCCTGGTGCTTCTATGTGGGGAAGTTTGAGTTTACACATTTGAGATGCAAGGGCTATGATAGGCAAGATCTCAATTTAGAGATGTATTTTCTCTCGACAATGTATAATGCTTAGTTTTGCTTTGGGGATCATGAAGTGATGTTCTTTAGCTTGTGCTATGTGGGAAGCACTGAAAGAAATTGACTCTCAATCAAATGTTCATCACATTCATTGCCACTAATAATTTTAAAAAATCAAGATTAAATGCATTCTGTGGAAACAATTTAATTAATACAATTAGGCACAAATACATTAACTTAGTTAAAAAATACAATCAAGATCAATGCAGATGGCTTTTTCTCAATATTCAGAGTAAAAATAATTAAGTTAATGGCAGGAGTTACATATGCATTAATGAGGATAGGATGGATGAGTCGAGTGACGAGACTTTGAGTTTATACGTAAACAGTGAAAAAAACCAATAAATAAGGTTTGTAATCAATCACAATATGTATCAGAAGAGGGCCTACACTGTCTATGAAGGTGACAAGTGTGTGAGTGAAAACTTTGGAAGTAGGGCCAACTGTAACAATTGGATCCATGTATGTATGTGTCTGTATTTAATCTTGTTTCAAGAGATTGGAAGATAAATGTTCTTTTTGGGGATGGCTTTGATTATGTGGGCCACTTATTGCAGTGTTGGAGTGAGGCTGTAAGCTATTTAGATTACTCTGCATAGAGGGGCTCAATGCTCCACAACCTCACCCACATTTAAGTACTCTGAACCTCCATGACATGCCTTCCAAGTTATAAATCGATTGATGTTTGAGGATATGAACGTGGGTTTCTTTTATCATGGATGTCACCTTTATACCATTAGAACACTAACATTGTGATTTTATATATTTAGAGTTAGCGCTGTCTGCCATTTTATGTATTTAGATTAGTGCTATATGGCTAAGCTTTTAATATATCAATATTCCAATACATATTTCATCTTAAAACTTTTTATTTTGAAACCATGACCATTAATAAATAATGTATTGATTAAACTTGTGCATTCTATTTAATTGTTTAAGATGGCCACAAGGCTGTTCTCTACCATAAGAGGTTCATTGGCCTTGGATGTTAAGGAGGCTTTGGAGGGAACACCCAACTTCCTCCTAGAGTTGTTCTAGCCATAGTTTGCAAACTCTGCAATTTCTTGCCAAATTCAGAGTAAATTTGTGGGCTTGATAGTTTTTCGCAGAGATTTTCCTGCAGACTTGGCCACCTGAAAAAGTTTTTAGACCCTTGATAAAACCCTTATTTTTTGTGTCTTTTAGGCATTTAAGTCTTCTGTGGTTAGGATCTCAGCAGTGTGAATTGATTGTTGAGCAATTGAAAGGATTTATCAATGGTTGGTTAAAAGTGATAAAATTATGAAAATGGCATGTGTCATGAAGGTCCTTGTGGCCTTATTCTGGGCTTCTCAACCCCACTAAGGGCTGCCAGCCTCAGATATCTTCTCTGGTTTTAGAAAGAAAAACATTAACAATTTTTTTGGGCTGTGAGTTGGATGAAAAAGCAGATTTTTTCCCTTTCATTAGCCTTGAAATAAGTAATAACTAAAACAACAGTTTTTCATTGTTCCCTAGGCATTCCTGCAGAAGTAAGGGAAGTCCCTGGTGCATCCCCCATGGCAGGGGACATAGGGGTGACTCCATAACATCCCCAGGAGAGCTAAAGTCTCTCTGTGTCAAAGCATTGAACAAACAGACAACATGATGGTATGGACAAATGGTTGACCTTGGAAGAAAGAAGGAATAATTACATGGCAAAATAGACCACTAAAGTAAAACAGCTGTTATTGTTTTTGTTTTGTTTACACAGATGCTCTCTTAACTTTTTGAAGTTGGTGATCAAATTTTTCTTAAATCTATGGACACCTCGGATTTAGTAGAGAGCAAAGGAAGTGGTGAAGGTTAGTGTTGGTGGATGTTATCAAGTTTTCATAAATGTTTGTGCACTTCTGCTGACTGCTGTAAGGAGTTTCTAAAATCAGAGAAGAAAGTAAATCAAAAGTTCGAAAAATGATGATATTCCTGTATTTGACTGTGTAACCCTCATTATTTAGGCTGGTCAGATTCCCCAGCGTCACCATTAGTTCTGTGAGGAATGAAAATTTGGTCAGAAATAAATGAGGATTTGGTGTCAGAAAGACATTTATATAAAGTAATAGATTTACTGTTAATTAATATAAATATATATTAATAATAGAATATATATAGAAATTGTGGGAAAAGACTTATATTTATATATTGTAATAGATTTATTATTAATTAATATAAATGTGTATTAATAATAGAATATATACACACACACACACACACATATCTATCTATCTATCTGTATATATATTTACGTCCCCAGCCACTGTCTCCTTGCTGTCCCCAATTTTGGTCCATAGTACACATGTTCCCCCATCTGTGAAAGCCGTTCTGATTCCCCTGTCCCCCTGTTCCAAAACTCCATGGAACATAGGGTTTTCCACTATTTACATAGAAATTTCAGCAGTCTTTAGTTCAAATCCGGAGTAATTGAATTCCATTTATACTTGTGGTTTGCCTTGTTTATCCCATTTCTAAGAAATGCTACTATGGTTACATGTTCTCCAAATTCATTCTTTATGTCTTGCATGCATTATTTAAGTTCATTTTGTGTATGTATGTAATATTTTTTTATTTACTGAGTCCCAAATCTGATTCAAAATTTTGGGTTGCTGAGTTTGAGTTTCAAACTATGGTTCTGGAATTATCAGATCCTGTGGTGGCTGTTTTTGGTGATAGATGATGGTGGTGTTGGTTCTTTAGGCCCAAGCCTTTGCTATATACACATGATACCTAGTCTCCTATCATGAATTTTTTCCTTTCACCTTTGTTAGATACGAAGAGTCTGACCTTCACAATAACATTTGTACTTAGCTTTTATGATTTGTGGTTATAACCTCTTTAGGTTATGTTATTGTGATGTTTATGTTTCTTTAGTGCTTTTGACTTATGTTTTCATAATCTTCTAATCTTTTCCTTAGTATTTTTTTTTTATTACTTAGTGCATTCAAGTCCCATTGACCTACTTGTGTTTATTTGTGGTTATCGATATAATTTCTTTTTTCTAATGCCATCTAAGTATTTAGTGCATCCATTAAAAATCTAGCATGAGAGTTTTTCTAACCATGTCTTAAGGGGAGAGCATGTCTACTTTGCAATAGTTTCTGGTTATGCTGTATGTAAGATTGTCTCATTGAGGAGAATTTGTTACTCTGATACATTGGAGATGCATAATTGTTGTGTAGCTGGAAGTCTGATCTATTTGTCATGTAAGAATTTGCAAGGTGGGGATGGTGAAAGATGATCAAAATGTGTATAGGGCAACTGTAAGACATAGCCATGGTCAATATGTTGCATGCATGATTGTGAGAGGTTTAAAATTTAAATTGATATGTGAAACGGGGTGTGGTCATCTTTTCTCTATGATTAGATACTGTGGAGACTGAAGGATTAGGTAATTTAATAAGTTTGATGAGCAGTTTAATTTTCTTACATCAGGAAAAGATTGCAATGAGCAGTCTGCATATGTACAGATAAAGATTGCAATTTCAGCAGTTGATTTTTGTATATTACTTGAATGTCTAGAAGTATAATGCCAACATTACACATTAGATAATACAAATATTTATGTAATTCATGACAATATGTTTGGCCAGCATTAGTACAATTCTGAGGTGAAATATGCTTTTGCAGGGTTGCCCAACAACATTGGGTGTGAACCGGAGGTCACGTGGAGGTGCTGAACGAACCCCTACAAGGGACAAAAATTTCAAACCGCGTTTTACAGGATCTGGTGGTTCTCGAAGTCAGGGAGCTGAGAAGGATACTGGATATCGATTTGAACATGACAATCACCCTGCTGGAGGTCGTGATGCATATTACTCACATGCTAGCAGAACTGAAAGGGCTAGAGGATCAAAACCTCTAGGCTTTAATAAACGGGCTGAACAAGTTGATGAATTTAGAGACGAAGCAATGGGACGGCAGGGTTCTAGTCGTGGATCAAATGCAAATTCACTAGTTGCAGCCCAAATGCAACATATAGCTGCTCAGAGAATGCAGCATAGTTCTGGTTCACAGCATTATCCGGGCATGCCAGATGTCCCACCAATGGACATGGAACAACGTTACACATCTTCACAAGGAGATGGACACTGGAAGTGGGAAGGTACACAAAATGGATCAAATTTTGTACTACCTCATATTTATAAGGAAGGTACCTTGTGGGAAAGATTTATCTCAAGAGAGTGCTATTGTATTCTACTGAATTGTTTTTATCTGAATTCTATGGTTTTTCTTTTGAAAGATGGATTTTCTTTATTAAAATTATTTTAGTGACATGTGCCCAAAAGAATTCAATTAATGCATTTTCTTGCATTTTGATGCTTTTAGTTTTTCAAATTTGGTTAAAGTTGGATTGCAGTCTTTAAGCCTGTCCATTTTATAATGATTTTTTTATCGGTCTTGGTTTATTATAGGCCGAGGTCCCTCAGATCCAGTTAGTGGAAACATCTCTCCATCAAAAGTAAGGGGTCCGGATGGAGCAAGTCCTTATTATCATGGTCAAATGCCAGATTCTATCCCCTCGGAAGGACAAAATGTTTTGCCAAAGGAATCTAACCAGAAGCTGGAAGTGGATGTTGGGTTTGAAGATCAAACATTACCCAAGTCATTTGAAGCTTTCGAGCAGAAACTTATGGATGAGGTGATGAAACTTACGAAGGAGCAAGATGATGCAGAAGATGAGGAAAATGTACGGCATCGTGAGGTATGTGATTGTCTGCATAATTTTAACTCTAATTATCTTTCAGGAATTAACGGTAAGTAAAATTTAAAAACTCCCATGGCAGAACTAGTTGCACCTGTATATTGTCATATTAGTATAGTATTGTCAATGATGTAAGTGATGTGCCTTGACTATACTTGCTTTCTTTCTAAAGCAATATTTGGATGTGGAATAACATGCTTGACTATTTGTAATTTATAATTTTATTTTATTTTTATCTGACATTTATACATCTTTGAAAGTGTTAGTCCATGGTTTTGTTTGATCACCCGATGTCCAAAACTATGCTTGTGAATTTCAGGTTTATTTATGTTTGAGTCTATTGTAGATAAGCTTCACCTGCCAACTCAGTGCAGTAAATTTGTGTCTTAGAGAACTTGGGTAAATTGCGTTGAATTTTGCTTTTTCTATCCTTATTTCTGAAAATGTAAAATGAAATTTTAAGTATTTTAGTACATAAGTTGTCCCCTTGACGAGTTGCATGGATTTTTGTTTTATTGTATGTTTAAGTCAGAGAATTATTGTGCTGGCATCAATATTTGATTATTGTCTCTTAGTGGCAAGGGAGCTTGATTGTCTTTATATTCTTTGTTTTGGATAATAGACATTGATTAGCTGCAAAATTTTTCTAGTTCAAGAATTTTTTTGATCTGTTGTTTCTGTTGTTTTTTCGAATGCTAAAAACTCTTTGCATGGACTGTTTTCTGCAGCGCACACGAGAGATCCATGAACAGTTCCAGGCTAAGCTTGTAGCCCTGAGAGCTCAGCATGCTAAGCGTAGAGAAGATTTTTTATGTCATGAGGTGCAGTCACGAGTGGACCAGTATCGTCAACCAGCTTCTTCAAAACAATACCATGAAAGTGCTGGTGGTCCAATGCTTGGTTACAGTGATAATTTAAATGATAATCGTGGATATAGCAGTAGTGTTGGAGATGGTCATCAGGGCTACCCGGGAGGGTATGATGTACGCAGGGATGAAATACAGTATTACGGTAATCCTCCACATTCCTTTAACAGGAATCAGAGCTATGATATGAGAGAGGCTTTTTCTGGTAACCGAATGTATGAGTCTGCACAAAGGTACCGTTGAATAATTATTCGAATTCAGTGGTGGTGTGTCATGGAGGTTGTGTCAGTTTCATGTTTAATTAACCAAGTTCTGGAGGTAGTATGTAATATCCTGGGTCCACTAAGTTTATTACCATTTGATGCTTCATGTTTGCTATGCCTTCATGAGGTATTATGCATAGATGGCTTGATTTTAGAAAGCTCCTTTTTCATCATTTTCCCTTTGATACAATCTAACGTATATGGAAGTTGCCCTTTGCTTACCTTCCTAAAGAGAAGATTAAGCCTCATTTATTGTATGCAATGCTTTAGTTTGAAATATGCATTTGCTTGTTACACTAGTCTAGTATTAAGTTGGTTTTTATTTTATTACTTTTGTGGTTGGCATGCTACTTTCCCAGCTTAATCACAACTTTGAATCAATGGCCAATTGGGTAGGGTACATCTTCTTGCTGGATGTGCAGAGATGAGACTATCAGGTCTTTACCATTTGCAGGGTTAGGTGATTCCTTCTGGTAATTTGGTTTAGTTCCTGGGTTGGCCAGATTGGCTTTCAAGAGATGGATGCACATCCACCTGTTGAAGATTGCCTGGGAGTGCGAGAACTCGTGTCTTTTCTCCAGTAGACATGCTTTTGAATTTTGGTCCAAAAATTCAACTGGCATGTGTTTGAGCCGTGAGCCTGCCTCATCAGCTCAGAAAAAAAATCTCACCAGCCTAAAAATAGTGAACCTAGCATTTTTGATGAACCATAAGTCATATATAGTAGGGACCATATGGATGCAGGCAAGGTTGCGTATGATTTTAGATATTAAAATTTAAGATTTTGCTTTATCTTCTTTTGCTTCTTATTGAATCTAGTCCATAATAGCATAATTACCTATTTGGGAGCGCATTTTTTTATTTGCCTGTTATAGCTGGTTGGCATAAGCTTTCGTGAGACTGAATACATACCTTATCCTATTTCAACAACTTTATCCATGTAAGCTCTCTCATTTTGTTCTGGTTGGTTTCCTTTACCCCTACATGTTTGTATTTTGTATCATGTTTATTGCAGTTGTCTGTCAAGTAACTCTATAGAATAAACATAGATGCATTTACTCTAGTTTCATGCTACTCTGGAAGTAGTAAAATGAGCAAACCAGTTGATTGAGATGCTTATAGGGTCCATAAGAACTTATTTGAAGGGACAATGGGTTGTAATTAAGAGGGTAAGTAGATCATTTCATTTGTTCCTGCATTACTTGTGACAAGTATTTTTCTTGGGATGTGGCCATGGTTTTGGTTCCATAAGCAGAAACAAAAAAATAGTATTATTAAAATTGGACTACCGTGTGTTTACCTCTGATTTGTGGTTCAAATTGTTCTATATGCATGCTATGGTTCAAGAAGAGGTAAGAGGGGGGTTCCCTTGAGGTGGCCACCAAGCGGCACAGTATTGTGATTAAATTCAAATGGTTCTGCTGAAGATAGGAAACAAGAAGGTATTTCTTGAACACAATCTGAGAGTGAATTAAGAAGCAGGATGGATTTATCATGAATCAGGAAAATGGAAAAAAGGTGAGAAGTCTTGGGTAACCTGAATGCAAGTTGAGAATGCAGTGGAAAACCATACCCTGATGATGGCTGTTTTGATCCCAATTTACAATCATTAGTGTATCTGCGTAAATTTAGTTAAAGCAACTTTAGGTTTCACATTGGCTTTGCTTGTTTGTTAAATAATGCAAAGTAAATGGTTCTGCTTAAGATAGGAGACAAGAAGGCATTTTTGGAGCAGACTGAGGATTTATTCATGAATTGGGAAATTGGCAAATATAAAGGAGAGAAATGTCAGGTAACTTAATGCAAATTAATGCTTGTAATTTCTGGATTCAACTGTGTAAGGTTTATATTGCATTAATCTTGTCTTGGCTTGCAAACATCCGTTTTCCTCCTCTAGCTCTTTATCCTGATGATGGATCACGAAGTGTGATCCAAAACGTTGATGCAAAATAAATCTTACACAGTTGAATCCAGAAATTACATGCCTTAATTACTATGGACTGGAAATCCAATGTCTCTAATTAATGCAAATTGAGAGCGCATGGAACCATAGCCTGATGATGGTTCTTTTCATCCAAATTTGCAGCAAAGCAACTTCAGGTTTCTTATTTTTGCTTGCTTGTTGCTTAATGCAAAGTTCTATTCCATCCTCATTAGGCAAAGTTTCTTCGAAACCAGATTCATATTTTTCTGTGATCAGTTCTTTAAAACTTTTCAATTAAATATATACGTTGAAAAATATGGTATACATGAAACCTTAGAGGATCTTGTTAAAGTAGGACAGTCTTCAAACTCTGACATGAACCCAAGGCACAATTGCACACTTTGAAGCATGCATTGTATTAATGAAATTTTAGATTGGCAGTAAGGAATCTGAATAGACTTTCAAGCATCAGATGAATCATCAGATAGTTGAGAGCAAAGTGTTTTTCAGAAAGTTTATCGATTTTACTATGAATTTTAAGTTTTGGAGAGGTTCGTGCAACTAAATACTGCCCTAGTATAAATGATATGGCCTCAAGATCTGAATTGAACTAAGGAAAACGCTGCCCTGCCATATAACATCACATACTCAAGTTTACTGTTGGCAATGGTGCAAGAAGGGGAGGATGCTCGTGCTTTGGACATGGCTGGAGGTCTTTGTAGGCAAGGAAAACGACAAATTTGTAATGCTTAACTAATGAAGAACAAGGATGGAAGCTCATGAGATTGACTTGAATGAGGTCTTGAAGAGTTGGACGGTCTTGACACCAGGTAAGGAGCCAAGAGCCTTGGGAGTCTCCTTTTTAAACAACCCAAATATGTCCTAAAATAAGGGCCCTCGTTAGGGCAGGGAACAAAGATATGGATTTCCTAAGGTTCTTGGCTTTTGTACAAGGAATTAGAGTAGTTTGAAACAAAGAGGGGAGAAGAGAGAGGACAAGTTGAAGTTGATCCTATGGTGGCAGCTTTTTTGAAGGCTGTCAACAACGTTTGGAAGATTCATCATTCCTAAGGAGGTGATAGTAGTAATTTTGAAGCCTCATAAAGGAGTTTTTCCATGAGGGTTTATGTTGGGTCAAAGAACAAAGAGAGTATTGTATAGGTGGTTGCCTCATATAGCTCTTTGCATAAAAGCTAACTCAACAAACCTACTTAAGGAGCCTTTATTGACAGTAATAAGGCTTAGGACATGGTTTCCAATGAGGCTTTAATGAGGAAGCTTAGAGCTGCTTCAACGAAGGGGGAGGTTCTTTTGCTTCATTCAATTGTTGAACATCGATCAAGAGAGGACAAGAGTTTGAGAACTTGGTCTCATCCTATTTCAATTTAGGAGTGGTGTGAGGGAAGGATGTTTAGGCTTTTGATGCTTGTTCAACATCATCATAAAGTAGATTTGTTGTTTGCATTTGATTTGGTTGTGTTGGTTGATCAGTTGGAAGTAGATGTTATAGTGGGCTTGTGCTTGGGTAGATAAGTGGTACAATTAGGACAAGTTTTTGTTGTTGGAGTTAACTTTTTCTATGAAGTTTTAAAGTCATAAGTATTAGCAAAAGCCACTCGCTTGTTGCTAAATTATAGAGTTGAGGGGTGTGCTTATCAATTGTAGTATTAGGTTGGGTCGAGTGTGGGTCCCTCACATGATAGCTTTTGCTTATAGTGTATGGGTGATGGGAGGAATTTGTTACCCTCATTATGATGACAATTGATTTACAATTTATGTAGGTGTGGTGTATCATCAAATTGGTGAGGTATATCATCGAAGTACATCCAATTGGGAAGGTATGCCCAGGTTATTTCTTGGTGGAGAGCTTAGTAGACATAAGTCAATTGGTTAGGTGATAGATCACATGGTAGGAGAGTTGCAAATTTTGTGCCAGTTGTGTATCTCCACCTTTGTGGAGTTACCTTTGCACCATAAAGTACTCTTAGACTGGTGGGTGGGGGGTTACTTGTCATGTTTTGTCCACAAGGAAATTGGGTTGTTTAAGTGCCAAAACACCTTTGACTTGTTACTTATATCCATAGGACAAGCCTTTTTCCATATTGTGTGGAGGTGATATATTGGGCTTTTCTAGTTTGTGGGTGAGAAGGAAGAGTGAATGGTGGGCTTGCCCTATCTTGTTTGAGGTTTGATGGATCCTCATAGTGGATGAGATGACTTAAAAATAAATCCATGGATTGCATATTCATAAATTAGGGGTGGCGAATTGTGATGGACAACTTAGGGAGTTCAAGTGGTTGAAGTAACCAAGACAAATATGTAAGAAATAGTGTGTGTGCGTGTGCGTGTGTGTGTGTGTGTGTGTGAGAGAGAGAGAGAGAGAGAGAGAGAGAGAGAGAGAGAGAGAGAGCCTTGGGGGTCATTAACACCAAAAAAGAGGACTTCCATATGGGGTCTCACTAAAGCAAATTATTGAGCTTGGTTTTTAGAATTTCATTATCTTGTGTACAATACCCTTTCTATAAAGGTCTAAATAACAATTTTCACACCTTGTCATGGAATGTAATAATGATTAACATTTTAATAGAACCTGGACGTGGGACTAGAGGCAAAATGTATCCATGAAAGTCTATTAGAAAGCCTTAGGCTAAGGTGTATTGGACCAATAGTTGTAAAATATGCATAATATGGACTATGTATTGTGGTGAGCACCAAAGATAATTCTATAAATTCAAGAGATGTCTAATCATCTTGGGTTTCTATTAAAGTTATAAGATTGACAAGGGTTTTTTGTTTTTGGGTAAACACTTTTGACCAAAGCTATGAACTAGTGGGGCCACAAATGGGGAACCTTATCTCCAACGTGAGCACTTAGCAATACCACTCCAATTGGGATATGAACCTTGGTGGCAAGAACGACAACACCACGATTTAACCATCACACTATGCCATTATTGACATAGTTAATACATTTATTGGATTCAATTTTTTGTATTTTATTTTTCTTGATATTCAATGAGAACTATAGATAGGTGTTGGTCCAACATAAAAACTATATTAAGACCAATTATTTTGGGATTGAACTAGGAAAAACATTATAAGAAGTGTATCTAGATATAATTGAGTCAAGCTTTTTGCTTCCAACATTTGGAGTCTTTACATTTAGTGTATTTTTGGAGAGTTTGAATTTTTTTCTTATTATGTTTGAAGTATAAGAAATTGGTATCCATTTTTCCTAGTGCTGTAAAAGAAGAATAAATTGAGATGTATATCATCTATCATGAAATTACAATAGATTTTTCTTCAGAACTTGTTTAATGATGAGCATGCAAAAGCAAATGTAGGGTAGAGTTAAGTTGGTAGGTGTTGAGAGGGGAGGTTAAGCTTCATTTCGGTCGTGCCTTATAAGGCAATCTAGGCTTGCTAAGAGTTGGTTATGTTTTTAGAAAATAATAGGGGAGACTTTATGTTAAGATGTTATATGTTCAAAAAGAGAACAAATTAATAACTATGCATAATAGGAAGCTTTATAGGTTGGCTTGAAAGCCACTTATTGTGTAGGGTGGAGAGAGGTGGAAGTAGAAGGGCTCTTAGATTGTTGTTAATGTGGTCAATAATGGTCATTGCCTTAATTGGAAATTGAAAGCTATTTTATAAGTGTTGGTGTTAGTCAAAATTTTGATGTCTTCAAATCTTTTGTTGTTATAAATTATAGAATAAATTTGTGGACTGTATGGCTAACCAAGGGTTTTTGCAAAAGGCTTTTACTATGAAGGTAGGGATATGCTCGTGGGATAATGACATATATCATTGAAATGGATGGATTACCTTAAGGAGTTTAATACATTATCGAAAGCCTATATGAAGGATAACATAATGTATGGTGTGATGATTTATTATTATGGCAATGTAGGTTGGTTGGTTGCTCACATGTCCCCCTACTTGGTAGGATTTTTATGTGGTGCTTGGGAATTAATACCTTGAGGTTTCACACAAGCAATTTGGTGATAATATGTTTGTGGCTAGTTAGGGTTGGTGGTGGAGGTTAGTATCAATTTTGGTATTGTTTTGTGTGGGTTCCTTTCTTATGATGACACATGACATGTAGGCTAGAGATCCATTGTCTCAAGGCTCTATTTTGATAATTGTTTTAAAAGAATCTTTAATTATGAGGAGGTGTATTTGATTATCACAATTTTGACAATGGAAACAATTTTTAAGAGTGTAATTAATGCCTTTGCATTTGTATTTAAAATTGTTGACAATTATATAATTAACATGCCATTGGCCTATTTCAAATGCATTGATTTTGCCTTAAAAATTAGGAGTTTCAAACTTACATATGTACTTGAAAAGGTTGTAGATACTTTAATGATGGATTGAAGAGTAAGAAAGAGGCAACAAATTGTTTTAGCATCAATCTCTTTTCCCTCATGGGGGCTTAATTGAGAAAAAAATGTGACTTGCTCCTTAGTTTCTTTTTTTAATTGACAATGAGGATCATTTAAATGCTTACTTGTCTTAACTCTTTGGCCTAGTTTTATGTGATACACCTTAGATGCGTTATAGCAGCAATTTATTATTATGTTTAAGACAAATGAATATATATTTTACCTAAATGAATCATGAATATACATTGAGAGCAATATTTCAAGTAGCTACTTTATTAGTGCAAGACGCTTGCTTTACTACATAAGAATATATTTAAGTTATTGTTCTAATCATGACAAGATTTTGAACACTTTGCTTAAATATCACACTCTTCATCAATCAAACAATCAATAATAATTTTATACCCTATCCCTACCAAAAAGAGGTAAATAATTGTCCTACTTTTATTGGTCAAAATTTACCTTTTTGATCATTTAACATTTTTTAAAAATAATTTATTTTGAAGATGCAAATTAAAATAGCATATATAGAGTGTTGCTGAAGTCAACCTTTATCACCCTTGATGATGGTTGTAGTAGTAAAGTCATCCAAGTTGCCTTTGGAAATTGATCCAACTATTTTTAGGCCCCTCCTCCTCCTCTTCCCATATCACGATTTTGTTAAAGAGTTTGGTAAGATCTAACTAATTTTGGAGAACCTTCAAGGGAATTACATGCTTTATTCTTGTCTTGATCGATCATCATGATAATGTGGATGTTATGTGATTCCTCAAAACTTCATCCCAAATTTGGTCACGACTTATACTATTTGTTAAAAACCTATTATTTATTTAAGCCAAATCTTTCAAGTGATTATAGTTAGGGCAAGATCTCAAAAATATTTATAAATTTCAAGGGTAAAAGTAGAGTCCAATTTTATAAATGTTATTCAAGCATTCGAGAAGAAGTCCGTTGAAGATTAAACTTAAAAACAAAGTGAAGCCACATAGCTTTTGTTATGGCACAATTAAGTAGAAGGTGATTGATCTCTTTCTCATCTAAGAGACAAAATGAGCTTTTATTAGGATAGTTGAAACTTTTTTGATTGAGATGCTCCCACCTGAGAATTTCACCATGGTAGGCCATCCAAAGAAAGACTTTTGCTTTGGTCCAAGCTTTCAAATGCCATATGATCCTCAATTTTAGAAGAAGGCATATTATCAATGTTAGTAGTGAGCATTGCACAACCTTGCTTCACTATGTACCTACCATCCCCTTAAGTCCCTCATACTCCATATGGGTTTGAAGGCTTTAAGGAGGACATTCAAATCTTTCATGGCTCTTTCATTTGACTCTAGTAATTGTGGGAAGGTTTTCCATTTTTCAAAATAAAAGCCAACCTCCTCAATCTATTAGTCTCTAACTTTGCTTCCCTAGATCGAATCCTTCAACCAATAAATTTTGGTGAGAGGTTTGTCCAAAAGTCATGCATCCCTCCATAAAAACTCTTGCTATTTTAAATATTCCAAAAAAAATATTTGGAAATAAGGTCTCTTCCTAGTTTCATACTTTCCCATATAACTTATCCTACTAGGAGATGGTAGAACCTTTATATCACCATTGTTTAAATATTTCTCTCTAGTGACATAAGTTTAGGTTTGGGAGGATCCTATGAAGAATATCCACACCAAATTAGCCATTAGGGCTAATGCAATCTATTAACATCCTTGAGGTTTGAACCACCCCTATTAATACTCATGCACACCTTATTCCAATAAATCAATGGGAATTCGAGCTTTTCACTAGAAGAAATAACTCATATTTTTTTTTATCTTAGTATGAGCAACCAAAATGGAGAACCAATTAATTGGAGTATCTTGAAAAAAGCTTTATTGAGAGGGCGGGTCTACCTATTGAAGACTACAATGTGCCTTTCCATATTTTAAGTTTATGCTTTAAGGATTCTAGAATTAGAGTCTATAGGCTTTTCTTATTTCCTCCTAAGAAAAGAGGGAAGCCCAAATAAGCTTTGACAAGCTTTACTCTCTTAAACATTTTCTTGCATGAGAAAGAGCTTTTGCTTGTTTAGTGTTCACAAATGAAACTTACTGCTTTTTGTTGATTTTTTGCCTCAAAGGTATCTCAAAATTTGAAGGTAATATTCTTTCTTGAGCTTCTCGAAAGAACGAGAAAGAAAGAGTACTGTCATCCATTGTTGATGTGTAATTGGTCTTGTATCTAAGAATTCTAGAACCCTCGAAGGGTCCCTCAACTTTTAAGATGCCTAATATATCTTCCCAATGATTTTATTGTAATGATAAATAAATATAGAGACAAGGAATCTCCTTGTTTGAATCCCCAAGAAGAGATAAAGAAGTCTTCCATAGAGACATTAACTAGAATAGAGAAGTTATTAGGGGAATAACAACTTTTGACCTATTTGACCATCTTTCAATTTTTTTCCTTTTGTATGCAATTGTGCCTATGCGTTTATACACCTTGGTTTGTGCTTTACCTTTGGGCCCTGTCCTCTATATCACCATGTGCTATTAGGGTTTGTGTCATTGGTCTAGGGTGTGTTTGCACATTATAAATGTGAAGAATTGTTCCATTTGTGTCTTAAGAGTCCATCATTGTCTATGACTATTTTAAGCATACCTTAGTGTTGTATTTATCCCAATGGTTGCTAATATGTAGGCATAGTTTTCCTATTTTCCGATAGTGTATTCATGTGCCTTTGGTAGCTCATTGTGGTGCCACGTGTATCTTTTGGGTTTCTACTGGTCAACACCTTCAATGCAAATTTAAACATACTTCCCTTGGTTGCGTGGATGCATGATCATTGATCTCTAATTTTTCCATGTAAGATCAACATGACAATGGTTTTTTCCAAGAATTCAAATATGATAACTTGAAGTCCATGCCACATGTACCCTAAGCTACTAAAATATTTATTGTTGGTGATTGGAGTTCTATTAGAGCTAATTTTGACTACGCGGTCAAGCTTCTTGGTGATTTGTGGGGATGTTATAGGCTAATGAAGAGATTTCCAACTACCACAAGGGCATATGTTGCATGATGAAGGTTATATTGATAGATCGTGGAGGGTTTTCACCATTTTTCTTTTTGTTGGAATTTTATTTCAATCATGTGGGATATGCATGGGTTGTGTAGAAATTTGCATAATACTAGATAACATTGCATGTTGTGTGGGCCTACCTTGTCTTCTAGTATAGTTAGTTGATCAAACATTTTTTTTCCTTGTGTGATGCAAGATTTTTAGGCTTCCAACAATGATATGTTGGGTGAATAGGGGCCCATGTTGACATGACATATTGAGGTGATATTTGTACACCACAGTTGTATATTTGAAGAGAAGGTCATATACATGCACAAAATATAGCTTAAGAGGTTGGTTGATGACAAGGTTTAATAATAGAGAATAAATAGTATGTGCAATTGTGTCTGTGTCCTATAACTATCATATACTTGGATTTGAATGTATTCATTTTGATCCCATACCCTTGGTGTCTATGTAATCCTTGAAGGAATATATGTAATGCACAATGTTGCAAGACTTGAATGTCTCCATGAACATTGTATGAGATTTTGATATTCTTGTTTGTCCTCCTAATCACTATCATTGATTTGAGTATTGCTCTTGATTTTTTAGTCAACTCAAAGATTGTAAAATTCCTTGCAAAGATTTTGCAAGGCACCTTTTCAAAGTAATACAAAAAGCTTATTTGTATGCCCATGGATTATTAAGATACATATATTTTATTTACTTGTGTTATGATTTCATTTGCTTTATAGTTTGCATGCATAAATCCTAGCATGTGTGGGGTTGTAAGACATATTTCTTGTGTTCATCTTTATTAAGGTATCTTCCCTTGAATTATGCCCATTTTTTATTCTTTGGTCTAGGAATCTTGACTCTGTTGCCCCAATAAGATAAAGGCACCCATATGTTACATGTCCAATCTACCATCACACCATGTCACTCACTGATTAAAGTATAAATTAGTATTATAAGTCCTTTAAACTTTCCATGATCTCATTTTTTTAGCAATAAAATCACTCATAGGCTCTCCTATAGATATTTTAATGTGAGATATGCACAATTGTTCTTTCTATATTTATGCATGAAGTTGAGCTTTAAGGTTAAAAATCACTAGGGATTAAGAAGGATATATTGTATGCATCTTACATGATTGCATGTCTACTTTATGGAGGTGTATATACTTGGTTTAGGCAAGCCAACATATAGATGCTTAGTGACAATCAAAATTAGAGGTATTCTTATGAATTGGGTTTCTTTTATCTCAAGGTTTATTGTTTTATTGTCTCTTTAATTGTCCTTAAAAATATAACTCTAGTAGCACTTCAAGAATAAGGAGTTTCCCATCCTTATTATGTGACCCATTGTTGTCCCTACCCAATCATAAGCTACAAGCTATCCACTTTGAGTTGACACCCCTGCCATTTAGGTATAGTTTATATTTAGGGAGTCGAGATCCCATAAATTTGAGAATCAACATGAACCATTCCCTCCAATCCTTTATAAACCCAACTTTTTCCAAAATATTTATGGGAAGTTCTAGCTCACCCTATCATAACCTTTGCACTATCAATCTTGATCAACATACCTTTTCACTTGCTTCTTTGAAGGGTGAATAATCTTTAAGTTGCAATAATGCCATAAATTATCTATTTCAATTTAAGAAAACCTCCTTACACTTCAACAATAATTGAGGGCATGAGCTATTTGAGTCTGATAATAATCACCTTGGACTTTTTATACATTATGTTGCATAGAGAAATAGGTCAAAAATCCTCAACTTTTCTAGAGTATAATTTTAGAATAAGAGTTTGAAAGGTGGTATTGACGGATTTAAAAACATAAGGAGAATTATTGGGTTCTTGCACCACCTCTCAAAGATCATCTCCCAACAAATCCTATAACTAGTGAAAAATAATGGAAAAATATTTGTGCTTGGCCTTGCCCCTTTCATATAAAAAAGGTAGCTTTGACTTCCTCTTTCGAAATATTCACCATCAACATGATTGGTTTTGGAAAATGTTGGCTAGGAAGAGATTTTGTTTCTTGGAATAGTTCTTTTGGAACCATGCCATTTAGTGTTAGAATTGTGAATAAAGACGAGACGCAATATCAAACATCAAACAAAACCACCTTCCACACAATAGAATTGCAAACAATAATTTGCTATTCTTCAACAAGAAAACTTATAGAATGAACCTCAAAAGACTTTAATGGAGATCTTGAGATAATGCAATGAGGGTGAGTGATTTATAGGAGCAACCCTAAATGATAAAGGGATTAGATCATGACAAGTGTCATCATCCTATGTGATGAGACATAATGATCTAATAAAAGCTCATTTTAGTTAACATAAAAAAAACTCCTAATTTTAGCTTAAGTGCATGAAATGAATTAGACTAGTAAAAAATTAAAGATTAATTAATTATTGGCTAATGTATGATTATTTTAACATCCCCCCTTAAGATGAACTTAGGGAGTAGCTAAAAACCCTAAAAAGAGAATGCATAAAAAGAAAAGAATGAATGATGGGTCCCGACAAACAAGGCCTAATGAGTTATCCATGTATAGACAATCTAATCTCTCACAATTGGAGAAAAAAGAAGAAAACCTCATGGGAAAAACTTCTCTTCAAAAGAGAGAAAAGTGAATGGATTAAAAATCCTCCAAAATAATGTCCCAAAAAGAATAAGAACATGAAGAACATCACACAAGCATGAAAATTTTGTAGTCAATTGTTGAATGATGATTGCTACAGTGTTGAAATGAAGCACCTCCTCTAAAATAAATGATGATCAAGATCAAGAAGTTAATAATTTGTATGAGTGCCCCCAGTGACACTATTTGAATTAAATGGCAAACAAAGGAAAACATCTGGAAATCAAAGATACAAATGGAACAAGTATCAATAGTCTGAAGAACATTGATCAAGTGAAAATAGGTTGCCTCTAGAAATAGGAATGCAAGAGTGTCCACATGGTAAATTCTCCATCTCACCTAAATGCATGGGTAACAAGTTGTTGCATATGTCTAGTACATAGGAACAAGAACTAGATACATAGATCACTCAAAAAAATTGAAACTAAGGAAGCATTAGCACCAACAATAGAAACCCTCCCATAATGCAAACAAGGGAGAGCCAAGACAGGTACACTAAAATTGTGTCACCAAGAAGTGCATGTAGGAGAACAAATAACATTTGAATGCACACATGAAAATACTTGTGAATAAAAATGGTGGGAAAACCAAGGCACACATGCATAAGGCAAGAATTAGTTGGATTCAATGTTGTTGTGGAAGGAACACTCACTTGAAAAAGGTGTGAAGGAAAAACAAAGGCACTCACAACCCAACCATGACACTTTATATCATAGTTCGTACAAAAGGCACAATAGGATGTGCGAAAACTCCCAAAAATCATACACCAAAATGACACTTTATCTTAGTGCGTTTACAAAAGAGAAATTGCATGCAAAAAATGCTCAAAAATGCCCAAATAGGACATAATGCTATAAATACATATAAAATAGCGAAAAAAAAGTCATCCATCGCAAACAAAAAGTTTCCAGGAGCTAAAATATCCAAGTAATTCACTAGAATGTGAACACAAAAAATGAATAAAATATACTTGGAGAGAAATTTGGAAAAACTGCATAGATAACTATGAAGAGCTTTGAAAGACCTTTTCAACACCATTAGAATCGCAAAAAATGGAGAAACGAGTCAAAAGCTGTGAGCTCGAGAGTGAAAGCAACATATTTGATTTTGATAGGCGATAAAATGTACCGGTAGCAAAAATGGTGATGAGACTCACACCATTGGAAAGTATGTAGAACCAATTTTTTGATGAATCTTGTTCACCCAATTTCGATATTGTAACCTCAAGTTATGTCCAAAAGAAAAAAACTACTCTTTTGAGCCAAAGGGGGCCTTGCCTTGTGATGTACCGCTGATGTCAACATGATGTCATCAAAATATTCCCTTTCATTGGGAACAGTCTGGTCATTGGGAAACAATTTTTTTTGTTGAAATATGCCATTCCCTCATGTCCAGAATATGGTGAAAGAGCTTGAAATATTTTGAGTTGCCACCTTATCAAAAAAACACTTCGGTTTGAGAAATTGGATGTTGGAAAAAATTGTGGTATCGGTATTTGAATGGTTGCTGAACGACTTGTTTGTGGCATGTTGGGCGACTTAAACTGTCATTGGGTTATAAAAGGCTTTCGATTGCGGGGTATGAAAGCCCCGTCAATGGATGTATGGGCCCTGCCGATCGGCATGAAGGTTGCTAACTGCGATTTGGAGAACCTCATCAGTGCATGGGTTGGGGTTCGCAGGCTTGCTCATGCAGGTACTTGCAGGTACCCTCAATAAATTCGCCCCACAAAAACTTAAACTTGCAAATTTTAACAAACAACTTTTAGTTTTTTTCTGGAACTCGTGCATAGTACGGTCGTACAGGGGTTGTATGACCCTTCTACCATTTTTTTGCCTTAGAAGCTCTTGATATCGAAATAGGGAAAATTTATAGTCAAAAATTTTCAAATTGACCTCTTGAACGTAATGGTGAGGTCCTTTTTGTGCCAAAGTACACCAAAAATGCTCGACTCTAAAAATTGCAAAAAAATCAATGAAGATTCCAGATTTGAAGTCCTGTAACCCTACTTGAAGAAAACCTTCAAAAATTGAGAAAGGGTTCATTGAATCCATGCTCTAACAATGTTAAAATTGTGAATAAACATGAGACACAAGACCAAACAACAAATAAAAACACCTTCCATGCAAGAGAGCTGCAAACAATAATATATTATCCCTCAACAAGAAAAACTTACAGAATGAACCTCAAGAGTCTTCAATGGAGATCTTAAGATAATACAATGAGGGTGAGTGCTTTATAGGAGCAACCCTAAATGATAAAAGGATTTTATCATGACAAGTGTCATCATCCTATATGATGAGACATGATGATCTAATAAAAGCTCACTTTAGTTAACTTAAAAAAACACTCCTAAGTTTAGCTTAAGTGCATGAAATGAATTAGACTTATAGTCAATTAAAGATCAATTAATTATTAGTTAATGCATGGTTACTCTAGAATTTAGAAAATCTAATATAGTTATATTATTTCTTAATCTCTTGATTTGTAAGATAAGTAAAAGATTTTTTTATTGTGATCTTCTTCCTTAAACCATTTGATCTTAGATTTATTTACAAAATATTTCTTATCTTTGATAAATATTGTCTAGTTATGACGCGAGCTCATTTTTTTAGCTCTAATGGACTCATGGTTCCTTTTAGAGTATTAGATGTTAAATTAATTCCATCCTTGTTTCTAACTTCTCTTTTATGTGAAAGATTCTTAAACATGTTAACAATCCATTTCTCGAGGGTACTTTTTAAAATCCCAAAATTTATGAGTGAACAAAAACGTTTTAATAGCGTGTTGGTATTGACATAGTGTGATGGTTTAAATATTGTGTTGTTTTTCTTTCCACCAAGGTTCAAACCAGGTTGGGGTGTTATTGTTGAGTCTTTATGTTGGAGATGAGGTCCCCCCATTTATGACCTCACCGGTTCATAGCTCTAGGTCAAAAATATTTGAAAAACATTTTAATAGTGTACCTCCTAGTAGAAGCTAAGAAAGACTTCATCACAATCCTCTCCAAATCAAGTATTCCATCCACATCTTCTCAATTTGAATGAAAACCTTCTTGGATGTTGATCCTTTTCAATCAATTTGTAAAGGAAAATAATTTTTCCAAGTGAGTAGCTATGTGAGGTTGATTTTCCTTTAATTGGATCAAGTGAAACAATAACGTTTTAAATGAAGGTGGAGAAACTTCCATTTTTCTTATGAAAGAAAATCCCCCTTTTCTCAAAGGAATCAAGGTGAGCATTGAAATCATTGGCCACAATCTGCCTAAAAATCTTCTAATATTGCATTAAAAGATTGATATGGTTACAACATTTATTTATTGGGATCGGTTTAAGGCCCATACACATTAAGAAGAAAATCCATATTTGATTGCCTATTTATTGGCCATCTAGTAGTCAATGGTAAGGATTTTTATAACTTCTACCACTTGAGGGTTACAAAAGGTTGCTAATTATTGAGGAACTTTTTCCCTAATTTCCTCTTAAGTCCATTTTACCTCAAAAAAGGGAGGCTAATTGATTAGACCCCATCTTAGTTTCATGCACTAAGTTAATATTTGGATTTTTCTTCTTTCAAAGCCTCCAATTGAGTCACCTCTTTGTAGAGGTGAGACAAGATCTTCATGTGCAAGGTTTGGATCTCTTGGTGCTTGCCAATATGTCTCTTAGCTGAGAGTATTTTCTGCATCATCACAATAGCCATTTCCACTTTTGGAGAAATATGTTTTTTAGTGGCTTTCCAATCTTAATGCTATTAAAGTCCCTTTTCCTTTTCTTTCTTCTTGTTCTCCCTTTTTCCTCAATTATTCCTTAGTTGGATTTATAATCTTGTTGAAGGCTAGGTCTTATCTTGGGTTTCTCAACCCTTTCCCCTTTGAAGGAGGGGGGCTTGTCTTCATATTTCTCCACAATCCACTTTTTTCACCGAAGTCCTTGGGATTTTTAGGATCCTCAATAAGATCCCCTAGATCCCACTTGAAATAATAATCCAAGAAGATAGTTTAGTTCTCAAGTCATCTAGTCATCTTCGTTGATGGATGCTAGGTTTCTAGCATCACTTCTTTGATTAAGACTACCTCCAACATATCTATTATTTTATTTTCCTTTTGATTTTCTATCTTAAATTTGCAGTTTCCTATCTTTTAACTATATTATTTATTTTAGGTAGAGAGAAACTATCACTATGTTGTTAATATATTCTTGAGCTCTTAATTTTTTTTTTTTTTTTATAAAGAGAGGCACTCATGTATCAACTAACCTTACTTATGACAACCTTTGTATAAAAGGGATGATTTCATAGTTCACATATTTGGTCCATTGAACCTCCCTATCTTTTAGAGTGACAATTTATGAAAACATGGATAGATCCAACTCCACAAAGACCTTGGCACAACTAGAAAGACCTTTTTGATGACAAGGATACAAGCATCTATTGAGTGTCCTAACAATTTTATAATGGTATAAAAATATGGGGACCAAGATTCACATGAAAGAGTATATCACCATATCCATACTAGGGCCATGGTAGGAAACACCTTTGAGGCTTTGAAACCCAAATATCAATGTTTCATGAAAATTCCATATTCTCAAAGGAGGATAGCCTTCCTCCAAATAGTTTATTCTAAACATATTCATTGGAGAAAATAATAATGAAGTTACTTCGATCATACATTCTTATCCAAAAAACACCATTTGTTTTCCGGTTTATCTAAGCCTAGGCATGTAGATCTTCCTACAAAAGTTAGGGACTCATTAGTCTATGGATAAGGTTTAAGCCCAAAAAAGTAGTCACATTCCTCTTGATTTCTAAAACATCTAAATTAATGATAGATTCTCCTTCAAATCCAATATGAAATTACTAGTCATTCATACTTGCAAGCTTAGAAGAGAATGAGAAGAAAATGTCCATGATTGAAAACAAACATAAGGAAGGCCAAAGAATCACCAAAACCATTTTGTAGATCGCCAGAGAGAAAAACACTAGTTATTGTATTAATTTTGAAAATATTTACATCAAAGAGGAGCTTGTAAACAATTTTCCTTTGCATAAGAAGATCAAATGAATAAGTTGTATATTCTTTATTTTTTATAACCAGCAACATCCATGTGAATTACTATCCATATTACCAAAGATATACAAACTAAATATTCTAGCATTAACACATAGACTAGGTCTAAAGACTAAAATGAAAATGGTTTGTATCCATAGAGATGCATGCCTCTTATTATAATACACAAATCCTAAGAAATTTTGCTTTGTAAAAATAAGGCCAACAAACCCCTTATGACCCAAAGGAAACATCAGATCAAAATCTCCAAAAATCACTTGTAATCAAAGAGATCTCTTAGGAAAGCACCAAACAATATTTGAAATTTCTCATACTTAAGCTAATCAAGAGGCTTGGTGAAGATGTTATCTCTTTGGACTATAGTAGGAAAGTATAGAGTATCAAGAGTCTTAGCATCAACATCCACAAATAGTGATACTAAAATTGCATGTGCTTAATAGGGGCATGAAAAATTGGATCCTTGCTCAACTTAATAGTACTTTGACTATTAATGCAAAGAGAAGTAGGAGTAATTTTCGAAATTTGAAAATCATTTAGAATCCGCTACAAAAATACAATCTCATGAGAAGCGTCCCAAGTAAAAATTTATTTAGACTATGTAGAGGAATTGGCCATTGTGTTGTTTCTTGCAATATGCAATAGTAGTTAAATTCATATGCACACACTATATTTAGTAGTAGATACCTTACCATCATCATAACCAACACAATCTATATCAAATTATCCAACAAGTAGTAAAAAACTTTTATTGTTGCATGAAAATGCATCTCCCTAGGCTCATGCATGTATCAAGATAAAGCCATAATAAAAATACATATTGTTATTGATGGTCAACAATTAGGTCAAACTCCTTATCAATAAATTATGCATAGTGTATGTTGGTTCAACCTAAGTTGTAAACCTTAAATCCCTAAAGTTGAATCTCCTCCCAAATGCTAGGGGTGATAGATTTGGAGAAAATACCACACACTTTTATTTAGACTTGGGAAACTAAGGACCAATTATTGAGGTGGGTATAGCGTCCTTCACTTCTAGCTCTTCTAAACCAAGGTGAGCTTCCATAAGGTACTGCAATAGATATCATTACATAAAATAAACACTTACCTTGACACAACCTATACTCATTACATAGTGCACCCCTATTTCAATTGTCACTTCATGCTTATATATTGATTTTTAATTTTAATGGTTGAGCACCTTATTGAAGTGGATAATATTCCACAAGAATGCTTATGAATCTGCTTTATGACAACTCCTTATGTTGCACACATTTAGACATGGTAGTGAGCACATTAAATTAGGTAGAACTAAAAGATGGTTAAATTAATTTATTATGAGTTTGTTGGGATAATGGGGACATGAAGCTAGTAATATATTGCTTCCTATATTCAATTGGGAAATAGAGTAACTGAATTCATTCACAAGATGTAATAATTGAAACCAATGGTGATACCTTAATGAAGATATCACAAAAGACTATCTTTCAAAATGCACAAAAAAACTAGGTTCTACACATACATTTAGAAATAATAGAGATTTGTAGAATATTAAATGAGTCTACTCAGTAATCCATGAGTATACCCATAAATTTCCTTTATTTCCCTAAAAATATACCTTGCAAAGGGATTTTATGATAGTCTGACTGACCAACTAATTAACAAATATCTAGAAATGCAAACCATACATAGGGAGACACTCAATCAAGGTTGATTATTCCTTTAATCATTCTATTGAAAGGTTACAAGTGTTTATTACAACTTTGGGATAAATCAAGATAATTACTATATCAAATGCTTTACCTAGAGCTGAAACTAAAATTATAGGGTTTTATTGAACAAATTTCATCCTTGGTTATGCTCCCTTGTTTCCCCCCCTCTTTTTTGTATCTTGCATCCCCTTCAAACACAATATTTAATCCCTTATATAGAAAATATTACATAGATAGTTCCCAATGATGGGTGACACTTGCCACGAGATGAAACACTAGAAAAATGACCAATCTACCATGCCAACTACCAAGGAAAACCCCACAAGATCTATTGGAATAGAAGTAGTGAAGATAATGTTGCATTAATGGTTGTGTGGGTCATTTCCCTTCTCTACCACTGAATGTGAATACTCCATGAAGTGCACACATCAACATTAATGAGACAATCTATAAAGGATGAAAAATTGACTCTAGCAAAAGGAAAACTAGGTTCCTTTGAGAGTATCTTCATTGATTACAATAGGATGAATAAGATTTAAGCCTATTGAAAACTATATTGATTAGTATTTTCTAGAAAAATTATTTTAAATAAAAAGATAAAAAAACCAACTAAAATACTTGAAGAAAACGAATTGGTGAAGAATCCTAATAGTAGAAAAAAGAACTGTTGACTATAAAAATGAAGATTATATGCAATGAGGAACTTGTTATTGAAATTTGGAGGTCTTTTCCTTAGTAACCAATGTGTCATGTAGATGTTCATGCGTTGTGTTTTTGTTTATATGAATAGTGTGGAGAAACATCCAAAAACAATGACAATCTAATTCTACTACTCAACTAACTAAAAATAATCAGAACTGGAAATACACACCATACTAGATAATGAAATATAGGGAAATAAAAAAATTATTTACATGGTTTAATTGAAATAAATAAATGAACAAGAAAGATTTCACAAAACTCTGTGTGGTTGAGTTCTCTCAAAATACTTTTAAATGTAAAGGAAAAGGAAAAATATTTGGGGTTGTTTGGGGATTTTCCTTAGTCAAGTCCCTAGTTTTGTATTTCTACCTCCACAACAACCAATATAGAGAAACATATAGAAATTAGTGTGTGAATCCTCTTATCATAAATGTGTTAGGGAATGGTCAAATTTATAAATGTGCAATAATGTAAAGTAAAATGAAATAGAAGGGATATAATAATCCCAAGGTGCTCGGGGGCACAATAAAAGAAATACTCATAATAAGAAACGAGAAACTAGAACAATATTACTTGAGAAGGCTTGAGGAAGCCAAGAAGAACAAGGGAGTTGAAAATAATTCTTGTAAGAGTTGTGTAGCGTAAGAGAGATTTATAGCTAGCTATAGAATGCAAGATCATGCGAGAGAGAGAGAGAGAGAGAGTTTAAAAATGAAAATTTACCTTAAAAAAAGAGAAGAGGAGGCAAGAGAAGGTTGGTTACCGAGCGTTTAGATCATCTTGAGACATTTCCATTTTCTTAGAGATGTGACAAGTGAAAAATGCTTGAAAATGACCATTAAGGGAAAAAAATTCGTGAAACACGAGTGTTGCACGTGGACATTTGAGTGATGCGCTAGTGCTCAGATAATTTATGCTAAAAAATAAGACTAGAAAAAAGGGGTAACACATAGGTGACATGAAAAATAAATCATTGGAAACAAGAAATAAGCACCTTGAGAAGGAGAAAAGGCTAATGCAAGGGATGAAATGAACCTACAAAAAAACTAAGGGAATGGACACCAAAGTAGACACAAAACTTAGTGTGAAATTGCAAGGGTATGAAATTTTTAACATTACACAATTATAAATTGCTAATTCAACATGGGGACAACATAATATTGCAAGGTGTGCACCCTTGGTTTCCTTTTGTTGTGCAAATAAATGCTTGGGTTTGTGACATGGCTTAACCGCCTCCCATGGATTCATTAACCTTTGGCAGTTGTATTAGGCATTAACAGGTCGATCTTTTGGTGCAACGACAACTATTTGTGCAAAAATCGGTATCAGAG
This sequence comes from Sequoiadendron giganteum, assembly GCA_007115665.2. Classification (NCBI taxonomy): domain Eukaryota; kingdom Viridiplantae; phylum Streptophyta; class Pinopsida; order Cupressales; family Cupressaceae; genus Sequoiadendron; species Sequoiadendron giganteum. The sequence goes on from CM021101.1 coordinate 695,706,283, forward strand.
CCTGGGTCACGGGTTTGAACCCCTCACTTGCATTGGGGGGATTGTTTCAAGGTGTGTCCCCTTGGTCTCCTTGTGTTGTGCAATGTAGTGCTCAGTTTCATGACATGACTTAACCGCCTCCCATGGATTCATTAACTTTGGCGATTGTATTGGGCATTAACAAGTTGATATTTTGGTGCAATGATAACCATATGTGCAACACATAAAACTACAAGAACTGGTAAGTATGGCATGCAAATCAAGAGAATATAGTATGGAATTGCTAGCTTTTTGTTTTAACAAAATTTTTCTAATAAAAATTGCAATGTGAAGGAGTTGTGTGATGCAATTAAAAATTGCCACCTTTCTACCACCACATAAAATATTATGGATTTGGTACCCAAATTAACATACCCATAGGAAATATATAAGTTCATAACACATAGTGGGAATGAAAGTGGGTTCCACATTCAAAATTGTGATGTGAAGGAATTACGTGATGTAATAAGACAGTGTCACTTGCCAAAAATTGATTAGTCTTCTATAATTACTCTATGAAGCATACACAAGCATTAATGATCCAATCATAGACTTTCAATTCAACATGGGAGCAACATAACATTAAATGAACTAGAATGTATGAATTTGCACTCAGGGACACATGGCATAAAATTTCCAGCTCACATTTTTAGTAAAATACTTCATATGAAAAACTGCAATGTGAAGGACCATTGCAGTGCAATAGAAATTTGATACATGTATTTCTAGAGGGGATTCAAATTTGCAATATAAATGTGATTAGATAACATAAAGAATAAAACATGTGCAAGAAAATATTGATCAATGAAAACAAGGTGTTGATAGGATAACAACATTCAAGCCAATAATGTTATAAAATTAAGTGAATAAAATTGGAAAACTAGTCAAGCATTAAAATAGAAGAATACAACAATAACATATGTAAAGGGCCAAAGCACATAAGGACTAGTGTTTTAGTCATAAAAATAAAGGAAAAAGCTTACAACCTATAAAGACAAAAACCCTAAGGATCTCCCTAGAAAGTTTGAACACTCCAACAAGGCTATTGAAGATCTCTCAAATTGGGTATAATCAATGGGAAGAATTGGGTTGAAGAGGACAAAGGAGAGAGACATGGGAAAAAATAATTTTTTGAGTCCTACAAATTTGGGCTCCAATAGTGTCATCAACAAAATCACTCTCACTATCCTTAGAAAACTTCAAGTTGCCTTCCATGAGAGTAAGAGAAGGCTTAACACTAGTCATGCTAAATTTGTCGATATGGTTAAAATATACTTAGGCTTGGAGAGAAATATACTATGCTCATGTTGATATATTTTATTTCCCAAGCACTATTGAAGAAAAAAAATCTATAATGTCAAAATCATTATGCAATTCCTTCTTCCTCTTAGTGTTCTTTTTATCATTATTGTGAATTACATGGTCACCCACATACAAAATCAAGATGACAATATAATTATCCCAAAAATAAATATAAAATGTATCATCTAAATCACCACAATAAAAACTAATTTGTTAAAGCCAGTTATCGATCTTGGCATACCATGCCTTGGGTGCTTATTTGAGTCCATACACATCTTTCACCAATTTACACAACTAAGGTTTAGAACCAACAACCTCAAAACGTCAAGGTCAAGTCATATAAGCCTCCTATTAATCCCCACTCAAGAAGGCACTTTTTACATCCATTTGATATAAATTTAACCCTTTTTGAGCTATAAGAGAAACCACAAGTATAATTGTAGTTTCTTTGGCTATAGATGTAAAAATCTTTGTTGATAGCATAAATATCCATTTAAGATAAATGCACTATTGATAGAAAAACCTTGACAAGAGTCCAAGGTCTAATATTTTTTATATGTTGTAAGCCTCGGTGTAATGCAATAAAAAGGGAGAACATAGATATGCAACAAGTATAAACCAAATTATAATAAATTATATACATTAATATATACACCAATATATACATAAAATCATATAAAAATATATTTTTAATGACATATATATGTCTTATAATTAATTCCTCATGCTTTTTCCTCACTCTTATGATTTCACATGATTCCAATCTCTTATCTCCCATTTCCCCTTCTTTATATAACCTTTTAATGCCATTTCATAGTGTTTTTCCATCATATATTTTCATAATAACACTTAATTATCTTATTCTCATGAATTTTCCCTTTTTATGATATTTCACACTTTTGTATCTTATCTAAGCATATTAGAGGTGTTTTAAGGCTATTTAAGTGGTATATAATGGATATATGGGTCTATAAATGACCCAAATTACATCTATGATACCTCATAGTCCTTTATATATTGCCAATATTCTCCCTAAGCTTGAAACATTGTCTTGTCTTCAAGACAACTTGGTGAAACCACTTGTATCATTCATGATTACCTTTCTTGACATGGTTCTTCCTTAGTAGCAGCCCTCTTGGCACACAAATTTATTTTTAGCAACAACCCCTTGGTGCGCTCGGTAACACTCTCATTGGTGCATTATAATTGTACATAAAATTCAAACTTTTTTTTATTGCTATCATTTTTGACATATGCATATTTATACTTGTACAAACTTTTAAACATATACGTTATCTTTTTCTAATTATATCCATCGATCTGTCCATAATTCATTTGCATGCATTTCTTCTTCCACTTTTTACTCAAATGTTACATGGATGAAGATCCAAACACGTTTCTCTTGTATGTCCTTGCTTATGACAAAGAGTACATTACATTTCTTGAATTGATTTGTTAGTGTTTTCTTGACTTGTAATATCATCTACTTTTCCATATCAAGACCTTCAATGGGATCTTTAGAAAAATTATTTTATATCCTAGTATTTTTTAAATATTAAATCCAACCTTCTTTGGAGAACATCCTTTGTCATTATCATCACAACTAGCAAGAGTTGTAGATTCAAAAATATCAGTCTCCAACCTTACACTTATCAAAAAAGGTTTTAGCTGTCACATTTATCAAATGATTCGTCAAATGAATAAGAAAAATAATTTGTATCACATGAGGCATTACATAATGTAGGATTAGACCTTAGAAACTGATTTTCCTTTTGATATGTTACAAGCAATTGATCTAACTTATTATTTAGTATTTCAAATTTGATATATTTATTTTTTGTAAACTATTTTTTTCCCATATTCACCACCGTTATTTTCTAGTTCTTCATTTTTTGTTTAAATTTCTCCAATTATTTTTCAAGTATCATTTTCACATAAATATTCATACTCATCCTTTCTTAAATCATTTATCTTTGCTATCAATTATGAATTAGACCTTTTAACTTTCATTAATTCTTCTTCCAAAATATCTTTCACATTAAATTCTCATTTTCCTTCTTCACTCTTTTTCTAGTCTTTACCATTGAAACAAATATTTTTTTATTCAATTGAATTTACCTAGTGTTGCTACACTTGACTATGATTCGATCAACTAATGTAATTCATGTCTTTTTCAATCTCCTCCTTTCTCTATGCCATCAATTTAGTGCGTCTTTTCCTTGAGGGCTAACACTTTATTGTGTATTCCCACACCTCTTAATAATAAAAAATTTCACCATGTATAATTTATAATAAAAAATCCAAAATTTTCACTTCTCAAAATTTCAACACTAATTTCTTCTTTGGTATGATCTCCTTATGCAAGAACAATTGAGATCCCGCAACAAAAGAAAATGTTGACGGAAAAACCTTGACTAGATTCAAAGGTTTAATATTATGTTATATGTAGTAAACCTCAGTGTGATGCAATAAAAAAGGAGAACTTAAAGATATGCAATAAGTATAAATCAAATTATAATAAATTATATATACCAATATATACATAAAATCATATATTAATATATTTTAATGACTTATACATGTCTTATAATTAATTCCCCATTCTTTTTTCTCACTTCTCATCTTCACATATATTTAATTCATATGATTTCACATGATTCCAAAATTTTATCTCCCACTTTTCCCTTCATCATATCCTTTCATAATAACACTTAATTATCTTATTGTCACGAGTTTTCCTTTTTTCTATGATAATTACACTTTTATAGTTTATTTAGGAATATTAGAGGTATTTTAAGGCTATTTAATGTTGGGATTAAGGTTTCACAACCTTTTCAAGTCCTAACATTAAATTATTGATTTAGTTGTTTGATTATTTAATCTACCTATGTTTTATGTTCATCTTGTGAAGTCATCTTGTGTCACCTACTTTGGTGAGGTAGCAATCTACATGGTAGGTGACTAGGATGAGATGCATCCTAATTTGGTGGAGATAGAAATCCCACTTGGTGGACCCCATTATGAGCTAATTTTATGGATTTTTTCATAAGTTGTAAGAAAAATTATGACAATGTAAGAGAAGTTATGATAAATTATGATAGGTGGGCCTCATATAGGGGTGGCGCCTATGCATGCAAGGCACATTGCATGTTTAAATAGGCTATGCATATTGAGGAAGGTTATGGAAATGGTAATTGTAGATTTTGTGGGTCCCATTTATGATATTGCACTTCATGAAAGGTTGTTACATGAATGCAAGTGTTGTGCATGTCGAGAGGATTCAATTGCATGAATGCAAGTGTTGGATGTGTGTCATATGGAAATATTTATGTCTAGCTTCCTCCTTGGATTTGTATATATTTTTTAAATCATTTGGTATGTAATACAAGTTTAAAGATTTTAGAGGTATTGTTATGCTATTAGAAGCACTCCAGAAATTTTGTTGCAGTTGAAGATTCCTGAATGAGTTTAGCTTTATGAATGTATTGTAACCTATTTCATATTATTCATAATACAAAGAGTTATTCTTTTGGAGTGTGGGGTTTTTCTTTCGAAAGGGTTTTCCCCATGTATATATTTTGTTATGGTATATTGGTGATTTGTATATTTTATTTACATTATCTGAATGTGCATTCTAACACTATAATTGTTAAGGGTTTTAAGGAAAAAATTGTACTATCTTCTTCATTTAGATTTGTGTAGGTAGCTACTTTTTCTTACCCGACTTTCTTTTATTTGGTATCGGAGTCTAGCTAGTTTTGATCCCATTGTTGGGTTGAAGGGTTTTTTTACTAATCTCTATTTGAGTGAGAGATTTTGTAGAAGAATTTTTGTGACCTTGTTACAAGAGAAATATGGAAAGCACATCCATAAGGATCAAGACAAAGAAGTTTAATGATGAAAATTCTGGTCTTGGGAGCTTAAAATGAAGGACATGCTCATAGATAGAGATCTATGGGCTGCAATATTTGGTGTAAAACTTGTTGCCATGAATCAAGAGAAAATCTTCTGAGATGGTTTAGGAGGCCTTTAATATTTTTAATAGAACAAAGGAGAAAGGAAAGAAGGACAAGAATTCAAAGTACAAGTCCCTAGGAAGATCTAAGTCTCTTGGAAAGTCCAAGGTGAAATGCTGGAACTACGAAAAAAATATGGTCATTTCTACAAGGAGTGCAAGAAGGGGAAAAAAATAAGAACTTCTTAGATTCTAAATTTGAAAAATCCTCTCAAGATTATACAAATGCCTTTATTGTAGCCTTGGTAACACATGCATTTGAATATATGTGGTCGATAGACAGGTGCATTTTTTCACATGACCTCGCATAAGGGTTGGTTCTCAAAGTATGAAGAGTTTCATGGTGGGAATGTGTATATAGGTGATGACTCTCATTTGAGTATTGTTGATCATGGAAGATTCAAGATTTGATTCCTTGATGATAGAGTGAAGGCGATCAATGGCGTGTTGCATATCCCTAGTTTGGCAAGAAACCTAATTTTTAGTAAGCAATTTGATTGATGTGGGTGTGTAGATTGTTTCATCAAGTAGAGGATATAAGATGACTAGAAGAGCTATGGTGTTGGAAAAGGGTGTTTGAGTTGGTACCCTATTCAAGTTGGATGCACATTGTTCAATGCAATAGTTCTTTTGACATGCTAAAGAAAAGAGTTGCAAATTCTTTATCCTCATTTTTGGAACCAACAATGAAGAAATTTGTTGCAAAAGCTTCTGATGGTCTTGGATTTTGGGTACCTAAGGGTGCTCATTCCTTGGAGATGAAGCTTCCAATATAGAAAAAAATCTTATCATATTGGTGAGAAGGGTCTTAAAGACCTAAAAAATAAATGAATCGTAAAGGGGCTTGATGATTGAATATTGAGTTTGATTTTTGTGAATATTATATATATGAAAAGAAAAACCATGTTTAATTTTATTGTATTTATCACAAATATTTTGGGGTTTTGGACTATATTCATTTAGATGTGTTTGTTCATGCTTCATTCATTGATGATTACGATAGAAGGATTTTTTCTATTTTCTCAAGAGTAAATTTGAAGTCTTTAATTAGTTTAAGGATTTTAAATCCTTTGTTGAAAGCTAAACTACTAAAAATATTAAGTGTTTGATGGCTGATAACGGTGGTGAGTTTTTTGGAAGAATCTTACAATTTCTATAAGGAGCACAAGATTTATAGGCATAAGATGACTCCATACACCCCTCAGGAAAATAGAGTTGTAGAGGGGATGAATAGGACATTTATGGTAGGGGCTAGGAGTATGCTGAGTGGATTTGGCCTTTAAAAAAAATTGGGCCTAAGATATAGCCACTATGTGTTATCTAGTAAACAAATCTCCTACATAAACACTTCTTAATAAGACACCCATGGAGCTGTGGTTGGGAAAGAAGGCTTCAATGAGACATATAAGAGTATTTGGTTGTGAGGCATATGCACATGTGTTGAATGAGAGGAGGTTGAAGTTGGAAAACAAGGTAAGTGTATCTTCATTGAATATGGAGTCTATGTGAAAGGGTACAAGATCTAGGATTTAGTGGTCAAGAATATTCTATACATCATAAGTGTCATATTCAAAGAAATGAAACCTTCTTTTGTTGTGTTGCAACCAGAGAAAGAAGATAAGGAAATGGATTTAGTTCATATTCCACCTACTCCAATGAAAAATTAACTTCATACAATTATTGGAATTGATGAGGAGGAGAGCACTAGCAACTTTGAATTTTTTGAAGAATAACCTCAACCTGAACCATTAAGGAGGTCTACATGAGTTAGGTGACAACATGGTAGATTTGGTTAATCATTGTTGGATTCTAGTTGTATTTTTATTTGATTTCTAACACTGATGAACCTAGGGCTATAAAAGACACTATGCGTATGAGTGATGCAAATTCTTGGATGAAATCCATGGATGAAGACATGGTTGCATTGAAGAAAAATAACACATGGGATCTAGTACCCTTTATTGAAGGACATAAACTCATTGGTTCTAAATGGGTTTTCTAGAAAAAGTGTGGTCCTAATGGCAACATTGAGAAGCATAAATCATGGTTGGTCATGAAGAGGTATTAACAAGTGGAGAGAATTGATTATGGTGACATATTCTCTCCTATAGAAAAGTTGGCATCCATTTGATTCCTATTATCACTTTCTATAGCTTATGACTTAGAAGTTGAGCAGATGGATGTGAAAACAACATTTCTTCATGGTGATTTAGAGGAAGAAATATATATGTCACAACAAGAGCATTTTGTGGTAAAAGGTAAATAAATTTTGTTTTTCGAGTTGAAGAAGTCTTTGTATGGTTTGAAACAATCTCCTAGGATGTGGTACCAAAATTTTGATAGCTATGTGTTCATTTTAAGATTTCAAGGTTCTAAATCTGATCATTGTGTTTATTATAAAATTGATAATGGTCTCATTCTCATTATTATATTATATGTAGATGATATGTTATTTTTGGGAATGTTAAGGGTTTGATTATTGACTTGAAGTCTCTGTTGTCAACACAATTTGAGATGAAAGATCTAGGTGTATCTACATTCTAGGAATGAAGATAAGAAGAGATAGAGCCAACACAAAGCTTTGGTTAAGCCAAAGAAAGTATGTGAACTTAGTGTTGGAAATATTTGGTATGATACCTTGTAGACCGTTGGTTGTTCTTGTTATGCAAGGGACAAATTTATCTATGGAGGATTGTCCAAAATATTCTATTAAAATGGAGTACATGTGCAGAGTATCGTATTCAAGTATTGTTGGTAGTTTGATGTATGACATGGTCTATACAAGGCTAGACATTTCCCAAGAAGTGGGACTCATGAGCTAATTTATGGCTAATCATGGGCGGGTACATTGGGATGCGGTTAAGTGAGTGCTCAAATATTTTTGAGGTACTTTTGAGCATTGTCCGTGTTTTCATGGAACTATCCTATTAGACCTCAACATTCAGTTTGTATTCATGGATAGATGGATTCAAATTGGGAAACTCATATTGATAGTAGAAGATCCACCAATGGATATGTATTCATGATGTTTGGTGGTGCTTGTAGAGTAGGGAGTTCGTCACCCCAAGGCTCTAGGTTGCGAGAGATCCCCAAGGAATGAACTACCCTAAACTACCTTAGGTTGACTAATAAATTAAGAAAGGAAAGATAGGCTGAAAAGGAAGGGAAAATAGAACCATGCTTCCCTTCTATTAATGATAGGTGTTTCAGAAATAAAGTGATCAGACTACAAGGGTATCAGATTGTAACTCAGACAACTCTCTGTCTGAGAATGACAGTGTGGGAATCAAAATTCAACACATCACGTTAGATTCTCAAGGATGCACTGGTGTCCTGTATGGAAAATGAGTTGAATGACAATCAAAGATACTCAAGGTATACTTACAACCCGAATAATAGAGTTTTACAGTTTGATAGTTTAATATAAAAATGTGGAAATAAATAGTGCAACAAGAAGAATATTGGAAGGAATTATTCTAGTGATGAAAATGATAAGGAAAGAGTAGGAAAAGATACCTTCCATGCACAATCCTATTCTTCAATTATAACTCCAAGCAGACGAACCTGTGCCTACACACACAAAAACCGAAAAAGTGTTGGGCTGCGTTTTGAGGTCTACCTTAGTTAGACCCCCGTTTTGGTGTTCCCACCTCCATAGACAATCAATATGCAACAATATAGAGAAATCAATAAAGGAAAGAAAGGAAAAGACACTATCAAATAGAGAGTGAAGACAACCTGAATGCTACTTTATAAGAACAATGATGCAAATAAATGAAGAAGAGAAATATCACCTTCCATTCTGCTAGCACTCAAGGCTAAGAAAGGAAAATGACGAGAACTAACACCTTATTGAGAGAATGGAGCTCCGTGAAACCCACAAAGATAAGGTGTTGAAATAAGAAGACACTATAAAGACCAAGTAAAAGCTGGTAGTAACAAGATAGAGCTATGGAGAAGCAAGAATGATCAAGAAGAATGAGAGAATTGAGCTTGAGAGTGAGAGAAGTGAATAGAGAGTGAGTTAGAGAATTCCAAAGAGTGAAAAGATGAGTTTGATTGGATAAAATGAAGTCCAAGAGTCATTTTTCATCGATCAAGACCTAACAGATAATGTTACATTCATGACCAACCATGAACCTTAACGCTTATGTGGATTCTAGAGGTAGGAATCTATCAGGATGGTAGTACAACATGTGAACGTTTGTGTCGTGTACACGTGTCCTCGATAAATATTCCTCCACCAACACAAAAAGACAAGGACATGCGAGAAGATCAAAAAGACAATAGTGGGTTTATGCATCATTGTACTTGTAATTCTAAAGTAAGGGTAAATAGATGGGAAATTTTCCTAGGGTGTAAATTTTTTCCATTACATTTTCCCCCACTTTAGTGAGCATACATTTCAATGCGTGTGTGAGCTAAAGTTGAAAGAGGTTGAAGATATTATACCAATATTATTGAGGAAGTAGATCTTTGATCTGACGTACCTAGACGTGAAAGAGGGAGCTCCACAAGTTCTCGATCCTACAAAGCTAGTTGCGATCTCACCACAAACATGTTAGGTGAAAAAGATAATCATAAAACACACATTCATGCACAAGAAGACACAAGCCAACATGATAAGACACAACCTAATCAGATACACTGATCAAATAGACAAGCCCGCGATTGTTGCAAACTACATTGTAGGATAGTCACATAGAAGATGGGTCTAGTCAATCTACCCCCAAGCTAGATACCAAGATATAATATGTTTGACACCAAGACATAGTGACATCAAGTATCAGATAAAAGACACACATTTGAAGATATCAATGAATTATTTTGAGGAGAAGGCTTTCCAAAGGGGTTCCTTCAGTAGGAAACCCTTCAAGACACCAAGGGTCCCTTTCAAAGGAACGCTTCGATTGAAAGACACCACATTTTATGCAAGTTATTTTGTCATCAAGGGATCCTTTTGAAATATCTTTCGTGAAGGAATTTTTTGGAAAGAATGTTCCTTTTCAAAGAAATTTTTTTAGACTCTTTCACATATGAAATCTTCTTCGAAGAAAATTTCATCCAGGAGCCCTGAGAAAATACAATATTTGGGAAAAATGAGAGATTTCAATAAGGGATTCTTTCATCAAGGAATTCATTGTAAAGAAAATTTTTCACCAATGAATTAGCCTTATTGAAAATTAGAACATGGTAACCCCCCTTAGGATGGTGTGTGCTACGCAAAGGAGCATATGGAATCCTAAGGAGAGGAAGGAGAGGTAGAGATGTGGCATGCAACACATGATGAGATCTATCTGTGGTATGTTGTTGCACATGCGAGGGATAACACATAAGAACCGCAACATCAAGAAGCAGACAACGATGAAGAAATCAAGAGACAAGGGGATTTGAGAATTTGAGGTCAGATCTATTCATAGATACAAATAAATATAATATAGTGTATGAATGAACAATCATCAATCCTCAAAGTTATTAGAACATGAAGAAGATCACATGAAGACAAAGTGAAAATAAAAATTGGGTCAACATGGAAGAAGGCCTAGATGCCCCCAATGCCTTGCATCATCCCCAATATCGAAAAGAAATTTCATGACACATAGGAGAATGATGATACACATAGAAGAAAAGTACGATTTTTTTTTTGTTCCTATATCCAAGTGCCTACAAGGGTAGCAAGGGTCCTCCAGGTAGGATCATAAACACACAGAAAAGAACGAGGGAACAAAAACACGTAAACAAATCTATGCTACAGATAAAGAAGAGGTACCACTCTAGTCCTCATTGACTAGTAGGTCGTCCTGCTCCTAATCTAGATCATTTTAAGGGGAGGGAAGACTTGCTTGCAAGGGTGAGATAGTGAGGGTGATACCCTCTGAATCACCTGCAACAAGGGCCAAGGAAGAAGTCCCCTCAAGGTCTTCTTCATCAAACTCTTGTGAAGCAAAGGTCATCGATTTTGTAAAAATCGATGATAGATCCAAGATATCATCCATCAAATTGAACATGCACTTTATTGGAGTGCCATGTATCAACTGGGTGGGAGAAGAATAAGACACTTGAGTGTCACCACTGACCTCAAGAAGAGGGGCAGTGACAAACATCGAGGATGTAGGGGCTGCCTTTTTTATGATGACGATGCAAGCCAAGACATAACTAGTTTCTAAAGAAGGCGAACCCTTCTTCCGACCTCCACTCTCAGCGAGGTCATCCTCTATCTTACTCTTCAACAAGGAATGAAAAATCACCATAGGAGAAGCGAAAGAGGAGGAAGAATATAAATCCGCAACATACACCACTGTTGTATTCAAAATATCAATGGGTTGAGATAAATGAGGGATGTCTAAGAGGGACATCAAGAGAGGGGGTTTTGTGGAGGGAGTGATGAAAACTTGCACCCTTTTGGGTGAGCATCATTGGGACTCATCGAAGGAGTCAGAAACAAGACAGAGGTGATGGGAACCAAGGTAGAAACAACAAGAGAAAGAAGAGTAGTAGCAAAAGATGTAGAGATAGATGCTACTGGCTCCCCCTCAGTATTTTGCAAGGTGGTGTGCTCTGTGGCCAAAGCCTTTTGCCTACGCTTGTGCTCACATGCAAGCTAGTTACATCAGCTATGGGCACTGGAAGATGTAGCTTGAGAAGAGATCAAAGTTTTCTATTTAGTTGTAGGAGTATCCTCTACAACTGTTTCCAGTGGAAGGATGGTCTCCTAGGAAAGAGCAGGAGGAAGAAGCACAAGAGTAGAAACATCCACAAGAGGAGAAGCGGACATAGACACCTCATGGCAGGCCTCTTCCTATTCTCCACCTTAGGGGTAGGTGGAGGAAGAATTGGAGGCTCCAGAGGTCAAAACGTAGGAACAACCCCATGGGAAGACTTCCCCTTACCATAAACAGTGGTTTGTGGTACCCTGGGTAGCACAAGAAGCTAAAAAACTTGACGCTTCACTTTTTTCCATGTGGGAACCATCACACTTCCCATGCAGGGCATGGGAGAAAGATACAAAGATGTCACAACATGGTCCAAGAATCCAAAGAAGATGGAATTGTAGACACAAAAGGAGAAGGATTTAGGGCGTGAGCAAGCTTCCCCTTTCCCTTTAGCAACATTGAAGAGGCGGATTTCTGCTATGCTATCATAGAGTCTTTTACAAAAATAGCATAAGGAGACACCGTATAGCTAACCTTTGACACTGAGCCCTCAATCTTATATTTAACACAATATTTGTATAACTAATCTCCCCTAGGAGGGAGAGGTTTGACTGAGGTAGGTTAGAAGTGATCTAGTGAGAAGCCCCATGCAACACTAGTGGTTTATAGCCAGTGTCATGCACTATGTACACATTGCCTTCATGGGGGAACTTTAAGAATTTAAAGATTATAGAGGAAACACTATTCACAAAGGCTAGCCACAAGATCCCTAGCCTTACTTAAATAGGTCAGACTATGGGATCACGACAAATGGCACATCAATAGATTTGGGACCAACTGAGGCTGATAAAGAAATGGAGCCCATAGGGGCAATAGAGAGTCCATCATGGGTACGAAGAGTGGCCTGCGACCCTTCATATCCTTCCTTATGTAAATTGTTTATAAAAAGAGTCCTTTATTACCACATTTACCCGAATCATCGGATCAACTAAGACGCTAGTTACAGTGTTCCCATTAATCTGGGCAGGAATGTATAATGGGGAAGGCTCCTTGTTAAGAGGAACATCATGCAAGTTGAAAGTTACATCAAACATTGCACTCACATTTTTAGAAGGAGGTGTAATACCCCTCCGTTTTGGATCTTTTGTGCGAACAATGTTGTTTCCTATTTTATGCTTTAGTATTGTGTTGTACTTTGACTATGTACTTGGTTACAGTTGATCACTGTTTTATCGTGATGTATCTTGATGTGATGATACTATATTTTGATGTTACTATTATGGCATGTTCTGAATTAGCATAAGTGGATATTTATTATTATGACGTTTTATGCTCTTGATTATGCTGCTATGTTAGATGCGTCACTTAGTACAACTATATTGGTGAAGAGGACGGTATCACATCACTCGCTTGCGAGTGCCCTACGATTTCATGATTTCCTCTTCATGGTGTGCCTTATTTATGACATATTATTGGATGTGGATATATTCTTTGCTCACAGGTTGATAGGTACAGGACATCGACTCCACCTGGTTTCACAGGTTCGAGTGTGTCCAAGGCCCAACGACATTCGATTGGGAGATAGTAGCTAGGATTTCCGTGCCAAGTCATCACCCTGGTCATAGTATGTCGTTGGTCCTAGTGTGGTCCAGTTGTTTTATATTGTTCAATTTGCCTGGGTTCAGTTTATTTTGGAAGTTAGAATAATGTTAGTATATGCTTTTGTAGTTAAGTTGTTGAGTAAATTAATTTGGTTATATGTTTGTAATGTGATTTAATTTATTAATTTAATTAATAAATAATTTAATCTTGTAGTAGATTTATTTTATTAATTAATTAAGTGAGTTGTGTTGGAATGAATTAAATTATGCATATTGGGAATTTAGGGATATTGGAGTTGGAAATGAAAATAAAAGGAAATGTATTAAAATTTCAATTTAGCAATTTTGAAATTAAAAAAAAAATCTGAAAAGAAAGACTTTTGCATTTTTTTTTCTGTTTTAGAGAATTGATGAGGGTGGTTGTAGGATTTTTTGAGAAAAATTTCATTATCATTGAATTTTCTTCACAAGTTTGGATTATGGAGTTTTTGGAGAAAAATTGAAAAAGAAGAGGAAGGAATTGTTCAACTTTGTGGGTTTTTGGATTAAAGCTTGAAGAATCTGAGGAACTGAAGAAGGAATCAAGGCATCAACAGGGTCTTCACTCAACTTCAAAGAAAACAGGTTCATGTTCTTTAAACGAGTTTCTTTTGAAATTTTAATTGTGAGTGTTGTTGAAAAGCTTTGAATCTGTTGTTTGATTGCAAAATAAACCAATTGGGATCTTGTTTTCCAATTTGGAAGAAAACTTGGTTAGGATTAGAGTGTTTCCAAAATTTAAAATGTATACTTGAAGGTAAATAATTATTTTAAGTTTTTGTGTTCTTCATTTTGTTTGGTTTTCAATTTGGGTATATGGGAATATGAGTATGTATATATATATATATTCATATATATATATATACATCTAGTATATTTAAATTAATTTTTTTATATTTACCCTGGTAAAGTTATGCTGGCAAATTTTTTTTTTTAAATTTCAAAATTTGCAAAAGGACTATATTTTAGCTTTTGGGTTTTTAATTTTTTTCAAAAAAAACCTTTTAATAAAAAAATGACAGTCCCAAAATTAAGAAAAAAATGTTAAAAAATAAATTTTAATGGGGGGCTAGGGGCTCACCCCACCGCTGCCCCCATGGGAAGCGGCGTGGGGGAGCCGCGCCAACAAACCCCCTCCCAGCGGCTGCGCGGACTGCGCAACTGCGACCACCAACGGTGGTGGTCGACTGTGCAGTGCAAAGCCATGCCACCACTGTTGGTGGCCGGCTACGCCAGCACCCCCACCTGTGCCGCCCGCATCGACAACCACCTCCGCCTCCCGTCGCGGCAGCACCTTCGCCAGCGCTGCCCATAGCGGTCGGTTCTGCTAGCGCCGCTCTCTGCGGCCACCTCTATTGGAAATTGCCGCCGCCTGGGCAAATCTACGGCTGACCCTTTTCCCCCACCAACATCCTTATGCACGTGCCCCGAGGTCACACACGTCAACCCTAAGGGTTGACGTGCAAACCGAGGCAGTGCCTTTTGGCCTTTTTAAATTTAAAAGAAAATAAAATAAATAATAATATTTTATTTTATTTTAATAATATAATTTTTATAATATTTTAATATTATAATTGTTATAATATTTTAATATTACAATTTATTATTATATTTCAATATTATGATTAATTATAATATTAAAAATGCATTTAATGGTTTAATATTATGATTTTTATAATATTAAGAGGCATTTAAATAATAGTAATAATATTAATGTTTAATATTAACATGTTAAAATGTGAAATTTTATTATATTATTATATTGTTTAAATGGGAATGTTTAAAAAAAAAAAAGAGTTTTATTGAATATGGAAAACAATATTTATGTAAACATGGGTTTTTTCTTAATTGTTGATATATTGGTTAATGTATTTAAACGCTAACGTGGAAATAAAATGATTAGTATTATTCCTTCTTTATTTGAAATGGCGTATTCAATTCAGTTTATCTAATGTATAGAGTACTGAATGTTAGTGAGGAAGGGGTTTAGTGAACCCAAAGTAGATTTGATTCTTGCCTTGTCTTTGATCTGTTCATATGGTCGTTTGGAAAATGTGGGTCTTAGCATTTGACAAGTCTTCCAGTTGGGTTTTCAAGTTGTGGGTTGTCGTAATGTGTAGTCAACCTTTGGATTACCTTGGGTAGTGCGTTTAATTAGTTTGTTTCTCGGTTATCACAAATGGGAGTGTGTTGAATGTATGTCATGGTTAGGAATGTGGTACCCTTATGTCGCACTTGTGTACCCTTGGGTTGTGGAGTTGTTCCACGTGTCGTCTTAGAGGAGTGGCTTGTAATGAGGGCCGACACACAAAGTGGTGCCAGGATAACTCATCGCAAGTTAGTTAATCCAGTGATAACTTAATTAACTGATTAGAGTATCACGTAGTATCAAACACTTAAGAAGATAATTATGCCTCGCTCATGAACTCAAGGGCTTGTAAAGACTGGGGTTGAGACGAGAAGGCCTGGAATGGCGAGATCACTATCTTGTCTCTATGAAAGATAACTGATTCCGCATTGGATTACATGAGGGGCCGAAAGTTGTTAGAGGTTACCAGGATAACCCAAGTTGGGGGTCGGAGCCTAGGAAGACTTGCCAGGATAACCTATGTAACATTGTGATGACACTTCTCCTAGGTCGACAATTTGTTCACATCAGTGATGCAGTTGATTATGTTAAATTCTGGAAGCATGTAACCATTGTGTTAGTGATGTCATTGTATTTATTTCAGTTTGGTTGTGTTAACCTATGTCTAGAGGTAGATGTCCTTGGTTAGAAATCCTGGTTACTATCTCCTAGCACGGGGGGTGGACCTTTAGGTTCCACTTGGTTGGGTGGAACGTGCACCTTTCTCCGTTGGGTTTTTCTTCTTGTTCGTGTGGACGAGACTTCCAGTTGGAGAGCTCATATGATCCAGTTCGTTTCATGCCTTGTTAATTCAGTTGATCTTGTGTTTTATTACCCCTCATTGTTATCGAGGTGGAGTTTGTAATTGTAACCTTAATTATTGAACTTGCCTCATTCAAGGAATGAGTGTTGTAACCTTATTGTTAATGAATGGATTAATGCATTTGAAAGTTATGTCTTATGTTTGATGTAAATCATCTTTATTGGAATGTATGTGGTTAGTTATAATTTAAATAATTGGCATGGTTTAAATGTATGTTTTGTTGAGGCTCTATATAACCTATGTCTTGTAACCTTAGAGGTTGTTGGCATTAGTTAGTGAATTTACTCATTAATTGTACTTAAACAAAAAAAAAAAAATTGTCCATTTAAGTAGTTCTTTGTAACTTCCTCTAGGGTTGCGTGGTGGGGCATTATAGGAGGGATACACGTGAATGATACCATGTTCACATACTCAGATAGAACTAACTCAAAATATGTAGAAGATTGTGTTTAATAGACAACGACCCACCTAGATTCTATTTTCGAATATCAAAGAGTCCTTCTAACTATGTATCTAGGGGTCATAGCTTAGGTCACAAAGTTGCACGCCTTGTGACACACAAATCTACAACGTACCTAGGACATGAGAGAAAGATTCCCAATACCAAGAAATGAAAACAAGGACGTTAATGCCAGGTTCACCAAAAATGTAGAGTAGGGGGATTTGTCAACCCCAAGGTTCCAGGTCACGAGAGAGCCCCAAGGAAAGAACTGCCCTAAACCACCTCAGGTTGACTAATTAATTAATAAAGGAAAGATAAGATGAAAAGGAAGGGAAAATAAGACCCTGCTTCCCTTCTGCTAATGACAGGTGTTTCCAAAATTGGGTGAATGGACTACAAGGGTCTCAAACTATGACTTAGAAAGCTCTTTTTCTGAGGATGGAAACGCGAGAACTAGACTTCAGCATGCTGCACTAGAGTCTCAGGGATGCACTAGTGTCCTATACAGACAATGAATCAAATGACTCTAAAAGACACTCAAGGTCTACTTACAACCTGAATAATAGAGTTTTACAATTTGACAATTTAATATGAAAATATAGAAATAAATAGTACAACAAGAAGAATATTGGAAGGAATTATTCTAGTGACAAAAATGATAATGAAAGAGTAGGAAAAGATACCTTTCACACATAGTCTAGTTCTTCAACTATAACTCCAAGAGGACGAATCTACACCTACACACATGAAAACAAGAAAAGTGTTGGGTTGTGTTTTGAGGTCTACCTCAGTGAGATCCTCGTTTTGGTGTTCCCACCTCCACGAACAACCAAGATGCAACAAAATAGACAAATCGATAAAGGAAAGAAAGGAAAAGACACTATCGAATAGAGAGCGAAGACAACCTAAATGCTACTATATAAGAACAATGATGCAAATAAATGAAGAAGAGCAATATCACCTTCCCTTCTACTAGCACTGAAGGCTGAGAGACGAAGATGATGAGAAATGACACCTTTCCAAGAGAATGGAGCTTCATGAAACCTACAAAGACAGTGGTGTTGAAGTGAGAAGACACTGCAGAGAACAAGTAGAAAGTTGGTAGCAACAAGATAGATCTATGGAGAATAAATAATGATCAAGAAGAATGATAGAATTGAGTTTGAGAGAGAGAAGTGAATAGAGAGTGAGGTAGAGAATGTGAGAGAGTGAAAAGATGAGTTTGAATGGATAAAATGGAGTTCGAGTCATTTTTTATTGGTCAAGACCCAATAGAGAACGTTACATTCACAACCAACCAGAAAATGTAACACTTCTACAAATTCCAGAGGCAGGAATTTTTCAGGATGGTAGCGTGATGCACGCACGTCCATGTGGTGAGTGCACGTCCCCAATAAATATTCCTCCATTGATGTAAAAAGAAAAGGACATGTGGGAAGATCAGAAAGATGGTGGCAAGTTTATGCATCATCATACTTGTAATTCTAAAGTAAGGGTGAATAAATGGGAAATTTGCTTAGGGTGCAAATTTGCACCATTATAGTGCTATCAGTTTCATGAGTAAGAAGTAAGCTATACTTTATTTTTCCATGACAAAACCAAAGTATATGGTAGCTACTCATGCTTGTAAGGAAGCCATTTGGGTTAGAAATTTGTGTTTTGATGTTAGGCTTGATGCAAGGATGATTACTATCTATTGTAGAAATCAGAGTGTCAATTGCTTAACAAAGAATCCTAATTTCCATGCTAGAATGAAGAACATTGATGTTTAGTTCCATTTTTCTATGAAATGGTGGAAGATGGGAAGGTAAAATTGGACAAGTTTGAAAATTTTATGAATATTGCATTTGCATTGAGAAATCCTATGAGCACAAAGAATTTTAGATGATGTTATGATTTCATGGGCCTCACGATCCCTATTATTTGATTTATGATTGGCTTTTGAAAGGTCTTTGACAAGTGGGAGAATGTTGGGATTAAGGCGTCTAAACCTTTGCAAGTCTTAGCATTAAATTTTTTATTTAATTATTTGATTGAATTTTCTTATGTTTTATGTTCATCTTGTGGCACCTACTTGGGTGAGATGGCAACCTACATGGCAAGTTACTAGAATGACATGCATTTTTATTTGGCAGAGAGAGGTGTTCCAGTTGATGGACCCCATTGTGAGCTAATTTTATGAATTTTTCATGTTTTAAGACAAATTATGACAGATTATGACAAGGTTGTCAAATGATAAATTATGACAATGTAAGTCAAGTTATGAAAAATTATGATAGGTGAGCCCCATGCAAGGGTGGCGCCTATGCATGCAAAGTGCATTGCATGCTGAAAGAGGCTATGCATGTTGAGGAAGGTGTTGGAAATGGTAATTATAGATATTATGGGTCATGTTTATGGCATTGCACTTCATGCAAGTGTTGTGCATGTCAAGGGGACTGTGCATGTCAAGGGGACTCAATGACATACATCCTTGGAGTTGTATATTTTTTTTTTTTAGTAATTTGGTATGTAGTACAAATTTGAAGATTTTAGACGTATTATTATGTTGTTGGAATCATACCAAAAATCCCGTTGTAGTTGAAGATTCTGAAATGAGCTTGGCTATGTGATTGTTTTGTAAGATATTTCAGATTACTAATAATATAAAGAGCATTGCTTTTGGAGTGTGTATTTTTTTCTCTTGAAAGGGGTTTCCCTATGTATATCCTATGTTATGGTATATTGCTTATTTTCATGTTTTATTTACATTATTTGAATGTGCATCTGCACACTGTAATTGTTAAGGGTTTTAAATAAAAAAATTTACTATCTCCCCCACTTAGATTGGTGCATAAAGTTGCTTCCACTTACCTAGCTTCCTTTAATTTAAGTGGCATATAATGGATATATGGGTCTAGAAATGACCCAAATTAGATTTATGGTTCCTTAAAGTCCTTTATATCTTGTCAACATGTACCACACAGGGCCACTAACTGTCAAAAGTCACATAGACATGGAAAAAATTTATGACTCGACCTCTAGGATTAGAAGGAAAATCCTTAACTATTCTAACTTAAGACAAATTTGTTTGACAAGAAAACATAAAACATAAAAAATAAAGGACTATGTCAAAAATATTATCCTTTTGTAATATACCAGTTCTTTGCAACTTTTTTTTAAAGCAAAAGTGGCAAGCCACTATAAAAATTTATATTATAAATAATAGAGAATTACAAAAAATTACAATGAGCTTGATATAAGCATGCATTAGAAAAATTCCAAGACCACAAATAAGTATCATAAATTTTTAGAGTAACAACTTATATTGATGATTCAAATAGTATTGAACATTTACATACAATGCAATGTAAATCACTCTAGATAGTTACCCATAGGTTCCCTTCAACTTGATTATAAAATAGTTGAGAAATTTTTTTATACATAAGGCTCAAAATCACATTCATGTGATAAAATAAAAATTAAAGAGAGGAATGAAAGCTTTTAATTATAATAAAACACCCAACCAACAATAGATATTTCCTCTCAAAAAGTAATAAATTTTAAAAATTGGAATCAATGAGAGGAAGGACCCATTTGCAAGCTATATGACAAAAAATAAGATTTGAACAAGGTGATAGCTTTGAATGCACCTATTGGTAGTTTGAGTATGTTTGAAGTCAATGAAAGGCACCTACCTAGTGATTCTAACTCCTCTTAAGATAATTCATCATTGATTAGGTGGTTTTCAAGTTGCAAATGGTATAGGGGAAGTGGTTGCTAGGAATGAATGGCGAATAGTACCTATAGGCTGAATTTTAAAATATATGAGCTTATATCTTGTCCAAAATGTACTTTTACAAGTGAAAAATCCTTTTACTACTTTAAAGTAGCGGATGTCAAAATTTGGTTGCTAGGAATTATTGCTACTCAGATTGATGAAGGAATAATTGTATTCCTTATACCGCTTGAAGGGAGAATTATTTCACCTTTTCTTTTGAATTCCTAAGATAAAACCATGTGTCACCTATTAGGTATCACCATAGAAAACAAAAGGAGATAGGGGTGGGCCTCATCACTAATAAAACACACCTAGTGCAAAGGAAGATATGTGGTGTTGCATAAAATGTGGACCAATGGTGGCGGATAGCACTAGAATATTTATCTATAATATCTTGGATTCTCATGCATTGTCAAATGATGTGGTGTAATCAGATTGCATGTACTCCATGAAGTTTCATAAAATATAAAAATACTATATGCACCCCTCAAAACTTAAAAATTTGATATGGAAAAACATCCACCTTAGCAATGAGCCCTATTGAGCAATTTTTAACCTAGGAAAAAGAATCATATTTCATGTAGTGAAGAACCCTTCTACATGTAAGGAATAATATACTACAAATTTGGTGACTCCTATGGATTCTTTCACTAAGGAAAGAACACAAGACCTAGGAAGATATCCATTGGGCATAAAATCCTTGATAACATTTTTTTTAAGAAGGATGAAAACACTCACCACTGATAGATTTTACAAATAAGCTCAAAGCTTCTCCCATTCTTTATTTAACAAAAGTCAATATTTTTTAGTACCCTAAAGTGACACTCCAATTCAATAATTATTTCATATGATTGAGCTATAGTAGTTTGGACATGGGGCTCCAATTTTGTTAGAAGCTTGAACACTGCTTGAACTTATTTGATGGAGGGTGGTGAGAACCAATTCCAGAACATATAAGAGCCACACAAGGATTAAATCTCCTAAGATCACCCAAAAAACCACAAGTAGCCTTTGAGAATAGTAGCAATGGAATAGATTTCTTTAATATGAATGCAATAATGATACAATGATCAAATGGATCAATGATACATAATGTACATATGGGGCCTTGCTTATATAGGCAAGGTGGAAGGATAAGTGAATATAAGATTATGATATGTACCACAATAATATTACATGGGGAAAAAAGAGATAAGGATCCTAAGTGTTACTTAGGTAAACTAAAATAACAAGTGTGAATAGGACCTAAGAGTTGAACTAGTCAGGCAATATCCTTATTCACACCAACACCCCTTTAAGGGAAACTTAGGGATGAAAAATTTGTTAGTTTCATAGGACAATTGAGAGGGGGGTGAATCGGTTGTACATTAAAAACATTCAATCCATCATCAACATTCAAACCCTTGTTAGCCCTTAAAACCTTATCATGCATTAGTAGAATGTAAACATATAAAATAGTAAAGAAAACACACCCAAACACATAAGAATACCAGTTTTATATGGAAAACCCAAGAAGAGAAAAACTATAGTGAGGATTAGCTCACATATATATGAATAGAAATTCCACATATAATTAGGCTCACTACCGAGTGGCTCATTACCAAGAAGAAAGAAGAATAGAAGAATACTATTACAAATAGAATCATTATCTCAAGGCAACATGAGAAATCCACCACTGAAAATTTATGCCATTTGCAACCTTTGGCTCACTACCTCTAGCAACTTCAAACACACTGAAATGTAGACCCTTCTACTCACTACATCTGGAGTCATAGGCATTAAGCTCATACTTAGATCACTACACTTGATCACATTCACATCTTTCACATTTTACACACTTTCCACACACATATCCAAAAAATTACCTTACATTTATACTGTAGACATCCAAATTTGATCACTTCCATATGATCAAAATCGTCTATTATATTCATCTATTCCATTAACAGTGATTAAATAATTTATTTAATCATTATTTCATTTTCTGCCTAAGGTTCCTAAATTATGTAATTAAATAAATTAAATACTTTACCTTACACCTTGTTCTTCTCTAAATTAAATAAATATGACAAATTATTTAATTTAGTCTTTTAACCCATTTGGATTTAAATCAATTTTTAATTCCCCTCTTTCTCTCTCCTTGTCACATTCTCCTTAACCCTCTTCTAATCCGGATTAAATTAATTAATCTGTGATTAGGATGTGCACCACTTAATCTTGATTAAGTGTCACATCCTCCATAATCTCCCACTTGCCTCTAATCTCTCATTAATTATCCTAATTCTATGTTTGCACAACCTTAATCAGAATCATTAGCCACATTTGGCTTACCTTTTCTGGTCAACCTTCTCACTTACCCTTTTTAGCCTGGACTCCCTTCCCCATGTGAATTTTTAATTTGCATTTATTTAACCAAGGTTCCTCTCTTCCCCATGTGAATTTTTAATTCACTTTTGTCTTTCCAAGGTCTTCCTCATCCCCCATGCAAATGTGACATGTCATTTTACATGTGCCCAAGGCTTCTAGAACCTTGGACTTGTCACATCACCCACATGTGACAAATCTCCAGCTTTTTGGAGACCTCATTTTATCCAATAAACTCTTCATTGAATGTAAATTTTTAATTTACATTTATTTTTCCCACACACTTCCCCTTTTCCCATGGAGATTTTTGAGGAATTCTAAAATTCCTCAAAAGTCTCTTTCATCCTCATTTGGGGACAAGAAGTTCCTTTTTGAGGAAACATCCCCCAAGGTACCTCAAAGGTACTTGTCCTTCATCCACCTCATGTACTTCCCTTCCACCTCTTGTCCTTCTCTTCCACCTCATTTCCACATCACTCCACCATAAGACATCTCACCTTCCACATGTCAAGATGTGAGGGCTTGTGAGTCCTCAAATCACCATAGCCGTTCATCTTGATCTTTGTTGGATCAATCCCAACCGTTGAATTCTATAGAGAATTCCAATTAGCCTATAAATATCCCCTCATTTCCCTCATTTTAAGGATCAAGTCTTTTGCAACAAAACTCTTGCAAATTTGTCATTCAAACTCTCATCTATCATAGCACTTAGCATCATCAATTCAGCTTGCATCCATTCAACTCCATTGCCATCCAAGGAGCACACAACTCTTCAAGAATCAGAGGGCCAACCAAGGAAGGAGCAACAAAGAAAAGGTATAACCAACTTCAATCATCAATTATTTTATCTTGCTTCTTTGCTTCACCATTTTCTTAGGCTAATCTTATTAAGGTGTCCTCTTTTAGTGTTATTGCTTTTGTTATTACATCATTAGTTTTGTTTAGCATCTCACATTAGGAGTAGCATTTTAAAGGGATCATATTTCTGGCACGCCCGGTGGGACCCACAAAGGGGTCTCTTTTTTTTATGTTTTTTGTTGTTTACCTTGTTTGCAGATTTAGGTCGCAGAGGAGCGAACTTGCCCTCCTGGATGCTGCAGAGGGGTGAACTTTCCCTCCCAAACGCTGCAGAGGGGCAGACTTGCCCTCCCAGACGCTACAGAGGGGTGAACTTGCCCTCCCAAACACTACAAAGGGGCAGACACGCCCTTGCTGTTCACCATTTTTTATTGTTTTTCTACAAAAAAGTGCAGACACGTCCTCCCAGTTCAGCGTTTTCTAACTGTTTGCTGCAGAGGGGCGGATTTTCCCTTAACAGCATGTTCGAGAAGGTAAAAAAGTGGCATTTTAGCTTCGTTTTTGTCTCTTTCTTTTGTTGTTTTGTGCTCTAATCCTCTAATCCTATTTGTTGGTGAGTGAAGTCAAATTTATTGCTGATATCTTGCGTATTTTTGTTGCAAATCACAAAAGGGCAAAAGATAAACAACTAACATTTGCTTGCAGGGCCTTTGTTTTATTCTTTGGAAATATTTCCTTACTGCTTTATCTATTTACTTAGTATAAGTAGGGGAAAGTAAATTGGCTGCTTGCTGTGTTTTTTTTATTTGTATTACCCTAAGAGGACATTAATTCATTTTCATCTTCTCCCTTTGCACTTTTGTGCGGATCTGAAGGGGGTAGTTGGAAACGGTTAGTGTTTTCTTCTTAGAGGGACTTTCTTGGGGATTTCATCACCCCAAGGGATGATCCCAACTATGTGTACTGGCGGGGTATATAAAGGGGGGAGAGCCAAAGCTGTACCCCAATCTAGTTGCGTCATAATTAGCGAAGCGTTGAAGCTAGGGTGATACCTAGATAGATGTGAAGAGTTGGTCCGAGCCTTTCAGTATCTCGCTGGGGTTCCTGACTCACGCTTGTGACAAACTGGTGTTCATGGTTTGTGCCTCACATACCGAGCGTATATTGAGGACTCCTTAGAAACTTTGTTCATCCTAGAGTAAGACCTTTGCTGGCCATACCCCTTAAACACTAATCATAGGATTGTGCTTGTTCAAAGTGTCTTTCTGTGAAGAACTAGTGAATTTTGATAAGTCAAACTGTCATTGAATCATTTTAAGTCCTTGCCAAAATCCCTCATCCAAACCAAGTTGCATTTTCAACTGTAGAGGGGCGAACTTGCCCCATTGTTTCAACATTTTCCACTACAGAGGGGCGAACTTTCCCCACTGTTTCAACATTTTCCACTGTAGAGGGGTGAACTTGCCCCACTGTTTCAACATTTTCTACTGTAGAGGGGCGAACTTGCCTCCCTGTTTCAACATTTTTTCTACAGAAGTGCAGATACGCCCCTGCCGTTCAACGTTTCTGACAGTTTTACTGCAAAAGTGCGGATACGCCCCGCTGAACGACGAGTTTCACCCGTTTGACCATTTTAAACCTCCGTTCGAACCCCCAAAGCCTCCGTTTGACCATTTGATCATCCTAAACACTCATTTGACCAATCCAAACCTTCATTTAGCCATTCCAAGCCTCCGTTTAACGATTCCAAAACGTCCATTTACCACATTCACATTGATCATTCCACCATTTGGGATACCCATCTTATTGTAAGACCTAAACATCTTCAACAACACATCCTCCATTTGCATTCATCATCATCTCTCAACGCAAAACCCCTTAAATCTTGTTGTGGGAGTTATTTTCCTGAATTGACCAAGGCGTTAAGTTGATCATTATCCTACATAATCAATCCTTTTCTTCAACCTAATCAATCTACTTCTATCTTGAGGCGGATTTGTGTTGTAAGTCAACGTCATTGGCCCAAATCAATCCCCTTCCATCTCAAGGCGGATTCGGTGTTGTGATCATCGATTTAGCTAACTCAAATTGATCAACCAACATCATAAGTCATTAGGGTGATTTCCAAATCAGGTTTTAGGATCCCTTCCATCATCCAATCATCATTCAAATCAAACCAATTGATACATCATCAATTGATCCAATCCAATCTATCCCAAATCCAACATCAAATCCAATCATCATCCAAATCATCTAATTGATACATCATCAATTGACCCCAATCCAACAACAATCCAAATCATCAAATCTAATTGATCCAATCAAATTGAAACATCATCCAAATCATCCAATTGGGACATCATCAATTTATCCAATTGATCCAAACAACCCAATCCTCAAGGTGATACATCATCACTTGATCCAAACAAATCCAATCATCAAGTTGATACATTATCACTTGATCCAATCAAATCCAACATCAAAACAATCCAATCATCAAAGTGATACATCATCACTTGATCCAATCAAATCCAATCCTCATCCAAATCATCAATTGATCCAATCAAATCCAATCCTCATCCAAATCAGCAAATTGATACATCATCATTTGATCCAAACAATCCAATCATCAAATTGATACACCATCTTTTGATCTAATCAAATCCAACATCAATCATCATCCAATTGAAATCAATCAATCCAAATCATCACCTAAATCATCTTCTAGAAGTTGAATCTTGAAATCACTTAGTCATTTTGCACGTTCATGCCCGTTCAAACCCGTTCACAAACAAAAAAGCAAATGACAGACCAACAAACACAAGGTTCCCAACCAAACGTCCCTCAAGATCCTAATAACATTCCACATGATCCCCATAATGGTGTTTCATCTCAATCAAACACCGACATCCAAAATATCACGCCACCTAGTGACGAAAACATGGTCAATCAACCTGAAGTCACTATTGAAGAATATCTCAGCAATCCTACCAATGTCCAAATGACAGATCGTCTCCTAAACGAATGTGGGGATAAGATCCTTGCCACTTTACTCATGAAGGGAGTCAAACCACCATCCGGTTTTGATACATCACAATATGCCCTTACCCCATTTGTTGACCCACAAACCTCACAAAATGTTCGAGAAAGTTCCTACATTCCTGAAGGTGCACCATTGAAAATTGGTACCACCTCGAACTCGAAAATGCTATCATCCATCAAGTCCAAGAATATCCTCGTCTTCCAACCACAACATCTACCATTCCACCACCCGATCCTAATGATCCCCATACCTATGGCATGCCATCATACATCCCATCTTCTCCACCACTTCCTCCCCCATATCCCAATATTGGGGGTACACCTCCACTTACCAATGCATTACCTCCTGCATTTCAACAACCTCCAAATAATCCACACCAATCCACCACACTACCAGCACCGCCACAACATGTTGCTACTATTATAGTTTCATCTCAACACTTACATCCACAACATCCGCAACACCCGTCCATTCTCACACAACCATCACATCAAGTGGTGCAACATACATCTCAACAACAACAACACATCTCACCTCACCCATATCAACAACAACAACACATCTCACCTCACTTATCTCAACAACAACAGTACATCCCATCTCACCCATCTCCACAACAAAAAATCTTATCTCACCCACCTCATCAACAACAACAACAACCTCCACAAAAACATGTGCACATCCCTACACAAACACACCATAACCCGCTTACCAAATACCTCTATCACCCCTCTAGCACATACACTATTCCATCCCATACGAATCCTCACCAGAATGTGCAAAACCAAACACATACCCAACTACCACCTTACGCCAATCTTTCACAACCTCAACATAATCCCCATCAACAAACATCAAATCCATACCCATATGCCATGCAACAACCCACCACTACACAACAATACCAATCTTATCCGCCCTAATTGCAACAACAACAAACTCACCAACAAGCGGCACCTTACGATTCTTACTATCAACAATCATCATCACATCCACAAAGAGGCCTTACCTCTACGCATTACCAAAATGCTATGTAGCAACGAGATCCCTCTCTTGTGTCTTACTATCAATAGCAAGTGGCTCCCACTCAACACAACCAATCATCCAACCATCAATCCTCTTACAATCAACCAATGCATTCATATCCAACTCAACCCGTTTATGATCCAACAACGGTAGGGCCATCCTCATCATACCCACAACATTATCCATACACTCAAACCACTTTGACTCCCATCAATAAAGACTTGGAAGAAGTAAAAGCCGCATTAAAGGACTTACAAGCTGGGACGGGTAAACAATCATTCAAGTTTGAGGACATATGCCCTTATCCGTTTGATCCCTCCATTTCCTTGATTCCTTTTCCCAAACATTTTGAGATACCCAAATTTGACAAATACAAAGGAACCAAGGATCTTAGAGCTCATCTTCAAGAGTTTTATGCTCATTGCCAAGGGGTCATGCACAATGATAATTATCTTATCCGAATTTTCCCTAAAAGTCTACAAGGAGTCGCCCTCAACTAGTTTATGGGTCTGGAAAAGGGATCTATCAAAACCTTCGCACAACTATATGAACAATTTGTCTCTCACTTCTCTTTTAACTTAGAGAAAGATATTGACACACTTGATCTCCTCAAAGAAAAACAACGCGACGGAGAGACCTTTGCAAGCTACTTGCAAAGATGGTGTGCCTTGGCTAGTAGGATGAAATCCCCACCAACAGAAAAAGACATGGTAACATTGTTTATCAAAAACTCCCACCCGAATATGGCTCATAATTTCCAACTCCATTGTATCACTACCTTTGCGGGACTTGTGGAGAAAGGCCCCATCTTAGAACGAGCCCTTGTCGCAAGAGGACAAGTCAAACATTTCAATTCTGATAGAGAGAAATCCTTTGGGGATAAACCTCGTTATTGGAGTAGAAATAAAAATGCTTTCAATGATGATGTCATTGAAACTAAACATGTCCAAGTGGCCAACACCACGCAAAGATATCCTCTCCAGCAACAACCCTCAGTTCAGAATGCCATATCCATCCCCCAAGGGGCACTGCGACAACAAGCCAATCAAAATAACCAAGGGGGAAATAAATGACAGTTCACTCAATTGGGAGAACCCCTTAGCGCGGTGTTTAATAAGATTCTTCAAGACAATTAACCCATAACATATCCTATCACCAAACCCCTCAATACATCCAAACCCAAGCCTGCTTGGTTTAAAGACAATGAATACTGTGAATTTCACAAAATTAAGGGACATACCTTGGACAAATGTCAAGGCTTAAAAACCTACATCCAAGGTCTCATCGATCGAGGTGAAATACATGTAGATGCTAATGCAGCATCCTCATCCAATGCTCAATTACAAATATACCAAAATGCCTTTCCTAATCATAATCAGGGTCCTAGTACGTCCAACTCAAATCCTGGACCTAGCAATAATAACCAGCCAGGAAACAGTACCAATAACATCAGCTACAAAAATGTACCCTACAATTATCAAGGTGTGGTTTCATATGTAAAACAAGTGGAACCACATGTATCCATGATACATCTTAAGGGAAAAGATCCACAATGTGCTGTTACTACTCGGCGAACTCGCATCACAGTCCCAACAGCATCTCCATCCACCCAATGACCATCCACCAATTCCCAATATAACATCCTAGACCATCTAGGTAAGACTACAACCCAAATATCCATTTTGGATCTGCTTAAGTCATCTGTCGTACATCAAGATATCTTAACTAAGGCTTTGCAAAGCACACAAGTGCCTGATAATATTAACCCTACCCAATTTCAAGCATTGGTAGGCAGTCTCTCATCGACCTATCAGCTAGCCTTTAGCCAAAAGGACATACCACATCTTGATTCAAACCACAACCGCCCCCTCCATCTTGAGGTCGGTGTCAACTGTCAAAAAGTAAAAAGTGTACTAGTAGATAATGGTTCAACCCTAAATCTCTGTACATTAAAGTTCATACAACAGGTTGGATACACCCAAGCTGATCTGAGAAATCAAGTGATCACCATCAAGGCCTATGATAATGCAGAGCAAGATTCTGAAGGCATTATTTTCCTCCCTATTCAAGTGGGCCCCATTGTCCAATACATTATGTTTCATGTTTTGGACCTTGAAATCCCATACAAAATCCTTCTTGGCCGTCCATGGATTCATTCTATGCAAGCCGTACCATCCACCTATCACCAATGTCTAAAATTCCCATTTCAAGGAATGGAAATCACCATACAAGCCGACGCTCAACCCTTTGAATATTGTTGTGCCTTGGAAGCCTCTTTTCCACATTCACATTATTGCCTAGGAGTCGAAATGGGGGCACCCCTGACATCCGATCCTGCCCCATCCACCAATACCCGAAACACTTCATCCCCACCATCATCCACGCCTGCTTCCACCATCACCAAGGTCCAGATCATAGATAAGGGATGTGGCGAGTATGAAATGCATACCACACTCAATGTGGCAACCATGCCACCTTCACCCCGCACATATGGGCAACCAATTCTGCCACTACCAAAAGTAGAAGAAAAGACACTCACCCTCACTTCTAAGAACATGGGGTCAACAACATTCAATGATTTGGGATCCCTACAGGATCAAATGGACAACGATATCAGTCAATGGGTTTATCGAGAGGAACCTAAGCCACCACGTCCCCTTATTGAATACTTTCATGAAGCCTATCCACGTGCCTCCAAATTCATTGAAAAGTGTCATTACCAAGGCAGAGGCCTTGGTGTAGAGGAACAAGGAAAACGTTTGCCCATTGAAGCAACTACCATCCGACCAAGGAATTTGGGCTTGGGTTATGATACTAAATAGAAGGGTCCTACAACATCTGCTAGCACTTCTAACAATGTTAGTGTTGACAACGGTTCCCTTGAAGACATACCAGAGGAAGAGTCCATCATACACGCGTACGATGATCTGGATCACATTGACCTCCCCACCATGTTTGAATGCTTATATGTTTGTACCATAACTTTATCCCTTAAACATCTTGAGCTTATCAATCATGAACTACAAGGTAGCACATTTCCCTCAGAGGATACCTACGTACATATAATGGGATTGGGGGAAGATGAACGCCCTAATCGCAAAAATAAAAAGAAACAAAAGAAAAATGGGTCATCAAGTGAAAACCTCACCGAGGCACTTTTTGACTACTAAAAAGTAAAAAAAAAGGATGTATCTGACAGTGAAAACCTTCATACGACACTGTAAGATGGGGACGTTCATCTTCCCCTTGTAGGAACACAACTATTTGAGCAATCTTCGATTCTCATTGAAGAAACGCAAGAGGTTAACTTGGGAACAGAAGAAACTCCAAGGATAACCTATGTGGCCAAATCTTTATCTGAAGCAGAATACATCACCATTGTCCGAATTCACCGTGAAGGGGTTATCAACTTTGCGTGGGCCTACTCTGATATGCCCGGCCTGGATCCCAATCTTTTTGTCTACCATTTGGATGTCCGTTTAGGGGCTAAACCTGTCAAGCAGAAGCTTCGAAAAATGCACCCACAAGTGGCATTATTGGTTGAGAAAGAACTGGAAAATTTACTGGATGTTGGTTTTATTAGGCCCATTGATTACTTTGATTGGATCTCCAATATAGTACCCGTTGCTAAACCCAATGGAGACATCAGGATTTGTACGGATTTTTGAGATCTTAACAAAGCCTGCCCAAAAGACAACTTCCCCTTGCCTAACATCGACATGTTAGTCAACATCACTGCAGGACACGAGATGCTATCCCTCATGGATGGCTTCTCTGGCTACAATCAGATCCGGATTGCCCCCGGAGATCAACACAAGACTGATTTTACAACACCTTGGGGTACTTTCTGTTACAATGTCATGCCCTTTGGTCTCAAAAATGTGGGGGCAACATATAAACGAGCAATGACAGTTATATTCCATGATCTCATCCACATCATCATGGAAGATTATGTTGATGACCTACTAGTAAAATCTGGAACCAGAGAAGAACACCTTGCCATTCTGAAACAGATCTTCGAGCGCTTAGAACAGTACAAGCTTCGACTGAATCCAAAAAAGTGTGTGTTCGATGTCACATCAGGGAAACTCTTGGGCTTCATAGTGTCCCGAAGATGCATCGAGCTTGACCCAGCTAAGGTGAAATCTATCATGGATATGCCTCCACCAAGAAACTTAAAACAATTAAGGAGCCTCCAAGGGAAGTTACAATCCATCTGCCGGTTTATCGCCTAGCTTGCGGATAAATGTCAGTCATTCACCTACCTTCTCAAGAAAGTCACCAACTTCAAGTGGAATCAACAGTGTTAGTTGGGTTTTGACATGATGAAGGGATACTTGGCCCACCCGTTGATCTTGATGCCACCTATCCTCGGAAAACCCCTCTTGTTGTACATATCTGCCATGTTGGTTGCATTGGGGGCACTATTGGCACAACATGATGACTCCTCAAGGGAATAGGCGATCTATTACATTAGTCGCACACTGGTCGGTTATGAACTCAATTATTCACCAATGGAAAAGGCATGTCTCCTTGTGGTCTTCAACACACAAAAGCTACGCCACTATATGCTTAGCCATCCTATAAAATTGATATCCAAATTCGACCCCCTCAAGTACCTGTTATCCAAGACAACCCTGACTAGTTGAATGGCTAAATGAATCATACTCCTCAGTGAGTTTGATATAGAATATGTGGATAGAAAGGCCATCAAAGGACAAGTAATAGTGGATCAGTTGGCAGATGCCCCCTTAGTGGACGCCTATCCCATAGAAACTGAATTTCCAGATGGAGTATTTGCAGTCTCAGAAGCCACCACCTGAACACTATACTTTGATGGCTCACACATTCATAATGGATCGGGGGCAGGAATCTTGCATATCACCCCCCAAGGCGACTACATACCAAAATCATTCAGACTGGCTTTTCCCTGCACCAACAAAATCTCTGAATATGAAGCCCTTCTCACCGGCCTTGGAATTGTAGTTCAATGGCACATCACTCATTTGCAAGTTTTTGGTGACTCCCAGTTGGTCATAAAATAGGTCAACGATGAGTTTCTAACAAAAGATGAAAATTTGTTGCCTTACAAATGAATGGTGGATGACTTCAAGAAATATTTCACTACCATCCAATTTGAGCAGATCCCGAGACTCCAAAATAAGGCAGCAGATGCTATGGCTACCATTGGTTCTCTCCTCGACATGCCAAAAGATTGCACAAATTGTCAGTTCTTTGTCGAGCAACTCCTAATCCCAATGTATGATATCCCTGAGAGTGACATGGTGTGTGCTATTGTAGGTCCTGAATCCCCTTGGTACCACGAAATTTACACCTATATTCATGACAACACCCTCCCGCCTGACCTCATGAGAAACCAACACACTGCTCGTTACACCATCATCGGTGATACACTTTATCGACGTGGATATGATGGAACTCTCCTCCGTTGTTTAGATGGAACTGAAGCCCGCACGTCATTAACATAAGTGCATAGCGGTATTTGTGGGGCCCATTCTAATGGTACGGCCCTAGCCAAATGGATTCTCAGAGCAGGATATTATTGGCCCACAATGGAACATGATGCTTGTGAGTATGTCAAAAAGTGTCTTCCATGTCAACAGCATGCGGATCTAATTCACGCTCCAACACAAGACCTCCAACCCATCACGACACCTTGGCCATTTTCACAATGGGGTTTCAACTTGATTGGCAAGATCTACCCTCCATCTTCTGATGGACACACCTTTATCATCACAACCACTGAATACTTCACCAAGTGGGTGGAAGCCATTCCACTCACTCAAATCACTGGTGTTCAGATCTCTAAGTTCATCCTCTACCATATCCTCTGCAGGTATGGTATCCCCTCCACCATCATCACCGACAATGGAAAGCCATTCAAAAATAAGTGTATGAAGATCCTTTGTGACACATATCATATCCAACATCGTTGGTCCACTCCCTATTACCCCCAAGGTAATGGACAGGCAGAAGCAACCAACAAAACATTGATCAAAATCATTAAGAAGATAGTCAATAGCACTAGACGTGATTGGCACCTCCATATCCATCCCGCTCTATGGGCATATCGTACATCCATCCGCACCCCTACCGGCGCTACTCCATACTCTCTTGTCTATGGTGCTAAATCCATCTTGCCAATCGAAGTTGAAATCCCCTCACTCCGAATCTCCCTCAAAAATCTCATCATTGACAAAGACACCCGAGTGGCACACTTGGCACAATTGGAATTGTTGGATGAAAAATGGGTCAAGGCTTATAACCATCTGCAAGCTTATCAACACCGACTCAAAAGGAGCTGCAATAAGAAAGTACACCCTTGCCAATTCAATGTTGGTGATTTGGTCCTAAAAGAGAATCAGCGGAATCAGCAAGATCGAGAGAAAAAGGCTAAGTTTGAAGCAAATTGGTTGGGCCCTTATGTCATCACCACGAAGTATGGTTCTGGTGCCTACAGGCTCTCCACCCCTGAAGGTGAGCCCTTGGAGGAACCCATCAACATCATGCACCTGAAGAAGTTCTACACTTAGGTCAGCTGGGGTATCCTTCCTGGTAAATGTCAGAAATACAAAAAAATCAAAAAAATCAAAAAATAGTAAAGAGAAATAATCCGTCCTATGGTGAAAACCACCCCTGTGTGGCGCCTTGGATACGTACGATTGGTGAAAACCTGACAATAGGTGCCTCTCATATAGGGCTTAATCATTATCTACCTCGCGTCCTGGTTACTTTATGGCTTATCCGCCGATTCCTCAATCCCCAAATCCTCCCATCTGCTTGCATCACCTCGTCACTTGGTATATTTTGGTTGAGCATTGGATGACCGTTATTCGTTATCCGACATCCTGAGCTTATTATCCTAATATGAGCTTGTATCCTCTTCGTGGTCATCTCCATCTAGGTCCCATGGTGAACTATGTTGCCCCTGCGCTTGCATGTAGGCAAGGTTGATCTTTTGATCTGCCCCCAGGCCTTCTCCGTGTCTTCGTCCTCCATCTTCTGTCGTCATCACCCTCTTTCTGCTTTTATCATCATCCCCTCTTGAACTACGATGCCTCTGCGCTTGCACGTAGGCAAGGCTAATCTTTAGATCGGCCCCCAAGGCATTTTGTCCTTCACCATTTGTCCTCACAGTCCACTTTTTGATCTTGTCCATCCTTAGTATTTTGTCATGTCCGAACTACGTTGCCCCTACGCTTGCATGTAGGAAAAGTTGATCTTTTGATCTACCCCCGGGGCTTGTGTTTGTCTTGGTCATCCATCGGTTTCCATCAGTCCACTTTCCGCTCTTTTATCATGGTCTTTTCCTGAACTACGAGGGCTCTGCGCTTTCATGTAGGCAAGGTTGATATTTTCATCAACCCTCGAGCCCCTAGGTCTTTAGGTTGTGTCTCATCCTCTTGTTGTCTTGTTGTCAAGTATGTCCCTATCATCGTCGATTCTTCACAGACAAGATCTCCTTGTATCAAGAAATCTGCCCAATGACAATCATCTCGCGTCATCTAGGTCACTTTAGCTTAGTCTCCATCATCGGTCTTAATAGGATGCATCCTTCCTAATAGACCACATCAACCCATCCATCCTTGGGATCTTATGGCAAAGGACGCTTGTAATTGATTACAATCTTTTGGTACTTTTGGATTTTGTTTATCATTTGAGCTCCCTATAAACACTAGTCAAGATCGCCATAATCCTTCATCTTGTGGAGTGTTTTGCCTAGTTAACATAGGGACATTTCTTGACTTTTGTTGCTGTCTGCTGGGATGCCCCACATGGTACCCATTGGTATTCCTTTCGGATCCCGTGTTATGTGGGGGCATCCTTTGTGCTTGTGGTTATCCCAATACTTGGCCCGACCAAAGTCATCGCGACTTTGGGGTATTGGGATATCCTTCTTGTTTGTCATGTTTGTTTTATGCATTAGACATTAATCTATCTTGGTTTACATACCCTGACGCCCGATGTCTTATGCTATAGTAAAATTCAGTGCTCTAAAGGATGGAAAATTGCATTCATGTTGCATTTCATCTCATTGCATATTCCCCCCTCATCCTATCTTGCTCCTACATCTATGACTCGTGATTTTGGTTGTGCAAACTCTCATTCACTCTTACTAACTTTTCTTCTCGGGATCCTTACAGTTTTTGACAGGTACTGCACCCCACACACCCTATGCATATCACCTACCCATTGATACTTATGTCTACAATCATTAAGTTCATCCATTTACATCCACTCCCTTATCCATTTACATTATTCATCCATTCATTAAGATTATTCATCCATTCCTTTATCCATTTACATTAAGTTCATCCATTCATTAAGATCATTTATCCATTTACATTAAGTTCATTCATCCATTTTCATCCATTCCTTTACCCATTCATTAATCCATAATGCATACAATCATTAAGTTCATCCATTTACATCCATTCCCTTATCCATTTACATTATTCATCCATTCATTAAGATTATTCATCCATTCATTAAGTTCATTTATCCATTTACATCCATTCCTTTACCCATTCATTAATCCATATTGCATACATTCATTAAGATCATTTATCCATTTACATTTAGTTCATTCATCCATTTTCATCCATTCATTTATCCATTTACATCCATTCCTTTACCCATTCATTAATCCATATTGCATACATTCATTAAGTTCATTTATCCATTTACATTAAGTTCATCCATTCATTAAGATCATTTATCCATTTACATTAAGTTCATTCATCCATTTTCATCCATTTTCATCCATTCCTTTACCCATTCATTAATCCATATTGCATACATTCATTAAGTTCATTTACATTAAACATTCGTTCATCCATTTACATTAAACATCCATTCATTTACCCATATTGAATCAATTCATTAAGTTCATTTCTCCATTTATCCATTTATTTCATCCATACATTTCCATATCCACCTATGCATCATTAATACAATTACATTACCATTCCTAAATCATTAACATAATCCATAATCACACATGCATAAGTAAAATATTCACAGCATAACACAACATCTACATCCACACAAAAACATCATATACATATGCATAACATACATCCGCTATCATAGGAACATCAATAAAACACCATATGCATACCATACATCACCAAAATGTGTGCCATAATATCAATGGGGACCATCACATATCATCATCACAATAATACAATGTCCATATCTAAAATATGGTCACCACATAATCACCTCCATATCATGCTCAAAATAAGGTGCATCTGAAAATATGCACTACACTACCATCTGGTACATGTCAAAAGTACCCGTATCCTGTCACCTGTCCTCTGCATGCCCTGAGCTGCCCACACCTGACCTCTGCGGAGACTCAAGTATTGGTCCCCTGTGTGTCGACGTTCCCTGAGACTCATGCCCTGGGGTCCCAAACTGAGAAGGAGTCGGCTGGAAATCACCGAGCCCTCTGGTCCGTGTCCCTAAAGACTGGGATGGTGTTGACATCTGTGGTATCTGCCTAACATACTGCACTGTACGTTGTGCCGGATCTGGCACTGCTTCCTCATACGCACCCCTCCAGTACGCTGCCTCGTGCATATACTCGTCTCTCTACCCAACCTGGTACCGAGTGGCATTCCGCTCATGCCTATACCTATCCCACTTTCTGCTTATGGCCTGTCGCTCTTTCTCCCATGCCTTCTGTGCCACTGTCAATAGTCGTATCTGCTCTATGAACCTCTACCTCTTTGTCCGCATAGTCTCTAGCATCGTCTCATCACCCTACCCTCAATGTGCCCGCATCTGTGCTATATGCCTCTCGGTGTTCTCTGCCTGGCCCACTGCTGAGTCTTTCTGGAACTATAGGATCTTGACCTGTCTCCATAACCTATCCCTCTCCCCCTATAGTGCCTACATTTGTACCTGTACACTATCCCTCTCCCTCTGTAGTGCCTACATTTGTACCTGTACATTGTCCCTCTCCCCCTGTAGATCTTGCACCTGTCCCTGTGCACTCTCTCTCCCGTTGCATCGTCTCTAGTACAACCTCTGCAGCCTTGAGTCTCGCCCTCATCTCCTCTACAGATGCCTCTGCTGAAGATACCCTCTCCTGCAGTGCTGTCCTCTCCTCCTGAAATGTTGCCACCTGAAGTCTCAGTGCCTCCATCTCCCCCCTCCTGATGACTCCAACTGACCTCGCATCTGAGCAACTGTCATCACTGCCTTTAGTCTGTCTCAGTCCCATGTCACCCGAGCCAGCTCCCCCCATACTCTCTCCATCCCTACTCATGTCTCATCCCTCTCCCTCTCAACCACCTATATATATGTCATCAGTTGGCCTACAACCAACTCAAACTCTATCATCTCTGTCTCCTTCACCCTCTCCACCTTCGCCTCTACCCTCTTCAACTCCTCCTCTAGCACGGATATCCTTGCCTGGGCCCATCTCAGTAGCACTACCGGATCATCCACTGTAATTGCTGGTACTATGGCTAAGGGCTCCATCACCTGTACATCCAGGTCCATCGCC